>CM052706.1:87141502-87164286 GCA_028551405.1 Uromys caudimaculatus | reverse complement strand
GCGCGCCAATCAGTGGAGGACACGCTGCCTCAGGGCTATATAAGCAGCGCCATTCTGGGGCCCCGGGTTCTTCCTCCATCAACGGCTGAATAAAGCTGAACTGCAGACGAAGCCTATGTGTCGTGTGTCTTTTTGCTGGCGAGAGGTGCGCGGGACACTTGTCATTTTTCTAATGGCAGCTTCACATTATTGCCTGTAGAATCTGGGAGATCTCTCAACCTCTCCATCCTTTTTTTATGTAGTGTAGAAGATGATAACAAAGGACACAAGTCTCAAAGAATGGTTTGGTCTGTTCCCTTTATGGACATCTCTTTTTCCCGTGTAACTCTATAAGCTAAATTCTCTATTCCAGATGACAAACTTCTCCCTCCAGTAGAGGACCCTGTTCCTACTGTCAAGTGGTATGTAGTGGTTTGAAAGAAAATGGCCCCCCCATAGGGAGTGCCACTATTAGGGAGTGTGGCCTTGTTGGAGAAAGTGTGTCACTGTGGGGCTGAGTTTTGACTCATATCCTCAAATTAGGTCTCTTGTGGCAGTTATTTCAACTGCCTGAAGAATGCAGATGTAGAACTCTCAGCTCCTTCTCCAACACCAAGTCTGCCTGTATATCACCATATCCCACCACCACCATAATAGACTAAACCTCTGAAACTATAAGCCAGCCCCAATTAAATGTTTTTCTTTGTAAGAGTTGCCATGGTCATGGTGTCTCTTCACAGCCATAGAAACCCAAACGAAGACATGGTATAATCTCTGGCAGTGAAAACACTAACAACCAGACAAAAACCTTGACAGTATCTTACAAGAAGGGTACAACAAGAAAACAACTTCATCTGCACTTGGTTTTCAAAATAGGAACCCTGTGGTTGGAAGCCCAATTCCACTGGCTGAATACCCTAGAGTAAAGAACATTCGGACTCCCAGGCCCGACCAGCACAGCTCCCAAGAAACACTGACTTTTTGCAATCAGGTATCCTCTGAAACCAGGAGACAGAGGCATGGTATTAGGGCTAAGAGAACAGAAAAACACTGCCATTCAAAGGAGCCTATCTCTCATAAGGATCTAGGAAACTGTGTTGCTACCAAGAGACTTTTGATCACAATGCACCCTCCTACCTACAACCAAATCACAGGGAGAATACATAAAACATGAGTGTCCAGGTGCTAATATTAGGTAATAAGAAACTATAGTTCTCAAGAGTTAGGGAATAAAGTTGATTCCACAGTTGCTGTAACCCATTGACTTAAAGAGTTCATACACAACAGCCCAAGACAGTGAAGCAGATAGAACCTGAAGGGGTCTCTGAGATTAGATAAAATCAGAGATGGGGAAAGCCAAAGCAGCTGAAGTTTATAGCATTCTGTACTAGAGTTGAGAGAATTAGCTGTCCAGAAAGGAGATGGGAGCTCTGGAAAGAGCCCAGTGAAGGATGGAGCTGAGCACTAATCAGCTCATGCATGTGAGGAAACTGTACAGCAGAGGAGAGAGAATCACTCAATTAGCAGAGATGCTGAGGACACACGATGAGGACAAGTTCCTGTTTTCATTTGCTGAAAGAAAGAAAAAAGATACACGGTTCAAAGGACACTGGATAAGGTGCACAGCAATAGTTTCAGTGGCAGGAACTCATTAGTGCTGGGGAGAGCAGGACTCACATTCTGCCTAAGAAGTTTTAAAAGGAGGATCCAAAGTAAATCCATTTTTTTCCTTACAAAATTCATCCAGAAGAAACCACAAGAATATTTAAAGAAAATAGAAATGTCCAGTGTACAAGAAGATAATATCACAACATCTGGACTTCAATAAAAATTTACCAGGCATGAAAAGAAACAGAAAATCCTTATATGGCTCTAAGAGAACAGAAAAACAACAACCAGAAAAAATCAATCAATTGAAATAATCTAGAATGGATGTGTAGTAAAAGTAGCAAGTAAGGATTGTACAGTATTATTCCATATCTACAAATACTAAATTGCTGTATGTTCAAACGTTCACATATTTCAAATATCAAACATCGGCATGAATTTTTTAAGAAAATCAATATAAATATAGAACAATCACAAATTAAAAAGACAAATAAAAAGGAAAAAAGCTGATTGGTGTCATATGTGATTGGGGGATCAGAACCTTGGAAATGAGTATATACCACCAAGCACTTACAAGACTAACTGAATTCCAAAATACTTACAGTCTTAAATATTGGCAAGAATGTGACATGACATGAGCTCAGGTGCACTCCTGGTGGCATCCAAAATGATATAGACACTTCTAAAGAGGCCTTTGCAGTCCCTTTTCTCTTTTTAAAAGGGTTTCATAAATATAAATATACATATGTATATTTGTGTGAGTGCCATGCTGCACAAGTGGAAGTCAGAGGACAATTTGGGTGAATCAGTTTTCTCTTCCACCACGTGGATCATTGAGATTGAATTCCAGTCATCAGCCTTGGCGGCAAGTGCCTTTACCTGCTGAGCCATCTTGCTGAATGATGATGGTGATGATGAAGAAGAAGAAGAAGAAGAAGAAGAAGAAGAAGAAGAAGAAGAAGAAGAAGAAGAAGAAGAAGAAGAAGAAGAAGAAGAAGAAGGAGAAGAAGAAGAAGAAGAAAAAGAAGAAGAAGAATTACTAAAGCAGCTGTCATGAAAAAGATTCTAAGAGGTTTTTTGCAAAGTTAAATATAGACAAGCTTAGAATGCAACAACAGTAGTATTGGGCTTTGCCTCTGTGAATTGAATATTTAGTGTCCACATAAAGTTTTACCCTTGAATACCTTTATGTATTTTAATAGCTAAGATTTTAAGTGTTCTTTTAACATCTTTGATCCTCATGTACTCTTTTTCATTGTCATATGAAGCACCTGTATTTGACAAATATATTAAGGTAATTCAGTGAAGAAACAGGCCTTTTAACAAATGGTTCTGGAAAATCTCACACATGGAAAAGTGGATTTTAATCAGTATCTCATTCCATGTACAAGAAATTGAATCAAAATAGATCACAGGTCTCTATGTAAAACCTCCAACCCAACCCAAACCAAACCCAAACTTTAAAGAACATGAAAGAACAATTTAGAAATTGAATTTCATCAGAACTAAAACCTGGTCTTCGAACCAGAGCTTGGAGAATGAAAAGCCAAGCAGGTACTGAGATCCATTGCTAAGAGGTAATATATTACCATGACAAGACCTGTACTCAGAAGGCACATATAAAAACTCTCAGAACTCAATAGTAGGAAAACGACAGCTCTATTTAAAAGTTAGCAAAAGATTAAAAAAAAAAAAAACCACTGTGCCAAAGAATAATAATACTTGCAAAAAATAAAATAATAAAAAAAGCCACGAACAGATGCCCAGCATATCAGTCAGGGAGGAAGATGCACACTGGAATGAAAATAAGAAACCACTGCATATTTATTCAACTGGATGAGGTAAAAATTAGCTGGTGCTGGTAAGGAACAGAGGCTCCCGGCTTCCCCTGCGCTACCTATAGGTACATAAATAGCAAAAATGCTCTAGGAAATACTGAAGCAATTCCTTAGAAAGTAAAATACACACCTAACACAGAGGAGCTGACATCAGAGAAGCAGGGGTGTATGCTCAGAAGGAACTATGTGCAAATGTTCCTACCAACTTAAACTTTAATGCCCCGACAAACTTTATTGTTGATGTATAAAGGAAGTAGAACCCATAACGGCGGTGTGCCTATATAAATGATATGTTAGTCATCAGGACAAAAGAATGAGCCTGATCCGTGTATTTGGCTGAGTTATGAAATAATTATGTTGTGTGGACCAAGCTAGATAAAGTGCATGCTGATTTTATTTATTAAAAATACATGCATACCATAACTATAAATTAGTTGATTTTGATGGAAAATAGAGTATTGGTTGTCTGGACTTGACAAGAGGGCTACAAATGGGGAACTCTTGGGCAGACATCCGAAGCATGGTCTACGGATATTTTCTTAATGGTGGGGATTTTCTGAAAGTGTAACACACTTCTGTATATGACACAACTTATCAAAATGAACTCTGAGAGACCTTAGAACAGAAGTTAAAAAGATTAGAAGGCACATTTGGAGTCCAGGGTTATAACAACTTGCAGATTTAATCCTTGCCAAGAAGTCTCTACTCAGAACACAGAAAACAAGTTCTCAGGATGCTATGTAATGAGGATCAGGGCGTAGGATCCAGAGCCCTGACGTCATCCGTCCATGCCCCAGCCCAGCTCCTGGGAAGTGGTGGGCAGGAGTCGGCTGGAGTCCTGACTGCAATCACACATAAAGGCCTTCTAAGTCAGATGCCTTTCATTCCTCCCATTTTCAGCCAGGAAATGCTGCCTCGGCTCCTTTGTTTCCAGCCTCTGCATCCTTACTGTCAGCTGCTGACCATGTCTGTCTGTCTCCCTCCTCTATCCTCTTCTGTCACACAGCCCTCTCCTCACAATCTATTTTGCTTGTCCTCTTGACTTTCAGGGCACAGACCATTTATTCAAAGTTTCTTTCTATCACCCCTGGAGACAGGGCCATCGTCTCCTGCCTCCTATGAAATATAGGAACTCCCTTGTTTCTCTATAAGGATCAACTGGGGAACAAACCCATCTCCCTTCCCAACATTTGACTAATAAATACAACTCCTTCTGGAAGTGGGGGAGGGTAAAAAGATGTGAAAACAGAAAGGAGACCTTGGGGATGCTCACAAAGGGGGACCAAGGGGCAGGGTACATGGTAGATGACAGGGAAGGAAAATCTACTTAAGTTCACTTTGTTCCAAAAAAAAATTCCATAATGATGTCTATTAGGTAATAGACTAACTTAAAGCAGAACAAAACAAAAATCAACGTCTGCTTCTATGTGACTTTTTAAAGACCTACTATTCCTTTGTCAGCTTCCTGGGGCTTTGCCTCCCCAGTCCTGGTCCATCTGCAAGATCCCTGTCCTCATAGAGAGTGCCACTTGGTTTTTCAACAAACCCCAGCAATGCAGAATTCATTCAGTAAGAGAGGGGGAAGAAAAGCCTAGGTTGCAAGGACTTTGTACATCAATAAGACATATGTATGAAGCTGTTCAACTTGTTAATGGTTCACTGTGAAACACCCAACACCACCTGGGACAAAGCACCTTACTAACCATTAATGAATAGGCACACACAGAATGTGAGATAGCTCGCCAGCTCCTTTCACTGCCTTTGATAACACAGGCTCCAGAATCATCCCTGCTGTATAATGAAACCCTCAGCCTGAATTGTATCAATGCAAATCGCAGGAGCTGCCTGCAAGCTTGTGTATTATAACTTATCTGTGGGGCCAATAAAAAGATATGCCATTATCAGCCTTGTCCACTTAACTATTAATAAGGTTCCCTCGGCCCTTTCATCTCTCCAGCTCCCACTGCTAGCACGGGGGGCCTGCTTGCCTTTCCCACCGGCAGGCTCAACCAAGAGGAGTGCCTTAAGCGGTACAAAATGCAATCCACAGAAAAGGAAAATGACTTGAGCATTCTTCGGGAACTCTCAGGTTTTCATTCCAAAGCCTGGAGATTCCCCAGGACTGAGATGCCCCCCTGCCCCATCCTGAGCTGTAGCACAGAGGGGTTTCCCAATGGTTGGAGTGTCTTCAACCTCTGTTCTTATCCTTTGGAGCACTGAAGGCAGGAGGCTGATGGGGCCTGGGGACAGGGCCGCAGATGACTTGGAAGACTGGCTCTGGGCCTTCTCTTCCAGCTGTGACACTTGCATCAGGATGTGCTTCAGCCCTGTTCTCTGCCCTCTTTGCTGTTCAACAAAGTCCTGTGCAATCCTCACCAAGCCATACCCAAGTGAGCTGAAATAGTACCTACAACAACCACCAGGTGGCGGTCTTCTCTCTCAACCCAGCAGCCTTGGGCTGCAGGAGAAAGCAGAGCCCTGTGAGCCAGGCTCCACAGAGAAACCCAGCAAGGTCCTTTGGCACACAGGTTTTATGTGTAACTGTTGTCACTTCCCTCTGCTGGTATATTCTTGAGCATTTTTCCCTCTTCCCAGGTCCTCTTCCTCTTCATCCTGACTGTTTTTCTACTGGGCATTTAATCCAAATTTACAGATGCCCTTTCTTTCTGGAAAACAGCCTCACCTCACATTCCTTTGAGAATCAAGTGACATATACAGAATTGCAGTCACTAAAAGGAAATCTTTGACAGAAAGATTCTGGCTGGCATTTTTCTTTGTGCCTGTCTACCTCGCTGTGCCTGATACTCCATTCGGGTTAATTAACAGCATGCTGAACTCCTATTTGATGGTGCTTGCATGTCTATATTGTTTCTTGTGAACTTCACAACATAATTCCTAACAATAAATAACACCCGAAGTGCTATTTACCTCCACTTATTACAGAGACCCAGAAGACAGACAGAATGGCCATCTGATTAACGTGCAGTTAGCTGGATAACTGCGGAGACTTGACCAGAACAAGCCGAGCTTCCATTACGTCCTGTTCCCCTTTAGTGATGTCACAAGAGCAGATGTGGGAGCTGCTCCTCCCTTCCTTCCACAGTTTGTCACTTATTTCCTTAAACTGTTATTACAGATGGAGCCATGGTTTTGAAACAGGATCCCTTCTGATAGCAATGCCTGCTAAACCTGTCTCCATCCAGTCAGATGTTCCGTGTGGCTGATCGATAATCAACCATGAATATTTATAGTATTTCAGAAAGCACCTCTACCTGCAACACTCTGTGTAAGTCTGTGATAATTTAGAGTACAGGATGAAATTTCCCAAGTGCAGACAAATGCTGAGGCTGGGGGATACCAATGCCCTCAGTGGGTGCACTGTATCCATGCCCAGGACTTTTGCAAACAGAAATAGCAAAAGTAGTTTCCTTTGTTTTATTTGGGAAAACGCACAAAGAGTAACTTGCTTAGACACACAGGAGAAGCAAGAGGAAAAGCAGAATGCAATTCAACAAGTTGGAGAGTTGCCATAGACAACAATTGTAAGCTTCCACTACCGAGGGACGAAAAGGCTACAAGAAGTAGCCTGTCACCCTTCACATGTCCATTCTGACAGTGTGTTCCTCACCTGTGTTTATTCAAAAGAACTCAGAATCTACTTAGCATGAGAAACTCATTTCTGGCATCTGCAGATGCTCAGGGACAGAGAACCTGAGACGGAGAGTGGGAGACAGGTAAGGAAAATAATAATTCATGCAGGAAAGCCCATTTAGTTTTCTCACTGGGAAAGGGGGCTCCTGTGAGGGAAGACAGAGTAAGCGGTTTGGAATGGTGTGCAGAGAGAGGAACATGGTTCTGGCAGGATAGGAATAGAGTGTCTGATGCAATGTCTAAGCTCTTCAGCAGAAGCCAAAGCTCTCCCCAGACAAGCTGCAGCTCTTAGTGCTGGCAGAGGCTCAGTTCTCCCTTCCCTGCCTCTGTATGATGACGACTGGAAGTACAGAGAGGCACACAGGGGTAGAAGTTCCAGAAAGCCACTTTCTAGATCACTAGGGAAAGCTGTCAGAAATAGCAGATGCCTGGGGCAGCTTGGGAACCTCTAACATTAGATGTAGGCCCACTTCCTGGTGGGTTAGGCAGGCTTTCAGGAGGTGGTGGGGGAGGAAAAATGGCGCCCCCATAATCCAGAGCTCTTTCATTCAGACATACAGGCTCAAAGGAGTAGAAGAGGTAAGAGGAGGAGGAGCTAGTGAGAAGCAAAGAGAGGAAGCAAAAGCTGATGGGTGGTAGGGTTGGACTGCTCTGGAAATTAAACAGGAAACGGAAGAAGGTGGGGCTGCATTCTGAAGGAGTCTAAGAGCAAGGGATTTGGGTAAGAAAGATCTGCATGGTTTATTGGCAGTGGAGAGCAAATTTTCTCAGGTTATTAGTTTTCAGTAGAAAAGGATAATTAATCATTATAATGCTCTCTTTAAGATTCATATCCTCAGAAGCCTAGGGAGGCCTGCTCAGTTTCTAGTACCAGTCATGCTGTCCCTCCTTTTGTGTAGGCCTTATGTCCAATTAGACTGTTGGTCGCCAATGAAGTGTGAGTGCTACTACTTGTACTTTCATGCATCTCTTGCCATGCTGATAATTTTCGTGGTTCATAGGTGTTGCGGCTGGTTAGGATTGTCTAATTGTTCCCCTCCATTGGCAGCTTGCATAGTATTTCCAAGAAGCATCTTTCCAATTTGCTAGAACAGCATAATTCCTAAGTATATTCTAAATCTTATTCTTGTATCCATAGATACGTTTAACTATGACTCCTAATCAAAGAAGCTTCTATACAGAGCAAACGGATACCATCAAAGAAAACCATAAACAGACAGACACAATGCAGAGATTAGTAGACTGTAGGGATCATACCACAACACAGACACCTACATCATAACTCCTGCATCTACAGTTCAGGGAACATCACCAAAGAGGGGACAGAAAGATTGTAAGAAACAGAATGCCAGGAGGTCTGCTCTGAAGCAGACTCACCTGGAAATGGCTATAGTCACAATATCAACGTGTTAACACAGAATGGGGGAAATGACACTGGGTTCCATTCCGCCCTTACGCAAAGAACTAGTGGTGACTACTGAGTGCTGAGAGGAGAATTAGCCTTTCTGAGCGAGGAAAAAGGATCTCTCATCATCATTTTTTATTTGTTGTTCAATGCAGAGTGGTGAGCTTGATATGGTGTACAAACAAACAAAAAAGAATCAGCATGGTCTATTTAAAAATATTCATACACACGTGTACACAATATGTGAATATATATATGTAACAAGTTTAATGAAAGAAACCAAGACCATCAGCTTGAAAGTGGGAGGGTATGGGAGGTGATTGAGGAAAGATAACTGGGAGAGGAGGGAAAGTGATACAATTCTATTTTAATAAAAGCAATTAAAAATAATTTTTCCTTAAAAAGGGTAAATTTTTGATGTGGGCTAAAACAATTACCCAGAAGCATTTGCATACGTCCAAGACTAAAATGGCTCAAAGCACTGTTGGCGTGAAGGAGGATTTTGTTAGCATTGGTCCCACTGCTATTTAAGAACAGGGCTCTTGGTACTTTAGGGGAGCTTCCGGGGTCACTGACATTTTTATAAAGCACAAGGCCAAGCATATCCAGAAGAACCCTGTTGCTGTCTTTCCCCAGTAAGTTCTGGTCTGGACCATTACTCTCACTTATAATAACATTTGCTATTTGGGAAGATGCTGACCCTCCCTTAACTAGAGAGGCATATATAGAAGCTGTTCTGTTTGCTTATTAATTTATTTCATGTAACTCCTATACATTTTTAAAAACTATACATGAACACAGTAATGAAGAGTATGGAGTTAACACTTTACTGCTAACTATGCTCTTACTTGCTATTGACATATATGTTATTAATAGAAGATTGTTGGATACACAGGGCAGGAAAGGCAGAGATCTAGTAGTCCGTCAGCTCTCAGGTTCTTCAGGAGCCTCTCACATGATAAAGGTAGGAGTCTAAAGACTGAACTTGGAGTATCCTGCTCATCCTACCCAGTCATTCTTCTTTAGACACACTCTGAATGTCAAGATCCCTTAACCACGCAGAGGACCTGGTCTAGAAGGAGGTTCCTTCAACATTCATTGTTATAACTGAGAAAAAGACCTCAACTATTATGGCCCGCTCACATTGCTCTCCGTTCCAATCTGGGAGAAGCTTCCCACTTTATCAGCCAATGGACTTATTGGGAACATCGGAGAATATTAAGCACATCAGGAAAAATCGTCTTTTTCTAAAGGGGGGATGGCAATATGTACCAGAAAGCTTAAACACAGAACCTCTTGGGAACGAATAGTGCTTTAGCTTAAAGGTGGGGGTACAGGGAGGTCTAGCCTCCTTTCTCTGTGTGTAGTTCTCCAGAGTGTCTGAACAGGCAGGGTTGGCTTCTGCCCTGGAGCAAGTGTCCTCAAATCACCAAATCACTTGGAGATTTTCTTCATTTTCATCTTCAAAGGTCGCCAACCTGCTGGTTCCCAGTCTGTCAGTTCACAGTGCATACCTCTAGCCCTCAGCATCCTCTGGCTGCCCTAAAAGGAAGCCTCTTTTCCTATATCTCCCTACTTTCCATTGCTAGGGCCAGAGAGTTTATAAACTCCAACATCACTTAGACAGGTCCTTCTGTGGAAGCCTCTGGTGGCCTCAGTCAGGTTCCCTCCCAGGAAACATTCCCAGGGATGCCAAGTGGTGAATTTGCTTTTTCTGAGTGGCAAGCCATAGGCAGCAATGCTCTCATGGTCGCCAATCCATTGCCATCCTGTGCTTACAGAACGCCTCCTGCTGACATGCTTTGCTAAAGGAACACATTGAGAATAGGAACAGCAGGATTTGCTTTCCACTTTAGAAACCTTAGAATGAGCTGCATTTCAGAGAGGACTGCTGAGCAGCTGCCTGGGCTCAGCATGCATTTCTTTATACAGCTTCCAGGGTCTGCTGAGTCTCTTCCACCCTCCTACCAAAATAATTTGAACTTAGAACATGACTGAGAGATCCTCCATGATGGTGCTACTACCATGGAAATGAAGCAAACCTAAAAATCATGAAACCACATAAACTAGCCTCCAGGCCATGAGACTCTCAAAGGTAGAAAGATGCAGTCCCAGTAAGCATAGCACGGTGGCAGTAACCACTGTTAGGGCTTTTGAAGAGCTTGGTGGGCAGCAGACATACCTCTAAATCTTGAAATATATGATAATGTAATCCTTGTATAATCCTAATGAGTAGTTACATTATTGTATCCAGTTTACAGATGGAAAACTGAGGCCCAGAGGGATTGTTTAATGCTCAGTAGCTAGTATGTGGTGAAGCTTACATTTAAAACCATTCTACATTAAGAATTCGTCTGCTAGTCTGGCATGGTGGTGCATGCCCTTAATCACAGCACTTGGGAGGAAGAGGCACAAAGATCTCTGTGAATGCGAGGCCAGCCTGGTCTACAAAGCAAGCTGTAGGAGAGGTAAGGCTGTTACACAGAGAAACCCTATCTTGGAGAAAACCAAAAAGCAAACTAACTAACTAATGAATGAACGAACGAACGAACATCTCATCTACTTTCATAGAAAGCACTAAAAAGACATTTACTGTAGGGTTGGCAATGGACCTCAGTGGTAGAGTGCTTACCTAGCATGTGTGAAACCTAAGTACAATTTCTAGGGTAGAAGAGAAAAGGGCAAAGTATCGACTAGATAAATAGGTTTCACAAGAGCTAGCTTTCAAATGGGGATGGCAACAAGGAATGATCAGAGGACTGGTATGCTTTTTTTTTGGTTGTGAGCCTAGCCTTTAATGGCTGAGCCATCTCTCAGTCTGAGGACTGGTATTCCTTAATGAGAGCTACTCTGGCTTAGGGACCAGTACACTGAGCATCTTGTCTCTAGGGTGTGCAACCTAAGGATGTGTGTCCTTTAGGGGCCTCGTTTAGGCTTCTCAAACAGATCCGTTCTGGCCAGTCTTAAAAACTCACAGTTCACAAATTTAAGTAGAGTAGAACAAGTGTCACTTTCTTGTAGTGACTGAGAGGTTGTTAGGAAGCAAGAAAAGGCAAAATGAGTTGAACATACCGTGCATGGGCTTGAGAGCGTGCTTCCTGAGTGAGTGAGTAAGCGACTGAGTGAATGCTGCAGTCTCTGGAGGAAAAGGAAACAAGGAGAAGATGGAGGAAGAAGGGAGAGGAACTGTGTCTGCACACCAGGCGGGCTTCTCTAGGACCCCTCCCTCATTCATCACTCACCTCTCAATGGACTTCCTTCTCAGCCCACTCCTCACCTTGTGGACATGCTCCTTTGACTCTTTTGCTCTACCTGATGGAACTAGGCAATGCAGGTAGCATGTGGGAGGTTTATTAAAAGGGAGGGGCGAGGGGATACAGATGTTGCCTCCGTGGAGAAAGAAAAGAAGTGGCAGGGAGAGGAAAAGTGTGGATCTTTATAGGGGACCTCAGCGCATGTACACAGGGGTGACAATGGGGATGTGCCACCTCTGGGCAACTAATGATGACGTGGCCTATTGCTGGGTTGTCCGATGGTTCTGTCTTCGACTGGCAGGGCTAGCTGCAGAGGTTGCCAGATTGCCAACACTACCTTTCTCTTTAGCTCTGTATTAACTGTGTCCTTGGAATTGGCTTTAATAAGCATTCCAATGTTGTTGGCAAAATGGCTATCTTCAGTTTTTGTTTTTCCTCTATTGCTGTGATAAACACCCTGACTAAAAGCAGGTTGGAGAAGGAAGGGTTTATTTGGATTGTAGCTTACAGTCCATCATCAGGGAAGTCAAGGTTAGCCAAGCCAAAGCAAGAACCTGGATGAAGGAACTGTAAAAGGCCAGAGAAGATGGCAGCTTACTGGCTTGCTCCTCATGTCTTGTTCAGATTGCTTTCCAATACAACCCAGGACCACTTTTCCCAGGGGTGGTACTACCCACACTGGCCTGGACCCGACTATATCAATTATTAATCAAGAAAATACCTGATAGACATGTCTACAGGCAAATCTTTAAGGCTATGCTTTCTAATTTGAGTCTTCCTCTTCCCAGATGGTCCTGTGCCAAGCTGACCACAAATTAACCATCCCAATGCCCTCCATCTCTTTTGGCTCCTTTGGCTAGTGTTTCACCTTAGCTTTTTCTTACTCTTCTTTAGCCCCACCCCGCTGTCTCTCCCTTGTTTTTCATAATACTGCACTGTGTAATCCCACCCTACATAAATGACTCCCACGTGTCTGTTGATTCCACATTTGTTGGCTCTTTACCTGTATGTCGACAGGCACATATTAAATCTGATTTCTCGGCTTGAGTGGATAAAGGATTACATGAAGTTATTAACAGCTACTGTGTCCATCCGCTCTCACTGTGAATGCAACACATTTGAAGTTGAAATCATTGTTGCCTCAAATATTGTCCTCATGATTCCCTTAAAGTTCCCTTTTTAATAATCCCAGTTAAAAGAGATGAGGTTAGTATTTTCTATATCCTTTATCCCCTGTACACAATCTATTGGCCATCTGAATCATTCTTCCTTCACAGAATCTGCCTCATCCATCTTTCCTTAGATTCTCATTACCACCACCTTGACTTCCAAGCTGTTTTCAAGACTATGCCAAGTTTCTAGTCTTTGAGGGCATGGGCTTCCTGGGTTAGTGCCCAAACTTTGACTGTTATTAAAGCAATTAAATAAAATAATCATCTCATAGAGTGGTTCATAGAATTAAAGAACAGCCACATGTTAAGTAAAAATTTCACTATGCAACAGTTCCTAATGCTCATGCTTTCTGATCCTCCTGCCTATATTCCTACCCAAGAAAAGAATTTCTTTGAAAACTGTAGGTCTGACAATATGACTTAACTAATCGAAAAAAAGGAAAGGTTTCCAAATGTACAATAAACAATCAGACTCTGAAGCTGGCATTCAACAATCCTCTCCCCTGGTTGTCTATCTTTATTCTATCTAGATAAAGCAATTGTTTCCTTCTCCCTAGACCTATGTTCATCCCCCCCTTGCTTTTGCAAGTGCACATTGACTCATTTCAGAACCTAGGGACTTAGCACATTGCACTGACATTCCCCAGCGCACCTTCTTTAATTTCCCCTAACCCTTCTTTGCATTGCCATCAATATTGCCATGTCAATAGGACCTACTATTGGTATTTGTTATTTTTAAACCTGGAGTCTATAGCCACAAAGACCTGGTTATTTATCTTACATATCCCTGTAGTACATGATACATAATAGTTCCTCAATAGCAATTGCCAAATAAAGATATATGTGGTACAGACGAATGTATGTGGAAGGAACAGGAAGAAAAGGAAATAGTATCTTCTACATGACAAAGCAAACATGGCTAGGGATAAGTATCATCTGATGGGGAATCTAATGACCATAGATCAAAGTAAAAACATTTCCTCCAAGGGTGCAGGTACAACATGGTCTATACTCTTTTTGATTTCCTGGCTTATGTATCCTTTGACGTGAATGCAGTTGTATAGCTTGGGGTCAGGCCACTATGCTGCTTAGTGCCCTCAGGTGTGGTCAAAACCTGCAGAGTCCACTTGCTTTCCAATGGATGGCCAAGTGTCTACTCTGAGGAGCCTCCGCAGGCAAGTGTGACTTCAGAGAACACCTTTGAGTTTGGATGGCACTGAAGCAGAAGTACTTCAACCTCCATTTGCTACCTAGAATGGTAAATGAGTTCACACTGGTCATTGGTGGGGATGGGGCTGATTTGCTGTCTATATCACACACACAAATGCTTTTCACAGATTCCTCACATATGAGAGAGCACTATGGTCGGTCTTCCTGGAAAAAATGCAAATAAGAATTATGTGGCCACTCAAATTAGGGTGAGGTAGACAAGTATAAGAATAGCTTAGCAACTTGTCACTTAACTTGGCTTGGGCTTTGCACATACTACTCTCTGAATGATGCATCTAGTAACCCACTGACTTCCTGAGTCTCTCATCTGCATAAACACTACTCTCTGAACAATGGGATATGTTTCTCTTCCTCTGGACAATCATCATATTATATTCAATTGTACTTTAGTTATATCTGCATATGGAAGGTAGAAACATGAAACATACACCAAACTGGTTTTGACTACATGCAAAATAAGGCCCTCAAGTGAACTTTTGGGGTGAATCCTCTATGTAATACCTTATGTTTATACATAATTTGGTGTGCATAGGATTGAAGTCAGGTGCGTAATGGCAAGGAACATTTTCGGCAGCAAAATGATTATTTGACCTAATATATCAGTCAGAACAAGAGAACCACCATCTTAATAACCATTAAACACCGTCAAAGGAATCCCCAAATGATAATTAGGCACCTCAAATATTACCACTCATATGGCCTGTATATTATGATTTGTTCTATAATTTTGCTTTAAATAAAGTTTCTCTGTTACTTTTTGCAAATCTGCGGAATCCTTTATTTCAGTTCTTTGAATAAGACACCAGGAGCCTGGGGGGTAAGGAGGACTCTACCCAGATGTGGCAAGTAAGTAGCCAACTCTCTCTGTCTCTGTCTCTATCTCTGTCTCTGTCTCTCTGTTTCTCTATCTTTCTCTGCCTCTCTTTCTCTCTGTCTTTCCGCCTCTATCCTCTCTCTCTCCCTCTGTCTGTCCCTGTCTTTCTCTGTCTATGTCTTTTTCTCTGAGTGTCTCTGTCTCCCTCTGTCCTTCTCTGTGTCTCTTTCTTTCACTCCCCCTCTCTATTTCTCTCTCAGCATCATTCTAACATGGATTGCGTGAAGAAGAGGGTAAAGTCTTAATAGGATGGGTGTTTGGAATTATAGATTGGATGCTGGCTGACTCATACCGCATTATGATGTGTGAGAGAGAACAGACAGCAGTTTTTGCATTCAGCGCTGAAAATCTCACTTATTTGCTGTAACATTTAAAATTGTTTACACTTATATACTGTTCAAACATTTCCCCATATCTCATCTCAGTTGAACCCCAGAGCAAACTAGATAAGGTGAGATAAATCTGATTATGCGACTTTGCTTCTGAGGTAATAGACTACAGACATATTTATTAGCCTGTCCTCAATCACCCAACAAGGAGATAGGATTTTTGAGAAAGCACTTACTAATTTTGCCACTCTACCATATTCTCTGTCTTAAATATCCAAGATGATGCTTAGTGAATTCTGTTGTTATTATTTTCTGCGAGGGCCCCAAAACAGTGCATCGCTGTGGTACAAACGACAACACAGGCTTATAAACCACATCATTCTTTGTCAGAGGGAGGAGAGAGAGAAGACGGAGGGCTCTTCAGATGAGGCTCCAAGAAGATAGAGGGGTGAGAGTGCTACACTCAAGGCCAGGCAGCTGTGTCTGGCTCTCTTTTTGTGTCTGAAAGTGAAGCCGATCCACTTAGTCGGGGTCTGCGTGCCTCTTTGTACTGTGTCCTCTTCTGTGATAAGAGGACTTTGAGGGCAGGTTCCAGAACGAAATGTGAAGGAGCAACTTACTTTCCTAGAAAGATGGATACTTCATTTGCCAAAAGAAAGGGGGGGGGGGGAGAAACAACCACTCTTAGGTGTTCCCTGGGTCCTTGCTCTTGAGGATTCCGTGTGATCTATCCCTAGTCCTTTCAGTCTCTCTCTAGGCAAGACCATCACTTTCCCTACCCACTACCTGCCTGCCACAATGCCTGGATAGACCTCGCTTAACCCATAGGGAGATGTAGACCTGGTATCATTCACCTTGTACCTTCTTTCTCGAACTACCTTAGTCTCTGCTTAGACCTGTCGAACCCTATGCGTTTGGGTGGCTGGCCTGTCAGTTTTACATGTCCCTGTGAAGAAGCAAAAGAATTAAATTGAATGAATCAAGTGAGCTCTTCCTTCCAAGAAGCTCAGAGGATGCTGGATGCAATGCTCCCCTTTCCCCCCCAGAATGCTTTCAGCAGGTGCTTGCCACTGACTCAAAGCTTCTTAATGACCAATTAAGAGAATAAGTGTGTCTTTAGGTTATACACTAACTTCCTCCTATATATGTATATCTAGCTATGACTTTCCTCACATCCATCTTGTTTCATATGAACTGGGAGACACTTACCTAGAATGTGTAAAGCTGTGGATTCTGTCCCTAGTGCAGAAAACAAAAGAAAAACACATAGATTGGGATAAATGATCAAATGTCTCCATTCTAACAATCGAAGCCATCTGGTCACAGTAGATAAGAGGCTCTCCTGTCACATTCTGGTTGAAATATAGAAGTTGTATATACAAGCTTAGCCAGTAGATCAAAAACCACACTCGATATGTAGGTAACAAAGTGAATTTAGTAAGCAGAGAAGTGATTGAATTAAAAATTTGGATGGCAGAAAATAGCTCCTTTGGGGGCATGTAGGAAAGAAATGTCTTGACCTCTGAACAACAATGGGGAGCACACAGGAACTGCATCATAAAGTGTCACATTTGAGCCAACAAGAGATGTTTGTGAGATGTTGAAAATTCAGTGTGTTCGCTTAGGGTTCTAAAGTATGCTTACCAAGTTCTTTGAGGGAAACAGAAAAGTACAATGAAGGTGTTCCCCAATCTCTCGGTTAAAGCAGAACAAAAAAGATTTGATAAGTAATCGAAAGTTAACAGTGATTAATGCTGGAAGCTATAGCTCAAGAACAGCCTGGGGATGTCAGGGAAATCCATCCTGTGTCCCAGTAGCAGACAGTGGGAACAGAGAGAGGTTGAGCTGGTATCAGGTAGAGGTAGCATCAAGTGAAAAGATTTGGGGGAAAGAAGTCTGGAAAGGTTGGCTGGTGGTCATGATGGCAGCACAGTGCTGTGAATGGAACCAACAGCCTTCTGCATTCTCAGTGAGCACTCTACCACAGAACTACACTCTGGCTCCAGAAGCCTGGAGCATGTGACAGAATCATGTTGCATAGAACTCAAGAAGAACCAGCTTGTGAGCAGGGGAATGCCACCCTCAGTAAATCCAAGAATTCCTAAATCAGTCTTCATGATACAGTAAACATGGAGGAACCTGCAGGAGGAAGACTGATTCAAAGGTGGAGACTTGGTCATGGGGAGATTTTCACACTGACTGGTTTTATCACAGAGAAGGGTTCTGTGGGAATGTGGGGATTTGAAAGAAAGAGAAAGAAGAACAGGACATTGTTAACTTGGATACAAGGTTTTCAGACACCCAGCGGGAGGTCAGTGCAGATGGAGTTCAGTATGTTGCTTATACACAGAGCAAGGGCTGCCAGGAGTAGAGAGAAAAGGTCATTGAAAAAGATTTAGTGATTTTCAGAAATGATGAATGGGGTAGGAGCTGTAGCTCAGTTCATAGAGTACTTGCCTAGCATGTGCGAGGTCCCAGGTTTGATCCCAGCCCCCACATAAGCTAGATGTGGTATTCAAATGTGTAGTCACAGTACTCAGGAGGAAGAGGTAGGGGTATCAGATATTCAGACATATCTTTGGCACCATCAAGATGTCAAGGCCAGACTGTAGGATAGGAGCCCTTATCTTAAAAAATGTATTTTGAAGAAATGGTAACTAGTTGATGTACACATTGGGAACCTGTTTGGGACTTAAGAAGGAAAAAGAAGAGAACCATGTCCTTGTGTTCTAATGGCTTGATGAGTCTTCCTGGCATTAACAGGTGCTGACCTGTAGCTGTGAGTGGCCCTTCACCACTACCATGGTCAGTGGCTTTCCCAGCTTGCTTTCTGTATGGTACCCACTCTGGGGAATGTGCTCCCATTTCTTCTAGCTTCTATGGTCATTGTGATTCATGTCAAATAGCCTGCAATTGGATCAAGTACACAGTCTCATTGAAGGCAAGCCCCTCTGAGTATAACAATGTCCCATTTCTATGTAACTCTTTAGTTTGTTTAGTTCCAGGTTTAGGTTAAAGGTTACTAAAAATAATGAAAGAAGTAATATCTTTGTCACATTCTGGACCATATTTCTGATCCTTATGATGCCAACATCCTGGTTCTTCTGGACCCTGGGAAGGTAGAAACTCCTGTTTTGAACTTCAAAGTTATATTCCATGGAAAGGTATCACCATATGACTTTAAGAAACACCTTTAAAGATATTCAGGTATTAAAGATACATATAGAATCCAATCAATGCTAGCTCTTAGAAAAACGTGTTATTCCCAATTCAAACTGCTAGTATAGGTCTACACTAAAGTTCTGAGCATGAAGTTTACTACTACTCTATGTTTGCTGGCCCTGGGCTCCTGGGTAAATCACTCATCCTTTATGGGACCCTGGTTACATGACTAATGTGTACTAGTGGCCCAGTTGATATGAGTGGGTGGTGACAAATGAGCCAGTGTAAGAGTTCCCAAAGGAGAAGCATGGTCGGTTAGTTGGTAGAAAGTGGCTTCATCATCACCTTCTTTCTCAGCCTTGTCTGTCTGGTACAAAACCAGGGAGTCCCTTTTGGGTTAACAAAATGAAAGGGCAGGATTTATTGTTCATTGTAGAGAAGGGAAGAAAAAAAAATCTCATTTGATATTAAATTTCTACAAAGAGCTGTCCAATTTGTCAGCTTTTCCCCTCCTGACCTCCCCTGAGTACTGACAAGGTGAGGCGCATCTCTCAGCACTGTGGTCTCCACAATAGGGGACTCTGATGAGCAGAGCATGCTTAAATAAGTGCCTCCAAGGCCAACCCACTAAACTGACCACAAGGCACAACTTCCAAGAGTCAGGTCTCTCCTCATCACTGATCACATGAACCTCAAGGAGCTGTCAGAGGCACAATCTTGCTATGTTTCTTTCTACTCTTAGGTCTGACTTTCTGAGTCACTTTCCATGTGTAGATTTAGCATCACTTTTTCTAGCAAAGCATAAAGGTAAAAGGAATGTTACTGGCTACTCAGAACTGGAGAGGTAGAATAGAAGCAAGGAAACAGAAGATTGGGAGGTTTAAGGAGTCAGCTAATTTGGACAAGATGAGGGGTAAAGTTGAGACAGGCTAATACTAGGCTGAGCAACTTCCAGAAGCAATGTCTCAGATGACAGGGAGATCAGAGAGGTCCATCTGCTTCAAAATGAGAAGAGACAGCCACCTGAGCCAGAGACTGATATGAACAAGCAGGTATGGGTTTATCGCATGTAGATCTAATTCTTACCTGGTAGGGTTAAGTGAAGTAACATGTATGATAGTCAGTGTCTACAATGTCAAGAATTCAACAAGAGCTACTGTCATGAAGCTTTCTCTCTCTTTTACTGTGATACCCATCTCTGTACTATGATATAAATGCCGAAAAGTACCCTAAACAGAATTTGAAATTAAAGCACTCTGAAAGCACCTTTTCTCATATTTCTAACAAATAAAAAGTAATATTCTTAATAAAATTGTGAACAAGATCAATCAAAATATGATCAAGACACATTGCTTACATGTATGGAATTTTCAAAGAATAAAAAAACAGAATATAGAATAAAAGGAAATGGTAGATGAACAAAAAGGAATATGGAACAGAAAGAAATGGTAGATGATTAATAAGCCAAAGACAATAAAATCTATGGCTACCACATTCCAGGGACTGACCACACCAGGCAGGTCCTGTGATACAGAACTGTGTGTGATAAAGATGCCTGCCCTTGAGGAATTTTCCAGATCACACTTTGCTATTTATTCTTCAAGCATATTCGGTGAGTTCACCTCTATCATGTCATCTGCAGAAATGAATGATTACCACATTTAACTCAAGGCTGCCCAGACTAGTGCCAGTCCGGTAGTAGCCAGTCAGCACATCCCTGCGCTCTATGTGCCCCTCTTTGTCTACCCATGCATTCAGCACAGTATTGATGGGGGGGGGGGTGTTAACCAATGGCCATGGTCATTAGTCATCCCAACTGCCAGCTTGCCACTATTTCCCTCGTTCCCAGCTTTTCACAAACAAATAGAGCAGTGTGAAGTCTCCACAGTCCTTCATCACTTTAGAATCCAGACGTTCCCTTCTGGCATTTAGAGTCTCACCTACAGTTCCTGGTCTCTGAGTAGGGAGCCTTTCCCCACTCAGCACCCATATGATTTGAAGACTGGGTACTCAGTACCCAATCTAATACTCTCTGGACTCATGATCCTGAGCCATTGTTCAGAGAGCCTTGGAGTGATCAGAGGACATAGAGGGAAAGGCTTAGCAGACAGTAGCCACTGTGTTCAGGATTTTGTATTCTGATTAACTGGCTGGGATCTTAGGAAGGAAGAGAGGGATAAGGTGAAGGTGAAAAGGAAAAAACAAGCTCCCTCTTCACTGTGGGTCCTGCTGTTTATGCTCCTTCTTGGATCACTGCAATTCATGTGCTCTCTGAACTGGGAAAAGCAATAGACCCAGACAGCCACCTCAATTCTATTTAGCAGCTTAAAAATCTAAATTGATGGCTTCTCCTCTTCTCCTCTGAAGGTCTTTTATTTAGGTTTTGTGGTTTGTTTGTCCTAACTTTGTTACGCACCATGATACTTGCAAATGGGGCAGCATAAATTAAGACGTGGTGATGATAACATTTGGAGCAGGTCCCCCGGGAGACTCGTATGACTCTGGCTTGTGGATATGAGCAAATCTTCCCATTTGACATTGCAGCATACAACTCATATATTTCTGCCTGCAATTCCATTTCCCACTCCTGTCAGCCTACCTCATTGAGCCAATGCCAGGAGAGGCCCCAGGCAACTCCTATGCCTCCTATTTCAAGTAAAGCAAAGTTAATTTACTCGAATGAAAGATGCAAAATTTAAATCTCTTCTCTTTCATCCTCTAGACGACTTGGTTTGTTTCTGACAGACCAGTTGCCCTGTTCAAACCCTTTCAGTCTCCACATTTGCTGCTGTCAGGAGGAAGAGCTAGCGGGTGTTTGTATGCCGATCAGCAGTGGGAGCCCTGTCTCCTTAGATGTTATAGCTTGGGCAGTGTGGTCTTGCTAGGATTCCCCAGCTGCTTCTCCCATGGTTGTGGCTGACCTTTAAGGAAGCCTCAGCTTGAATCAGCAGCCTGCTAATCATTAGGTCTGAACTGCAGTTATCTGATTTGGATCTTCAAACCTGACTGCTTGAAGGAAAAGTGTCTGGGAGGCCACAGTGGAGCTGCCTTTGTAGCTGGTGAGATGACTCTTCCTAGGGGGCATGCCTTAGTTAGGGTTTATTGCCGTGAATTGATGCCACAGCCATGGCAACTCTTATGAAGGAAAGCATTTAACTGTGGCTGGCTTATAGTTCAGAGGTTTAGCCCAATATGGTCATGGTAGGAAGCATGGTGAAGGCCTGCCGACGTGTTCCTGGAGAGGTAAATGAGAACACTACATCTGGATCCAAAAGCAACCGGAAGGGAGAATGGGTCTGGCTTGAGCTTCTGAAACCTCAAAGCCCTCACCCTGTGGCATAATTGCTCCAACAAGGCCACATTTCTTCCAATAAGATCACACCTCCAATAATGCCACTCCCTACGAGTCTATGGGGGCCATTGTCATTCAAACCACCACAGGGCAGAAGCTATAGAAAATAACAAACTGGCATGCTGAAGGAGAACAGGGCTCTTCTCATTCCTGGACAGTGGAAGCATCTAGAACCCATGTGAACTCTCTCCCTGGCCTGGGCTCCATCCAGGCCCCTGGTTAAGTGCCTTTTCCCCCCACTCCCCGCCCACCCCAATCACTTATCACTTCTCCTCCTCTCACTCCCTGTTCCCAGGCAAGGCTCAGAGGCACCATATTTCCATAGCCCCTTTCAACTTTAACAGGTGACCATGGGAAACAGTCATCCATATTACAATCAAGGTAAGCACAGTCTCACAATAACTGCCTGCAAGGCCCATGGCTGGTGACAGGACAGCAGGCCCATAAACCGACCCTATCTTGGGTGTCAGAACCTATGACAATCCCTGAAGGGGAACCCTTCATCATATTCATTTCACATAGAAAGACCTCAGAAGGTGGAAATATCTGCCATGCTCATGGATTGGAAGGATTAATATAGTAAAAATGGCCATCCTGCCAAAAGCAATCTACAAATTCAATGCAATCCCGATCAAAATTCCAACTCAATTCTTCATAGACTTAGAAAGAGCAACTCTCAAATTCATTTGGAACAACAAAAAACCCAGGATAGCAAAAGCTATCCTTAACAACAAAAGAACTTCTGGGGGTATCAGCATTCCTGACCTCAAGCTGTACTACAGAGCAGTAGTGATAAAAACCACATGGTATTGGTACAGTGACAGGCAGGTAGATCAATGGAATAGAATTGAGGACTCAGAAGTGAACCCATACACATATGGTCACTTGATTTTCGACAAAGGAGCTAAAATCATCCAGTGGAAAAAAGAC
>CM052706.1:87124533-87141002 GCA_028551405.1 Uromys caudimaculatus | reverse complement strand
CCAGGCCCTCCTGGCCTCTCTTTTTCTCTCCCAGGCCTTCCTGGCCTCTCTTTCTCTCTTCCAGGCCCTCCTGGCCTCTCTTTCTCTCTCCCAGGGCATCCTTTCCCCCTCTTATCTTCCCCTTTATATCTCTTTTTCTGGGGAGGCCTGTCGCCTTAGATGCATCTCTCCGTTTTGGTCGAGCTCCTAACCTGTGGTCCCGCTCCGACTCAGATAAGCTGTCCTGGATGTCTTCTAGTGCCTCCTGGCCAACACAATATGAGACCAGAAGGAAGCGGGCAGCAATCACAATTGCCAAGAGAAGTCCCAGCAGTGCATCACCCACAAATGACCCCGTCAGAAATTCAAAATCCAGCATACCTGAGAGAGCTCACCTACCACTGCAGATTTGCGAAGCCTCCCCGTCCGTTGGGCGGGGGGTTCTCCTCGGTGTGAAAAGGCTCCCAGCGTCCCGGGTTTCGGCACCAGTTGTCCCGCGCACCTCTCGCCAGCAAGAAGACACATGACACATAGGCTTCGTCTGCAGTTCAGCTTTATTCAGCCGTTGATGGAGGAAGAACCCGGGGCCCCAGAATGGCGCTGCTTATATAGCCCTGAGGCAGCGTGTCCTCCACTGATTGGCGCGCCCCGGGAGTGGGCGGTGATTAGTCATGTACACCCATAATGTGCTTCGGGGGTTTTCCCGCGCTATCCGTAAGTTTCCTTAGAGCGACAGCGGGAGTCAGCGCCATCTTGTAATGGCGAATACTCTAACCGCTCCCTACAGACAAGAGCAGAAGTGGCTGTGAATTCCACCTCCATACGGACATCTGAAGAACCTTGACTAACAGGGAGGGCAGCCATCATCCTAACTCTTCCCTACCTCCCATACACCATCCATCTCTGCCATGTCTTCACTCTCAGCTCTTACTATGAGATGTGGGAGAGAAATGAACAAGACACTTAAAGAAAATATTGAGAATAAGTATACAAGGAGGACCTAGAAGGAATGGCAAGGGGGTTTCCAGAACAGTATATCCTGAAACCTATGTGTTTGTGAATAGAAGCACAAGCCGCCTCCTTCTTCTGCGAGTCAACCATGCAAATTCCTCGGAGATAAGTTTGGAAGTGCCTCCTGAAGCTGTGGCCTTACTAGGAACTCTTGTTTGATCCTTGCATCGAGCAAGGATCAGATTTACTTCTGGTAAAATTTAATAAAGTAATGATTAAATTTCCCCTCTAGTAATATACAGTTCAATGCTTTGATCTTCCTTCTCCTCTTCCTACCTGTTCTAAAGTAGACTACAAGGTTATAAGGACAGCAGTTAATTTTGCTTGCTTTTGTGCACTCTTAACTAGCTTAGGTCTACTTGTAGATACCCAGTAAATATTTATTAAATAAATGAATTTTGATTGCTTTGTCTCCTCCAGAGACCTATAATTACCATCATTTGATAGATATGCAAAGCAGTTTTCCAATGGCTGGATCATAAATCCTTACGAAAGTTCAAGCTGAAATCTGGAGACCTGTCTGAGCTGGGACGTACAAGCCTATGATCAAAAACTGGCAAGGAGGCAAAGCCACGCCAGGTCAGGTTTACCTTCCTAGGTTCACAGATAGCATTAATCTTTGGCGTTTCTGGAAGTGGGGTGTGTTTGTGATGAAGAGCCAAGAGAGTTGGCTGGACATGTGGAAGCCACGTACTGTACTGCCCGGTTACTCCTCTTCCAGAAAGTTGAATTCAATAAGCCCCTGTCTTCACACTTGCCACTCTTCCTTTTATATTTTGAAGGCTTTGCATCTTTCCCATATCTACTCTTGTGTCAATCATCTGTGTGTGTATGGGAGCTTGTTCAGTATCTCATAACCTCATTGTCCTCTTAAAAGTAACTATGATACTGTGTACTGAACAAGTACATATGATCAATTTCGGGAGAGTGGTTGCCTCTGTATGAATGAGAATAGATATTCAAAAACCCAACTTTCTTTATAAGATTCCCATTCATTCTTTATAGCAACTCTGACATTAAAATGGCAAGCCCACATTACATTTAGATGAAGGCTGGGTGGGTGGCTCTCCAAGTAAAAGTGCTCACTGTGCAAGTTTGAGGATTCGAGTTCTATCTACCAAACTCAGAACTGAAGTAAAAAAAAAAAAAAAAAAAAAAAAAAAAAAAAAAAAAAAAAAAAAAAAAAAAAAAAAAAAAAAAAAAAAAAAAAAAAAAAGACCTGACCTCTACCTGTGTGCCCTGGGATATGCACCCCATGGCATATGTGTGGCCACATTCACACATGGATGAGCACACTCCAGTGCTGCTCATACCCCAACAATAATAAAAATGTCAATAAATGAATACATGAATAAATAAATAAATAAATGTTGGCATCATATACACAGACTCCTTTTCATTGCTGTTTTTGCACCTTTCTATATTATAAGCTTATATTATTCACAGCCTACTTTATAATTAAGGTTCAGCCTTCCCTCCAGCTCACCACCCACCAGTGGCAGTGGGAAAAAAAGGTTGTTAGGACACGGGGAAGTGGAACCATTTAGAAATAGTTTTTTGGGAGTGATTCCAATCTTCTTTGTCCTTAGTTCAGTCCACTAGCAAACACTAAACACAAATCAGAAGCCACAGTCCAGTCTGCTCAGTAGACGCCACACACAAATCAGCAAAGGCAGTTCAATCCAGAAAGAACTGTGAGACTTGCCAATCACCCAAATCTGCAGAAGAGAAAAGAGGCCACAGGGACTTCACAGTAAGTTATTTGACGAGTTTCTCTCTATGAAATCACCACAAGCAAAGCTCAGCAACACAATGTAAGGTGAACCAATACATGTGTGTCGTCAGTGAAGACTAGCAAGGCCAAGCAAGGTGAACCAAAGTTCAAGCTCCCACTGTCTTTGGGGTCATATTTATATTCCTTCTAAACATCACCTGTCCTTTCATTGTTTGCTATAGCAAAACATCTTTTCACCTATGTCTGCTTCAGCAAAATATTCTTTCACCTTTTTGCCCCAGCAAAGCATCATTATAACCTGAGTCTCCAAAGTAACTAGATTTCCCCTTTCCTGGGTAGTTTGTGTGGACTGAGTTGTGGATTCCGAGTAACTGATGAAACATGTCCAGAGTGTGTTTATGAGGGTTATTCAAAGTGTTGTTAAACAAGTAGACCACATCAAGGAGATTCCCACCTCACTGATCTTGGGGAGCATTATCGAATCCAACGAGTGCTCAGCTAGAACCACATAGCAGTGGAAGGGCAGCTTTGCTTCAGTCTGAGCTGGGCACGCATCTCCTCACCCTTGAACCTTCTGATGCAGATCAATTATACCACAGATTTCCTCCAGCAAGAGAATCCATAACATCGTGGCCTCTGAGGTCCTCTGGACTCAGTTTTCGCAGTTAGTCCAGCCCTCACCTCTCAGAGACTTTCTATCCCGTTGTGAGTATATGTGTATCTGTATCTCTCTCTCTCTCTCTCTCTCTCTCTCTCTCTCTCTCTCTCTCTCTCTCTCTCTCTCTCACACACACACACACACACACACACACACACACACACATCTAATACATATTAGAGAGAAAATCCTATTAATTCTCTCTCTAGAGGATTCAAATATACAGTTAGCCTAAAAGTATTAAGAAATGGATGGTGGGATTATAATAAATATGTTGTAGATTTTAACAAAAAGTGGGAATTGCGTATGTAAAACATGAACATTATAGTTGGAAGGGTAGGGGCTAGCATTTATTTTAAGAGACAGGGTACGCTGGCTAGTTTTGGGGTTTGTTGTTGTTTGGTTGTTGTTTTGTTATTTTTGTCTGTTGGTTGGGTGGTTTGTCAAATTGCCACCAGCTGGAACCATCTAAGAGGAGAGAACCTTAGTTGAGAAATTGCCTCCACAAGATCTGGTTGTAGCCAGGCCTGTCAGGCATTTTCTTAATTACTGATTGATGTAGAAGGGCCTATCCCATTATGGGTAGTTTTACCCCTAGTGGCCCTGAACACTATAAGAAAGCAGGCTGAGCAGGCAGAGAAGATAAGCAGGACTCCTCCACAGCTCCTGCCTTCAGATTTCTGCTTTGTCTGAGTTGCTGCCCTGACTGCTTTCATTGATAAACTGTGATATGGACGAGTAAACCAAATAAACCCTTTCCTTCCCAAGCCGCCGTTGACTATGGTGCTTTATCACAGCAGTAGAAACTGCAACTAAGACATTGTGTTACAGAAAGTTAAGTAATTACAGTTCAAATGTAGATCCTGCGCATGGCTGATCCATTAACTACAGAGGAGGTGACCTTCATGTGTCACCAGTAGGGACATCTTGTGAGGAATTTATCTTTCTGTGATTTTGCCATTGAGTGACTCTTACAAAGTATCCTTGCAGTGATCAGGGAATTTTGCTCAATTACTCAACATGATCTCTTGATGCAATCAAAAGATGCTCTAAACATGAGCTGTATAAGACTGTCTGGGGTAACAAAGCACATTGTTATGAGAACAACTATATTCTAAAATAATTACAGAAAGTA
The DNA here is from genome assembly GCA_028551405.1 of Uromys caudimaculatus. Taxonomy (NCBI): domain Eukaryota; kingdom Metazoa; phylum Chordata; class Mammalia; order Rodentia; family Muridae; genus Uromys; species Uromys caudimaculatus. The sequence continues at coordinate 87,136,484 of CM052706.1, read as the reverse complement.
TAATACAACTAAATGCATAAACCAATAACAGAATCACTCATGAACATTACCAAGAACTTTCTACTATGATTGTGTATGCAATAGTTGTATGTTTGAGCGTGTGTGTTAAAGAGGCCAGAGGACAACCTGAAGTATCATCCTCAGAAACACAGTCCATTTTCTTTGAAAAAGAGTCTATCACTGGCATAGGCCTCACCAATTAGACTAGTCAGGCTAGACAGTGATCCCCAGGGAACCTTTTGTCTCCTACTCAGCACTGGGATTACAAGTGCATGTCACCCCACCAAGCAGTTTTGCCTAGGTTCAGATCCTCAGAGAATGGAACTCAGATCTTCAGATTTGCAAAACAAGCCTTTCATTGACAGCCATATCCATAGTCCTACATAGTCCCAATATTTCATATGACTAGCAATACAGTCACTATAAATAAGCATAACGCACTGGGCTATGCCACGATAGCTATGATGTCACTAGCCATATGAATTTTTCAGCTCTGTTATGAGCTTTGGGAACTATCACTTGTCATTAGTTCATTGTATTCACTTGGGGAAAACAGATATATTATGCGTGCTTTTTAAGAGTACCTATAAAAGCCTGGCATAGCCTCGCTGGGATAGATTTGGATACTGTCAATGTACATCAGGAGAGTTAAGGAAGGAAAATGATCCCCAAATGGAGCTTCTGGGAGCCAGGAGTGTGACTAATTGGTGTATCTGTAGTTGTTACAACCACCATTTCAGGAGATTGTTTGGAAAACAGGGACCTGAGCAGACTGGGATCTTTGTCTTTCTTTCTATTAATTCCTAGACCTGGCGCTTTGCCAGAAATGCCTGCCCAGAACATCCAGGGGTGCTCAAGAATGAAGCAGCTTGCCATTTGGGGACAAAGGGAATATCTTACTATTTTAGGTCTCTTAGAGGGAACATCTAGGTGTTAATAGACACTGGGAATCAGGGGAAGAAGACAGAAATGAGAAGAATACACTCAGGCTCCTAAAGTAGAAGGCACATAAGCCCTTCAACTCTGTAGTAACTAGTAGAAGCTTGGGGATAAGGGATGCTGATGATGACAGCTCAGTCTCAAAGCCACCAAGCTGCCTGCTGGGCCCTGCAGTGGGGCCCTGTGATTGCAATGAGCACCTATGCCCTTGAGGGATGCTCAGCAAATGTCAGGCTTTAATGAGATTTCCCACACTGTCAAAGGACCCTGGGGAATTCTGGGCCACTCACAGCAGTCACCAACTTCAGTCTACATTGACCTGAGACTTTAGGGAAGGGTCACTATTCTGAGATGAAGCACATACTCTATACAGAGGGGCTCTGTGTATCCAAGGTAGAGTAGATTTCCAGACCCCATGATTCTATATCAGCCGGTCTGACAGATCTACTGAGTGCTTTGCAAAAATCCCAGGGGTGGGAGGAATCCTGGGGCTGAGGGAGAACTGTAAATGTCATACTGCTTAACCTTTTACCTCCAGGGAAAGCTGCACTTTCAGAGTCTGGGAGAATAAAAGCACTGTCTTATATTGCCTTTTTTTATTCCTTGAGGGCACGACTTAACTACTGAGGTGCAGTAGACTAATACTCTTTTCATTTGTACTTTTCTTTTACATTACCTTTCCCCCAAGTCCTTTAAACTCTTAGGTACCCAACCTGCACACCGAGATAAGACTGCTTCCTGTGCCACTAAGGTTTAGTAGCTTTTGCTGGCATTGCTATAGAAAGACAGGTACCAAAATGGCACAAGCCATCTGCATTTGCCTATGTGAGGACCACTTGATATATGCCCTCCTTCTTTTGGTTTGATTTTCTGAAACCTCTGGTGCAATAGTGAGGCTGATCTCAATGGTGCTAGCTAGTACTTACAGTAATGATAATGATGCCTCATTAAAACCTTGTAACCCTGAGAACATCAGGGTGCAGACTCCACAGGATAAACCACAGAGAAAATACCCAGGAAGACTGCCACTCAGAATGGGGTGACCTTTTGGCATATGGTGACTCAGGGATTGAATGCATGGGCTCATGAAGAACCCTCCAAGAGCCCCACCATCTGGACCCTGTGTTGCTTCTGCAAGCATGCTGAGCTGACCAGATGGCCCTTAGTGAGGTATCTTCTGGGAAGGGAAGAGGGAAACCACTACAGATCAGCTTCTCCTTCTCAGGGTGTGCTTCCCTGGACTCCAGAGCATCCCTTGTTTAAATCTGAAGAATGAAGCTTTTGCATGTGCATATGTTGTCAATTCAGTTGGGGCAAACAACTATAAAAAAAATGCCCAACAACTACGCATCGGAATCCAACACAGGCAGACCATGATAAACAAGGACATTGTGTCTAGCATGAGAATTTCTACACTGAGATCTCTGTTTAGTATTCATGATCCTTCCAAAATCTTTTAAAGTCTGAGAGATGGAAGGGTAATGTAAGGGCAAAAAGCGTCTGTCACCCAACTGAACAGGCAGAGTCCCAACCATATAATCAATGAAGTGCCTGGAATGGAGGGACTCTCTTACTGAGTGATGTCATGAGAGAAAGTGCCCCGGTATGTTTGTGTCCTTGGGGCTGTCCTGGTACATACACTGTTCTGAGTGGGAAGCAATTCTATGGATTGAAAGTTTCCAGCTCAGCCGGGCAGTGGTGGCGCACGCCTTTAATCCCAGCACTTGGGAGGCAGAGGCAGGCGGATTTCTGAGTTTGAGGCCAGCCTGGTCTACAGAGTGAGTTCCAGGACAGCCAGGGCTACCCAGAGAAACCCTGTCTCGAAAAACAAAAACAAAAACCAAAAAACAACAAAAAAAGAAAGTTTCCAGCTCATTTCTTACAATGTCATGGAGTAACATAATTCTGGCTTAAGATGCCTCTATGAAAACTGTAGAACATCTTTTCACGGTATTTTGGAGTTGTCTTCTAGTGCCTTCTGAATACGTGACACATTTAAATACCTTCTGGGGAAGATGATTGTGGGAAAGCAGGAGAGTGGCTCACTGGCCACCAGGGAAAATGACAACTGTGAAATGGCTTTTTGCCAAGTGATATTGGAGAAGACACTTGGTTTCAGTTTACCTATGGAAGCAGGTATGTTGGGTTCCCTTGTTGGTGCCTGTGGAGTAAAATTGAGAGATACATGTTGAAGTCATCTGTCAATTAACAGGTGAGGAGCTAGGTAAATCAAGGCTAATCCAGGCTAGAGGGAAGAAGAAAGAAGAGATGGGAGGACAGCTAGTTTCTATGGGAAGGTCCCTGGAGTTTCTTCTATGCTTAGTGTATTCAGGTTTATGGGAAGGGTTCCTGGAAAAGGAAGAAAATGTGGAGGATTACGATAAACCTCAGCAAGGAGGACATAGAAATAAGCCAATGGAACATCAAAGACCATCTTGCAAGAGGAAGTAGAGCTAGCATTTCGAGACTAGAGAACAAAGTAAGAAGACAATGCATCCCTTCCTTCCGTAACAACAGGCTCCCCACCAACCAACAGGATGGCATTATAAACCAGTCTTTCTCGGAAGTGATGTCACCCAACATCTCTGGCTAAGGACAGCAAAATGGGAAACTCAAAAGAACTGAGTCGATCATGCCCATAGCAGAGCTGTCTATAAAATTACTGTTATGAGAGAACTGCCCCCAAACACATTCGTGTAGAAAAAGACAACTTTTGGTAATCTACTAGGGTGGTCTCTGTGGTAACAGGAATCATGTGTTTATATTAGTCCCAAATTGCATTCATTGTTGTAATATATGCAGAAACATCAGACAGGGAGGAAGGTTTGATAATATAGATCTTAGTAAACATTTGTTTAGTGTCTACATAAAAATTTAAGCTTTTAAGAGTGTCAATGGGAGATGGCGTGAACACTTTTATTTTTGTTTTCAATGGGAGAAAGAAAGAAAGAAAAAGAAAAGAAAAGAAAAGAAAAGAAAAGAAAAGAAAAGAAAAGAAGAAAGAAGCATAACTATGTATGATCATTTCCCAAGTACACAGAAATGTTAGTGTTGGAAGTTGCTTGGGGCATTTTCCTGAGACCAATTATATTAAATATTTGTGTTTATATAAAATATATTTTTGGTCTTAGAAATTTTAGGAGATCTTAAGCATTGTCAACAGTAAAGTAGTACTCTCAGAAAAAATCTGCTAGAAGGAAGATTCTTTAGTAGGTAGGCAAAAACCAAACTTTAGTATTTTAAAATATAAGCTAATAGGTCAGGACTATATGATATAATATGTACACTATTTCCCTAGTTCTTACCAGCTGAGTGAGAGGGAGGTGGTAAGAACTGTATTATGGAAATTATTAAAAAACAAATAAAATCACCTTTAGCTCCTCCCTGCTGACTCTTATCTCAAGAGCCCCATCACCTTTTACCCATGTGTATCTAGATAGTCCAAGAACATCTTCCTTTTGCTGGCTACCCACAAAAGTGATCAATGAGTGAGTATATAGCCTACGAATTGATGATCTAGAGTAGGAAGGTTTTCTAGAAAAACCCCTGGTTTCAGAAGAAATTGCTCTATGTAGCTACAGATGGAAATGTTACATACAGTTTGGCATGAATCTAATGTTGAAGAATATGGTGGGCTATCAGATGAATCTCAATAAGGAGAATTGTCAGGATAAGCTGTCAGAATAAATCACAGTATTTGGTTTGGTTTCTTCTTTGTCAATGGAAGTTAGGTCAAGGATCCAGAATTGTTAAGCAGGGAAATATTTATGAAACTGTGGTGACAGTAGACTGTTTCAAGCAAAAGATTTTGACACATATTGGAATTTCTGAGTGATGTCACATGATTATTTAGGCACTGTGATCTTTGATTTCATCCTTCAGGGATCGGATCAATTCATTCTTTAAAAGGCAGTCATCCACCAAAGCCAGGTTTCCTGCTTTAATTACTAGCTGATATTTATTAGGTGGATGGCCTTAGGCAACATACTTATCATGTCTGAACTTCAGCTAGGTGGTACCCTGGAGGCCAGAGCTCCTGCTTTCTAGAGTTATGAGGATGAAGTTAACTGCTTCATATAAAATGCTTCAGTGTCTGGAGGGTAGTAAGTACTTATGAAGGCTTAACTCATGGATTTTTCCAACTAGATTTTAAACCCAGTGAGGTCATGGACTTTGCTGTATTCACAAAGCCTGGAATAGTGCCTAGGCCTTAGTAGCTATTAAATAGTTTGTTAAAGGGCATAGGCTTTGAAATGCAAATGGTACTTACCCAGACCTGATGAAAGGACTCTGCTCACAGAATCTTATGCATCATTGATTCTGGTTACCTTCAGCCAATCACAGATTAAGATCTGTGTACTGGATGCTATTCTTGGAGATCTTCTGGGCTCTGGCTCGATTGGCCAAAGAGTTGCGCTCTCCGAAGGGGAGGGGGAGTCAGATCAAGGTGGGCTGATGGGTCTCTTCCATCACTGCTCCAGAGTTGGTGGTGGGTGATGGGATGCTACAGGCCCACGGGGCAGCACACAGGGAGATGGAGGGGAACAGCAGGCAGCTAAGAGCCAAGGTCAGAACCACCAAGCAGGAAGTGACCAAGGTAGGCTTGGGCATCTTCCAGTGATGAAAACTTCAGGAGAGAATTCTCTTCCTCCAAGTGTTAGAGCTCTATAAGACATACGCTCTCAGATGGTCTTTGGTCAAATAGCTCATGCAGTCCACTTTATTTCTTGTGGATAGGGTCTTAAATAAATTTTGGGTTGGGCTGGGGTCTATCTATTGGCTTGGTCTGAGATGTTAGGGACTCGACATCTGTATGTGGAGGGGCTTCAGGTGTTACCCCAATGTGACTGATCGTCACAATCCTCTTCATGGTGTCATAGTCACGTGTTCCAGGACATGGGACATTCTCAGATCTAAGAATACCTGGGTTTCTGAATCCACTCAACCTTGCCAAGTTTTCTGTCTTGTGGCACAGTCCACTGCCCCACACTTGTGACTATCAGGTAGACTCCACTTTGGAATGCACTAACATCCCTCTTTGATTCCACCAAATAACATCGGAGACCTATAGCAGAGACCTCCCTGCTTTGATAGACCCCATCCGATACTTCCAGCAATCTATTTTTAAATACCTTGATTGATCACATTTTTGTTGTGTGACTAAAAAAAAAAAAAAAAAAAAAAAAAAAAAACAATCATGGAACCATTACCTCATTGGAACATGGTTTGGGGTAACTGGTCCATCATTATTGATCTAGAGATAAAACTATCTCTTATGATCTTTGGGATGGGAGCTGTGTCTCTGCGTCAATGTCAAAGCATATAAAAATGGATGCTGTGGATCTATTCCAGTTGCTTGCCTGAAATGCCTGGAACCCTGGCTTTGATCCTAGGTTATACTGAAGCTTGGTTATATGTGTTTTTTATGTAGAGTCAACTATATTACTAAATGCCCATTCTGGTGCCCACTTGGAGAGCCTATTGTAAGAATGGTTGGTAAAGGTTTGGTGAAAGGACTCAGGAGTGAATGAATGTTTATATCCTATTGCCACTGGCCAAGCAATGTCTCTAAAACTATATGGCTCTAGTTTCTTGCAAATTTGACAGGAGATTTTAGAGATAGAATACTTTCAAAAATATCTTAGAAGAAACATCAATAATGAGGTTTAGTTCTTTGGGGTTGAGCAGGTGAGCATGGCTGTGGGGAGCGGAGGACAACAAATGCACCCCGGCTCCATCTCTGGCTGTCTCCTGGCCAATGGGATTGTTTTGGGCTTGGCTGAAAGGACAAGCCATTTCCAGTGCCTAGGGCATAAAGGATACAGAAGTTGCCTGAGTTGGGGCTGATAAAAACTTGCCAAGTCCTGGCATGATGTGATGTTTATATGCACAGTTGGCCTCTAAAAAAAGCGATTATCTAAAGGAAGTAATTGTTTCGAGTCTCACACTGGATTGCATTCTTCCTTTGGCCTCCGGGACTAACATTGCTAATCAGTGCCAAATTACCACTATTGTAATACTTGAATTAAAAACCAGACCATCCATTTGCTCAGTGGAGGGTCTTCTCTGGACCTCATCCATGCCTGAGTCTGTGCAAGAGGGTACTTTACTATATTCCTGGCAGCAGAGGGCCCTTCAAGGAGGAAGGCAAGGCAGGCAAACAAACTACACTGACAGTCTGCTCCTGTGTCCTTAATTCAGGAAGGACTGTAAAGCTGCTTGCAACATGAAGGGTATTCTGTGCCCAGCAGCCAAGAGTGGATGAGTGAAGCTTTTTTTTTTACTCCAGGGTCATTTACATGGGAGGAGTACCCTGAGCAGACAGGTGGTTCTAGAGACCAGCTGTATCTTCTCTCATCCTGCTTGCTTTACATTCCCTAATGCATGCTGCTATTGAGCTGGGTTTTCCCTTATTTCATCTCTTTGGAAAAGGGTGGGGGTAAGAGAAAATCTCTTCCAGTTTCCTGACACATTGCTCAGGACCCTTGCATGCATGCTGAGTACGTATGCATACCACAGAGACAACCCTTCCCGGGACACCAGCAAAAGCTGCAGTTGTTATCCCTCACTATGAAAGCCGTTGCATAGAATATTCTAGTTCTAGGCCTGGAACGCCCCAAATATCACATTTTCTCCATGAAGAGCTTTCTCTAGCTTTGATGGAAGTAAAGCTGAGGATCTGGATCCAATGGAGTTCAGTATCTCCAGGATGCAGCCATGTTAATGAAATCAGGCATGACACATTTTAGAGATCTATTCACTAGTACATCTTGTAGTCCAGAATTTTCTCCCACATGACAGTGTTATAAGAAGAAGACTGGGGTGAAGGCTGGGCATGTTTTTTTCTGAAGTATTTTCACCTGTGAAGACACGATCTACAAAGGTAGGAAACAGAAGCATCTTGGTATCCTATGACACTTAGCTCCATGCCAAGAGGCAACATCGTGTTTTGCATATTACTCCTAGAAAACTTTCAGTATTATGACTACTTATTTTCTAACTTGATAATGCTTCCTCATTTTTTGGTCAAAGGGATCACCACACTGGTCAATCTCAGTTTAAGGTGAATTCTCTAGTTTATGGCCATGCAATGGATATAAAAGCAGTCTGGATAACTATGTGTTATGCTACTTTATATGTGAACATGATAACGGAAAGTAGCCTATTCCAGAAACAGGTTCATGGTTAGAAACACAGAGAGGGAGACAGGAAAAAGAAAAGGCTCTGCAGAGACGGCTCAGTAGTGAGGAATGTGCAGTGCTCTTGCAGAGGACCCAAGTTTGGTTCTCAACACTGGTATTGGAAGGTTCAAAACCACCTGTAATTTCAGCTCTGAGGGCACTGATGCCTCTGGCATCTGTAGCCACTCCCCCTCTGTCTCTGTCTCTGTCTCTGTCTCTCTCTTTCTACCTCTCTGTCTCTCTGTCTCTGTCTCTCTCTGTCTCTCTCTGTCTCTCTCTGTCTCTCTCTGTCTCTCTCTGTCTCTCTCTGTCTCTCTCTGTCTCTCTCTGTCTCTGTCTCTGTCTCTGTCTCTCTCTCTCTCTCTCTCTCTCTGTGTCTGTGTGTCTGTCTCTGTCTCCATCTCTCTCTCTCACACACACAGGCACATGCACACACACACACACACACACACACACACACACACACACACACAATCAGGGAAAATTTTAAGCCTTTTAAAAATATAAACAAAAATCACCATCTTTGGTTCCTTATCAGGTTGATGTTGATGCTGGTCTTTGGGCTATCCTTCAGACCATAGCTACAGGCTACCAGTTTCAGAAAGCCTTTGTTCATCCCAGTCTCTAATACCTCTACATACACACACGTACATACACACACACACACTTACACATGCACTACCTGAAATTGATTAAACTTGCATATACCAGATAATAATATGTGTGTGGTATTAGTCTTAAATTCCTAATTTTATAATTTATGCTGGCATTTTTTTCTATAAAGAATATTTGTAGGGTGCTAGAGAGATATTTTAGTGGTTAAGAATGCTTACTGTTCTTCCATAGGATCTGTGTTCAATACCCAAATCCCACTTTAGACAGCTCCAACTGCCTCTAACACCAGTTCCAGAAGATCCAATGCCCTCTTCTGCCTGCACAGTCAGCAGCACACTCTGTCTCTCTCCCTCGTATTCTCCCTCTGTCTGTCTCTCCCACTCCTATCTCTCTCTGTGTGTCTGTCTCTGTCTCTCTGTCTCTCTGTCTCTCTGTCTCTCTGTCTCTCTCTCTCTCTCTCTCTCTCTCACACACACACACACACACACACACACAAATAAAAATAAATATTTTCTTTAAGAAAGGAATTTAAGGATTTTTTTTTTTTAACTAGGGACTAAACACAGGAGTATTTTAGGAGAATGTACAATGGCTATTCCAATTTATTCAAAATTACTAATTAAAATATAAAAAAAGCAAACAAATGAGTAACAATTATAAGGTAAACTCTAAAAATACGTTTACAAATGGTGAAACTATGCAAACTTTTCTGGACAGTTTTGCAGCTTCTGTCTCAAAATTTGAAATGTTAGGAAAATTAAAACAAGTTTACATTTTAAAGTGTTCCAAGCAGGTCTTAAACACTGTGACAATTTAGTTGAACTGGAGACATTTGTTCTTCAGCCTCTGAAAGCAGGGGCTTCACTGCTGATGCTACCGAGAAATGGAGAGTTTCTCAGAGTGATGCAGAAGGAAGTCCTGGTGTTCCCCACTACACTTAGACATTACGTGATGCTGCCCAGTGCTTATGTGTGTGCCTGTCTGTCTGCTTGCCTGTTCGATGCTCATGGTATAACAGAGCGTCTTGCACATACTCTGCAAATGTGCTGTCTCTCACCTGTGCCCACAGCCCTTTCTGCCTGTTTTCCATTTAAGACCCTAGATGGTTGATGGTCTTCTCAGGAGACTCTCCAGTAAAAGTCTCCTCCAGCAAGAGCACACTTATTGCATAGATGGCTCTAAGTTTCTTACCACACATAATCTGGCAGCTAATAAATAGCTCAATATCAGATCTGTGCCAAACATCATTCTGTACTGTAGCTTTGAAGGGTTAAATAGAAATATTTGTGTCTTGTGGAGGTAGTAGGTTACTGTATATACACAATTTTGGATATATCATGAAGTCAGAACCAATGAGATCTCAATGGATAGAGAAAGGTTTTAGGAAAGAAGGAAGGAAGGAAGGAAGGAAGGAAGGAAGGAAGGAAGGAAGGAAGGAAGGAAGGAAAGAAGGAAGGAAGGGAGAGAGAGAGTGGAAGGACAAGAAAGAAGAAATGCAATAAGGAATCAGAATGGCTCCAGGATTTATGTAAGAGCAGCTTGAACAATGCCATATTCACTTATTGGCACCAGGAAGCAGGAGCAGCATGCTGGAGACATGGACAGCAGTGCCATATAGGCACCTGATAGATGTTTAAGCAAAGCAAGAAATCCAGGGACAGTCCTATGATGGGAACAGCACTCTGGTGACATCAGTCCTTGGGACCAGATTTCTGAAAGCAATAAGATGACTGGATGTGGAAATTCTTTAGCACTGTAAGTTGTAGGGATTCTGCTTTTTCTTGTGCTTTGTTTCTTAAAAACAAATACCTGGGAGCTTACAGAAAAACAATGCATGCAGTGGCCTCTTCCCACAGGGGCCTGGACTCCCATGGTGCGCCCAGCTGATCTGTAGTCCTCCTGCTGGTGTTACAGCAACGCCATCTTTATAATGGGCAGTTGTGCCTTCTCCTCCATTTTAATGAGGAAACCATCTAGAAGGCAGAATGTGTGTGGCACTCAGAGGTCAGAGCGTGCAGTTGCCACCGAGCTTCTGTAAATCTTCTGTGTACTAAGAAACCAAAGAAGATCCTCAATTATTTTGTATTTGTTTACTTTATGGCTCCGGTGTGGTATTAAAATTGTGCTATCCATTAACTGTAGGGGAAATTAGTGTGTGCTGCCAGGATTTGGCTTTAGCCTTGACTCAAGATCCTTGCTTTAATGCTAGGATAATCAACTATATGGAGAGAGAGAGAGAGAGAGAGAGAGAGAGAGAGAGAGACAGAGAGACAGAGAGACAGAGAACAAGACAGTCATGGTCCTGGTCCTGCTCTTTCTCTTTCCTCCTTGTTCTTCCTTCTGTGCAAGTTTCAAAGTTTCAGGTCTAAATTCATTAAGAAAATGAAGTATGAAGTGCTGATTTGTTGATGGGTTTAAAGAGGTCTTTTAGTGAAACACAAAAACAATCCACAATCCAGCTAACAGCTAATTCCAAGGAGAGGAGAAAGAATGTGTGGCAAATGGTCAACCATCCCTACAGCCTCATAGTCAGAGAGATGGGAAAAGGTAGAATCCGCTCTTCACTGGTCCAATGTCTCTCTGGGGAAGGACAGAATAGGAAGACCATTTTCGCGTGATGACTATGAGCAAACCCAGCTCTGTCACTGAGCTTTAAATAAGTCATTTAAAAATGTATTTGGCTTATTTCACAGTATTCAGAAATGGCAGGTGTAAATTGTAACTACCAGGTCCTGCCTAAATTTGGCCTGCATACCAAGAAGACAGATGTCATCACACCCCTCCTTGGAGCCCATGGCAGGGGCAGTCACAGGGAAATTGCCCAAAGGACAGTCTGCTCTTCCTTGAGGACAATGTAATTATAATCCCTGGGTCTTCTAACTTGCTCACTCTTGGCACTGGCTTTGTAAGTGCTGGTGACACATTACAGACTATGGTAAAAGGATACATCACTGTATTACAGCATGAGACAGGGAGGACATTTTCCTGCTTCGGGCAAGCATGGCTATGCCTCTGGCGTTCATATACAGAGAAAATTGGGCAAGCACACAGGCTTGTTGGCTCACTCTGCCTCTTATTCCGAGCACTCCAGCTTAATTTTCTCATCTGTGAAAGGACGAAGCACATGGATGGCTTTTCTTGCCTACGCCTAGAAAATGATTCACAGATTTTATGATTTTGGGAAAATGAAGACAGATCAGATTTTATTTGCTAGGT
>CM052706.1:87109374-87124433 GCA_028551405.1 Uromys caudimaculatus | reverse complement strand
TATATATATATATATATATATATATATATATATATATATATATATATATATATCATAATATGATTTGAAAAGAGGGAATGGAATGACACTGTCCAGATTAATATAAGAAACAAACAGCATTGTCACCATGATGGCTATCACACATCAACACCAGGGTAATAAACCACACGAATGAATTCTTTGAATATCGCAAACAATCCTGGCAATATATTTCCTGAGAATCATCGTGAAAGCAGACATACAGGACCATTTCCCCAGTCTCGTGTCTGTGAAGCCATAACAGCATTTTAAGAAAAATAATAATATCCTTTTCTGCTGCCCTTGAATGACAAAGCTGATGGAAAATAAAGTCATAGATAACTCTGGTTTACAATATAAGCATCCTCTACCCACCTTTGGGGTTATTAACTGGTGCCAATCAAAGGTGGAAATATCAAATCTTAGAGAAACTCCCAGAAAATGGTAGGACCAGTATCATCCACACAGGATCAGCCTGCCCACCCCAGCAACAACCAGGAAGTGCTTCTTCTGGTACCAGATTTATTTTTTGGGAGTTCTGTCTGCACACAAAGAAAAGTCACTGGAGTTCATTGCTTCCCTAACAGGTGGGCTCTGTGAGTTTAAAGGGAGCTCCAGGTGGGAAGAGATGATGAAAGACCCATGAGAGTAAGTCACTTTCTCATGGGTGTTAAATATTACATTTACTGGGTCCATGGAACCCTTGAAACCAATAGAACTAATGAAAGAGCTGATGTTGAAACAGACCTGTACTAACTAAATGAGGAATGTGCCAAGTCAAGGAGCCAAATGACCTCGTGAAGAGTGAAGACAACAGGATTGTAGTCTCAGAAAAACTCTCTCCTCCAGAAAGAAGCAAAAGCAAAAGAACAGTGTGCTGGGGTTTTAGTCTAAATCACATTGAGGGGACCTGTGGAGCCAGAGTAGATGGTGCCAGCATCAGTGTGCAAGTGACAGTTTTTTCCTCATATATTGAAAATGGTACAAGATGAGTCTGCTGGGGTCCCAGTGTGTTTGCACATTTTTCTCACATGCCCAGATTTAAGTATATTTACCCCCAAACAATATGAGAATAAATTGTATTATCCAGAAAGCACAGATTGGCTTAGGGAGGCTTAGAAATGTTCCCTATATTCAGAAAGCAATTGGTATCGTCTGTGCTCATGTCTTTATCTTGGGGCAATTTATGTTCATAATATATGAGCTTTATCTATCAACAACAACATAGGTAGCCATCACTACTATCATTCCCATTTCACAGATGAGAAAATTGAGAACAGGAAGATTTTAAAAGCTTCCTAACCACACTGGATTAATGAATGGCAAAGTGTGGTTCTAATCTTTAATACTTCAGTCATGCCCATCTCCCCAGTTATTCTGTGTCTCATGGTTCTCCGCCTCCTTCCCACAGTTGTGTCCTAGACATTACTCCAGTGTTTGGTATGTCATGTTGTTTTATTTCTTGCTTGTCACCTGACTCTTAGGGCCAAGGGAAAGGTATCCAGACTTTACGAGGCTGAGATCAAAATTCTGCTTTCTTCGTGAACAAGTCAACCCAGTCGATGGGTTGAAATTCTTGTAGGTCTTCTTGCAATGCTCTCTGACCACTGACAAACATCAGAGACAAAGTAACAGAATCATGCACTTCCCAAGATGGTGCTTCGTGTAACAAGAGGTGGTGTTTCCTGCACTTGATGAAGAAAGGCTTTCCGTGTATCAAAGATATTTCCAATATTACTGATATTTAATCATTGTCACATAGTCACTATTAGTAACAGCCTCTCCCCTGTTAATACCTTCCTCTGTAGAGCATACCCTCCAGAAGCCCAAATCCAAAAATTTTTTTTTTACTCCATCCTTGGGTGTTGGCTTTATGTTGCCTTAATGGGCTGAGATGAGGCTTTTCAACCGTAGCACCACTGACTTTTCTTTATGTACAGAGAGATCTGTGTCCTCTAGGATGCTTGGCTTTCTGGCTACTATTTACTAGAACCCAAGTACCATCTTGAATCCTAGTACCATCTTGAACCCAAGTCATGCTAAGCAAAAATGTCTCCAAATACTTCACACTACAAACTAAGTGGGAAATTGCCCTGGATTGAGAATTCCTTGGCTCCAGCTTTCCTGAGCTTAAGCATGAGGCATTCTGCTTAGTTTCAGCTTCTCTCTCATTTTTTTCTGCTTTGAATAGAGCATTGGATCACATAAACTCTGACTTCCTATTCTCAAATGCAGTGACTCCTGTCTCCCATTCTGGATCTGATCTGCCAGAGCTCAACAATGCTTTCTGGCAGGGTAAATTCATGGCGGAGTCCAGGGGCGATGTCAAGGAGGTATGCCAATCCAGCAGCAGATTTTTTGAAACTATGAAAGGAAATAAGAAGAAGTGAGATAAAGAAAAGAGAAAGAGAAACAAGGACAGACTAGAGAACATAGATGGGACATTTGGGGAGCTGCAAAACCCAGTTCATTCCAACAGAAAACAACAGCAGGCTATCAGGAGAGATGAGAGGGGGTTGAGGACAGAAGGGTAAGGGAGGAGAGTCAGGCTTGTTTTGAAGTGATCAACACAGATCATGAGTATTGATGGAGCCTTGAGGCTTGAAAAGAGCCTTAAGCAGTATACTCACAAGGCTTCCAGCACATAGGGATGTGGGAAACACTTAGCCAAACTTTTTCCTGCCTGCTGTGGTTAAGAGAGTATGTTTTATTGTGCATTTAATGTATTTTTGATTACTTGTACTTTGTAAAGTGCTGTCTTTAGAGACATCCAAAGTAACTAAATATAGTTTCTGTCTCCTAGGGTGTGTGATACATTTGTACTAAATCAATAAAAGAGAGTTGATGGAGGTTGAGGAAGAGTCAGATGACTCAGCACAGGCTAATTACGGATCACAGAACAAATGTGTAAGGTGGCTTTTTCTCTAGACTCTCAATGGTTCCGTGCCACCTTAACATTTTAAAAAGGTGCAAAATGGTTTATTCACCTCAGAACTAAAGGGTCTTTTCTCCCTGAGGTACCATAGATTCTGGGGTATGACTTTAGTAGGGAGATTGAATTTACATTATGCAATCTCCAAAATCTGACAGGCATGACAATGGGGAAAAAGTCTGACAATCAAATACATATATAGCCAAGTGTCTATGTAGGTTTTTGTTTTGTTTTGTTTTGTGTTGCTTTTGTTTTTGTTTTTTGAGATAGGGTCACACTATGTAACCCTGGATGACCTAGAACTCACAAAGTAGAGCAGGCTGGCTTTGAACTCACAGTGATGGGTACATCAGTATAGCTGTGTGGCTGTGTACTTTCTTTTTAAATTTTTTTTATTGGATATTTTCTTTATTTACATTTCAAATGTTTCACCTTTGGAAATCCCCTATTCTATCCCCACTCCCCCTGCCTCTATGAGGGTGCTCACCCACCCACTCCTGTCTTCCCACCCTGGCATTCTACACTGGGGCATCGAACACCCTCAGGCCTGAGGGCCACTCTTCCCACTGATGTCCAATAAGACCATCCTCTGCCACATATGCGGCTGAATCCATGGGTCCCTACCTGGGTACTCTTTGGTGGAGTCCAGTCCCCAAGAGCTCCAGGAGTTCTGGCTGGTTGACACTGTTGCTTCCCCCATGGGGCTGCAAACCCTCTCAGCTACTTCAGTCCCTTCTCCAACTCCTCCATCAGGGACCTCACACTCAGTCCAATGGTTGGCTGCAAGCATCCACCTCTGTATTTGTCAGGCTCTGGCAGAGCCTCTCAGGAGACAGCCATATCAGGTCTTGTCAGCATGCACTTCCTGGCATCTACAATAGCGTCTGGGTTTGGTGACTTATATGGGATGGATCCCCAGGTGGGGCAGTCTCTGGATGGCCTTTCTTTCAGTCTCTGTTCCACACTTTGTCTCCATATTTCCTCCCGTGATTATTTTGTTCCCCCTTCTAAGAAGCACTGAAGCATCCACACTTTTGGTCTTCCTTCTTCTTGGGCTTCATATGCTCTGTGGATTGAATGATTTTATTGTCGGTAGCCACATAGGAAAATAACAACCTCAGAGGACCAAAATAGGAAGTGTAATTGCATATTAATTCACAGAAAATTTGCCTCTTGGCCCCACCTGAAAGGACACTTTGACACTGATCAACAGCAGCACCCTGCAGTTCTCTAAAATCAAACGAGAAGGGGATGTGTTTCCCAGGGCTTGCTTCCCTGTTAAGATACTCCCATCTCTGTGGAAAGTGAACCTGTTCCTGCCATAAACAAGAATAATTCCTCTGCACTGCTTTTGTGCGTCCCTTAACAATCCTGATGCGTGCGTAGGGTGGTGTGCTGCATACAAATGACCACCACAAGCCTGGAAAGGAGGTAGTCATCCCATCCCATGCCATCTGTGATCTCAGCTAGATTTGCGGCATGTCTCCCTAAGCTGAAGCAAACTTCCCTCGGTTTGGAGTACACCATGGATCAGAAATAAAAAATTAATAAATTAGAAGTAGGTAAACATTAAAATGAGTGGTAACAGAACAGTTGTGCCGATTCCAATGTCCAATGTCGAGAGCACACCACTCTGCTCTGAAGGCGTCCTTATGTGAAAGCATTTTGTGGCAGGCAGTCATGAATTAGCAATCAGCAAGGGGACTCAAATGGAAACTGAGTCACAGTGAGTCTTATTATTGCTTAGATAAAGCAAATATACAAAGAGAAAACATTAAGAGATTATAGTAAGGAAAAGGTTTTCTGCCCATTGTCTTGCTGTCTGGTCCAGGTCAATAGAAAATTTGGCTCTGGTAGGCTGACAGATTGTCTGGATAAATGGGTTAAGTCTAGAAATGTCCCATTTTTGATGGAAACTTCTCCTTCCAGCTGTATCAGGAGCTCCAGCCGCACCAACAAGGACCGCAATGGCCCCATAAATCAGCAAGGGCATTTTGTCTGTCTGAAAAGCATTGTCTCAGCATTTATCCAGGCAGTTCTGAAGAGTGCTTTCCTTTGCCCTTATCAGAGTGTAGCAGCTTTCGATGAAGATATACAGGCTCTAATGAAAATATAAACAAAAATCTAAACTCAATATACATACCATCTAATCAATTACATAGCCATGCCTTGACATCCCTACCTAAATACATTTGCCCACCACTTCCCAATGAGCTCATAGTTTAACCTATTCTAAGTCTCCTGGGTGTAGAAGAGAAGCTAGTCTGGTCAAGCTAGAGGAAAGTTTCAATTTTGGTCCTTGCATGAACAACAAAGAGACTCTGAGCTTTAGTTCCCTCAGTTTTCCAAATGGTAGTGCCTCACATGAGAAAATACTACTGGTGGCTTTATGGCTTATTAAATGTAAAGTTGGCTGTGTTTTAGAAGATCCCATCAGGCCATGGATGGAGCCTGTGGGTGTCAGTGGTGGCACTGGAAGTCCACAGTTCATTTTGTGTTGAGTAGAGTTGGGCCAGGAGAGGATGGGTGAAAGGATGGAGAACGGAGGCAGATCTGCCGCAAGTGCAGAGTACGTCTGCATTTATGTCACACAGCCATATTTATGTTTATGCAGTGTATATTTACTTTTTATTTCCGTCTTCTCCTCCCCCAACACAAGCAGCTGACTTTGACATGTGCTTCATTGTCTGGTCCTGGATATGTCATTTGTGCTTACATTTGCTTTGCGGTTTGCTATTTGAAGTATCATTAGTTGCTTCCTCATCCTGGCTCCACCATCATCCCATTTGCCATCTGGATGTAGCACATTTCTGTTAGCACTGAAGCTCCATCTACACAATTATGTAGTTCCTTACACTGCTGGGGGGTTCGTTATTTCTTTAGAAAACAAGGATGCAATGTGCATAAAAGCTTTAGTGCTGATGTTACCATCTCAGGCACTTGATAAATTCTTTGGGACTATTTTTGGTTGCTATCATCATTTCTTGCTGAACGTCTTCGCTATAGATTTGCTGGGTACTTTTCCCAGAGTGGCAGAGTTTGCTAAGTGGGTGCAACACTTGCCTTCTAGAAGCCTATGATTCCAAATGGACAGTGTGAGAATACGTTTGTAATGACATCTAACTGCGCAGTCCAAAAAGCACCTTCACTCCAGTGAGTGTTTGAATGAAGGAAATTGGTAAAATTATTGTTAAATGGGTTCAAGAGTAGACGTGAGCTATGGAGCAACTGAAACTATGCTGTTAAATTGGGAGTAAGGATTTTTAAACATTAGAATGGTTCAGTTCAGCTAAGCTTGCAATCGATCTGGATAATACCATTCCAAAATGGTGCCATTGAACACTGAACATAATGATTTTTCTATGTAACTATTCTGGGGGTGGGGGAGGCACAACAGCCTTCTAGGTCTTTTAGAGTCTTCTCTGTTCTCCTACTAAATCAAATCTGCCATTAAGTCTTTTATTATCACTCTCAGCATTCACTTTTTTAACCATCCTTTATTAAACTTATTTCTGAATTTGGGCAAATAAATCTAAGGTAAGCCTTTTATCTTTGATCTGTGCGATTTCGGTCCATCTGTCTGATGGCCCTCAGAGTTGTTCTGATTTCTGTGGATCATTGGTGGATTTTCTGAACCCGTATATTTTCTTTGTCTCCTGCTTCTAGATATCCGTGCTGCATATCGTTTTATTATATTAACATTACTTATACTTTATAACCTCTTCAGCAATGCCCTTAGTTAGCTACTGAGCTTCATCTGAATAATCTCTCCTCTCCCTTGAGCTTTGTACTTCATGTTACCACCATGATTGGTTGCAACCTTATTTACTCCAGGTATGCATTTAACCTTGCGGTTACAGCCCTACCCTTTCTGTTCCATCTGGACCATCGTCACCTCTCCAAGGCACAAGTAGATGGGGTGTAGTGTAGGTTGGCCACAAACTTTTGGTTGATTTTCTACTTCCCAGGCATTTGTCAGAACCATAAAGTTTAAATATACATAGAAAATCCTTAATGGGCCCAGCAACCCATTATACATCTATAACATGTAATTTGTTCAAAATTATGTTGGCCTATTAATATCTTGCTTTGTGTTACACCTTGGGTTAGCTGGCATTAATGGTTGGGTTCTGACGGAGAATGACCTTTACTGGAGAATTGTGCCCACAATTCTTGATTTTGATTTGAGCGTTTAGTATTTTTTCTCTATACCTTGATTATGAATCATGATTCATTTAATTAAAATCCACTTTTAGAGACAAAAGAAATCAACAATCTGAGGAAAGAGAAACACTGCCTTCACAGTTCTTCCCCTTGAGTGCTCTGGTTTTCTTCACAAGGCATTTGCTGAAGGCATTTTGGGCCTTTTCACCAAAAATAAAAAAGGAACGCCAGCTGAGTCACAATCGAGATTGGCTCAAATCTTGGACATGTTTTACTTTCAATGTTTTTCCATCTCAGCGGCTCTATGAGTTCTTGTTTTAATTACCATATGCATCTATGTATACTTTCAAAGCATAAAGAGGCAGAATGCCAAAACATCACTGAATGGAAGGATGCCCAAGAAATTGGGAAATATTGCTAACTAGTATAAAAATCCTTCATTTTTCTCCAGAATCCTTTGAGTGTAGAGTGAATTCTCTTTAAGTAACTAAATATTTGGATGATTGGGTGAACAGACTCCAAACTTTTTGAGGTTCAGAGCTCTTCTTCCTACTCTCCAGCTCATGGAGGTACAAATAGTGGTGGTTCTTCAGCATTCTGAGTAGTGCCCGCACTCAGTCAGTCTGCCACAGAGGAGCTCCGTCAACAGATTGTTAATTTCCCTCCTTTCTCCCTGAATAGCATTGTGCCTTCTGGCAGGAAGCGGCCTGTTCCATCCGTCTGCATGCTCTCACCTGTGGACACGAGGCGCTGTCTAATTGGCTCCTGCTTTTTGCCCCACTGGGCTGTGACTGAGCAGGGAGACCAAGCTCTGTGCAACTTGCTAATTGTCTCAGCCTGTAACTCTTAAATGACGAAAAAGATTAAAAGGGAAGGAAAACAGCTATTATATCTCTTTCTTGAAAAAACTTTCCCCGTGAAAGGCTCATTAACATCATTAGTGTTCCATTAACCTCTAGCCAGACAAATAAGCTGGAGGTAATTTCAGAGCACGGGGAGAAAGGGAGAGGGAGGAATTTTAAAATTATCCGGGTGTAGGTGACATTTTCTAGCTACCTCGATTGAACACTTGGACAGACACCAGCGGCTTTAACTTATTTTATGCCAGTCAGTACTGTGGGCTGCTAGGCAGGTCTGTAGATGATAGCAAGCAGGCAGATTCATTGATTGGGACATAATAAAATTCATTCTAATACGACAACATGTGAAGTGTTATGAAGGAATGCTGTCTGGAACAATACAAAGTGAAAAATAGCTACACCAATATGATGCTCTAGTGTTGCAAAGTCCTGTATCTTGTCTTCCTACTAGCACTTTCTGTTATTCTAATCCGTGCCTCCATGTCCACTCCTTCTTCTTTGATCACAACTCTCACAAAATGTGCAACAAATCAGGAAAACAGATGCAAACCATTGTTAAGTCTCTTAGTCTTTCAGAGGTTTGCTAGTATAGAGAGAACAATTTTTCAGATGGAGGGAGATTTGAGATCTTATTTTTTAACCAATCTGAAAGCACAGTGTGGATTTTTGGGGGATAACAGTTTCCCCTCTGTTTAAAAGTGCTCCAGATGATGTGGAAAGTCTGTTCAGTGCACAGAGCCCAAGTGATCCTATAATAAGACTAGATTGATATCTGTTTAAAGTGTCTACTCAACTTAGAAAATCACAAATTGCTATTTAAATATAATAATGATGTGGCTTTATTGCTAACTTGAAGTGTCAAAATTATTCTCATTAAGAACTTACTTGTGCAGTAAGATGTGAGAAAGTATGATAATCCAACTGGCCATTTCCTCAGCAGCTTCTGCTCAGCTTTTCCTCAACTCCCCAGGGATAGGTAGATGCTGGATCTCTGCTGTGAGCTCTGAGCAATACTCGACTCTACTCTCTACTGGTTCATCCTTTATGGCCATCAATTTGTCTGATTTAGAGAGATATCAAGGTTTCTATCTGTCACACACACACACACACACACACACACACACACACACACACACACACACACACTTTAGTAGGCAAAATCAAACTTACACTACTGTGAGAAGATCCATCTCCCAGTCTAGGGTATGTTTAAGAGACTGCCTGATTCCCTAAGTAATTCTCCTTGGCTGCAGAGAGTTGTTTAATATTTTACTCTTTCAGGAAAATTTCAGTTCATAGCAAAATTGAGCAGAAAGTGGAGAGATTTCCCCCCAGATCCTTTATCCCACACATGCAGAGACCCCATTATTGTTATCTCCCACCATAGTAGTACATTTCTTATAACTGAAGAACCCACAATGTCACACTACCCTCCAAAGTTCATGGTTTATGTAAAAGTCCAAGTCAGTGTTGCCCATTCTATAGATTTAGACAGGTAATGTCATGAGTCAACTATGACAGAAAGGGCCATCTCAGTGTCTTAAAAAATCTGCCTATTTATCCTATCCTCTCTCTCTTTTGCTCTTTGCAATCACAGAACTTTCTGTCTTCCTAATTTTGTCTTGCTAAGAATGCCGTATAGTTGGAAACATATAATCTAACGTCATATAAGATTGCCTTCTTTCACTTAGCAAGATTTAAGTATCCTCCATGTTTTTTCTTGCCTTAACAACACGTTTCACTGCCTAATGACATTCAGATGTAAATATCACCATTTATTTATCCATTTATCTGCTAATTGGCAGGATAGTTGCATCTGAATTTTGGCAAATTATGAACGAAGCTGCTTTAAACCTCTGGGTGCAGAGGTTTGCAATGGCAGAAGTTATTGGTTCACCTGGGGTAAACAGCAAGAGTGTGCAGGCTGTGTGGTATGCTGTGGAGAGAAATTGAGTTTTGCAAGAAATTGTCATTCTGTCTTCCTCAATACAAATGCTGTCTTATATTTCTATTATCCATGCATGGACACACTCATCTCTGCATGTTGGTAGTTTGGACTTTAGCATTCTAATAGGTATGTATTGGTTTTCCATTTTAATTTACAATTTGCTACTGGCATACAATGTCAACATCAACCCTCATGCTCCCAGACCATCTACATATCTTTGGTGAGAACTGTGTTCGAGTCTTCTGGCTTCTTTCAACAGTGTTCTTTATTTTCTAATTATTGATGTTAAAGAAGAGATTTTGTACATTTTCTATATAAAGGAGGCCTTTGTAAATATTTTCTCTTGAGTTTGTAATTTGTTTTCACACTCTCTTGACAATGTTGCTCATAGAACTTTTGGATTTTAATGGCAGGCACTTTATCAATGATCTCTTTCATGTGTCCTGTCCTTAGCATTATATCTAAAAAATGATAATAACACCCCAAGTAATCTATGATCTGCCTACAATATCTCCTAGGAGATTTACACCTGTGTGTTCCCACTTAGACTTAGTTTGAGTTCTTTTTCATGAGAAGTGTAAGGACCTAGATTCTCTCTCTGTCTCTCTCTGTCTCTCTCTGTCTCTCTGTCTCTCTCTCTGTCTCTCTGTCTCTCTGTCTCTCTGTCTCTCTGTCTCTCTCTCTCTCTCTCTCTCTCTCTCTCTCTCTCTCTCTCTCTCTCTGTGTGTGTGTGTGTGTTTTCAAGTCTGATGTCTGAGAATTGTCTTTACTCATCATGTTTCTTTCTGTCCTTCTAAAATACCAATTGTCTATGCTGTATGGTACTATTTCTGGGTCTCCATTTTTTCTTATTGATCTATATCTATTCTTTTACCACTACTATGATCTTGATAAGATCTTGATAATTGTAGCTTTCTAGCAAACCTATTTTTATTTTATTTATCCCACCTCTTGTGTGTGTGTGTGTGTTGTACATGAGTGTGCATATGAATTTTCCATATGTGTGGTTAAAAAATAAGTGTCCATGCGTTTGTGCTGGTTGATCAGGAATCAGTTCCCATCACACTTCCACCTTATTAGCTGAAGCAGGGTCTCTCATTCACTCTTAGAGCTTGCTGACATGGCTAGTCTTGCTGGCTATGTTGCTCTGTGGAATGACTAGCTCTGCTCTCCAAGGCTAGAATTACAGGCTGTCGGGGCCACCTTTAGTCTTGTGCCTCTCCATATAGACTTTGGAATTAGTTTTCAACATCCACAAAATAACTTTTTGGGAAATTTTTGGGATAATTGGTTTGGATGTACAGAGGAGTTTGGGAAGCACTAATATCTTGGCAATGCTGTCTTCTTTTCCAAGAGCATGATCTATCTATCTATGTGTACAGTTCTCATTTTCATCTTCATAGCTTTCCTCTGATACTGTATCCAGTGCCATATTAACCATACCTGGTTCATTTCAGAGACCATTAATATAAGGGGTAGTGTGTTTTAATCTTAGATTCCTCCTGTTTAGTATTAATATACAGGAAAGACATGATTCACTTTATGATATTAACCTTGTGTATTACAGCTAATCTATTATCACTTTCAGGAGAATTTCTTGGGATTGTTTATTTATTTATTTATTCATTCATTCATTTTCCTATTTGGTTTTGCTTTTTGGTAGAAGGATAATTTTTATTTAAATTGATCACCTTACTATCTGCCAACAAAAACAATTTTGTTTATCATTTTTCAACACACATAAATTATATTCACTATTAAAATTCTTATTGTATTCTTTAAGACTTTTAATGTGTTGAAAAGCAGTGGCGAGAAGATACATCTTTGCCTCGTGTCTGATCTTCAAGGAAACTGTAGTTTCTCTCCTTAGGTGTGAGTTATCTGTAGATTTTGTCTTGCTTTGCTTTATAGATATTCTCTTTCTTGTTAGGGAAGCTCCCTTCATTCTTAATTTGCTGAGAATTTTCATCAGTGATGGATGTTGGCTTTGCATGATCTTCATTCTGCATCTGTTGATATCATTACGTGCTTGTTGTGTTTTAACCTATAATGTTATTGGTTACAATAAATACTTGAGATGCAATTCTCTTGTATGTTGTTGGAGTTGATTTATGACATTTCATGATGATGTGTTTCTATGTTTGTACAGTATAATGGTCTGCAATTTTTCTTCTCATGAAGACATTTTCTGAGCATGTAGTAAGTATTTGCTCCATTTATATTTTCTGAAAAAGATTATAAAGATTAGATATGGTTTCTTCCTAACTAGTTGTTAGAATTTACTTGTGAAACCTCCTGTGTCTGGTGGATGCTGTTTTGGGAGGTTTTAAATTATTGATTCAATTTACTTAATAGACATTGGTTTATTCATAATATCTAATTCTTTATGTATAAGTTTTAGAAGGTATTTCTTTCAGGTAGTTGGTCTGCTTCATCTAAATTATCAAATTTGTGTACATAGGGCTGTCATATTTCTTTATTATTGTAATGTCCATAGGGTCTATGTTGATGCTTCTGTTTATATTTGTGATATTAATAATTTGTGTTTTCTTCTTTTTCTTTGTGTGCCTATTTGTTTATTGGTTCTGTTGATCTCCTAAAAGAACCAGGTTTTTTAAAGTCATATTGATTTTCTCTGTTGATATCCTCATTGCAATTTCATTGATTTCTGCTCAAATTATATTACTTACTTTCTTCTGTTTACTTTGAATTTAATTTACTCTTTGTTTTCTGCTTTCTTAAGATAGAAACTTGTTGATCTTTCATTTTTTATAACATATGCAATGCAATACTACAAATTTCCCTCTGGACACAAATATATCTCACATATTTCGATGTTACATTTTTTATCTTACTTAGTTCAAAATAGGTTTCAATTTCTCCTGGGATATCTTTTTGGACCCATACCTTATTTAGAGTACATTGTTTTGTCTACTATTTTCTTAACATTATCCATCCTCTTTCTGCTACTGTTTTATAGTTTAATTCATTGTGTTCTGAGAATAGATGACATTGAACAATTTCTATCCTCTTCAATTTGCCGAGGTGTATTTTCTGTCTCAGATGTGGTCAATCTCAGTGAATGTTTCATGCGAGCTTTAGAAGAATGTGCAATCATCTGATTTGAATAACGTACTCTAGGGATGTCAAGTATATTCAGTTGATTTTTGGGTCTGTTGAATTCAACTATGTCTGTATTGATTTTCTGCCTTTGGTTCTGTCCATTTCTGAAGGAGGGGTCCTGAAATCCTCTACTGTAATAATGGACTTGTATGATTTATTCTCAAAGTTCTATGAATTTTTTGTCTCATATATGCTGCCACTCTGATATTAAGTGAATACTCATTAAGAGTTCTTAATGACATATAATTTCATATTAATCTTTTTATTTACTTTATTTAATGGTATGTGTGTGTATCTGTGTGTGTGTGTGTGTGTGTCTGTGTGTGTGTGTGTGTGTGTGTGTGTGTGTGTGTGTGTAGATATATGCACCTGTGGGTAGATACTGAGGAAGCAAGAAGTCAGATCCTCTAGATCTAGAATTATAGGAAGTTGGAAGTCACTCAACATAGGCACTGAACTTGGGTCCTCTGGGAGAGAAAACTGCTAAACTATATCTCAAGCTACTGTATCACTTTATATTATGCTTGATAATTTAACCTGTTCTGAAATTAATACACTCTCTCTTTTTTATTAGTACTAGCATATACCTTCTCTATCCTTTTATTTTTAACGTAACTACCTATCTACCACCTGCCATCTTTCTAGTCTTTAGAGTCATAGTAAATTTCCTTAGGTAACATAAGTTAGTTCTTGTTTTTCTACCCTGTCTGGTAATCTGTCTTCTAGTTGGATACATGGAGCATGGATGTGTAAGGAGATGTCTGACATAGCCGACCTAATGTTGACTATTTCTGCTACTGTTTTCCATTTCTTGCCTTTTCTTTGTTCCTATTTCCACCTTTCAGCTTTTTCTGCTTTTGTAGATTTAATTTAGAATTTTATACTATCCAGTTCTCTCAGAATCTTATCAATTAGAAGATATAACTGAAGTCTTAAATATTGGGTATTTTGCAAGACTGCAAAAATAATGATTTAAACACCCCAATTTTCCTGTAATTGCCTCTCTTTACAAAGAGATTCTGGGGTGATTTTATAGCTCTCTTTCAACTTTCTAACTCTCATCATGGTTATTCTGGCCAGAATTATATATGCAGCTGCAACAAGCATTTACATTAAAACCACTCTAGTCTCAGTACACTGGGCCATGAAACCTATTTTATTAGAGGATGTAGGTAAAATTTTCTTACTTGATAAGTGAGAAAGTGTGCACAAAAGTCATTTTGGGTTGATCCATTGCAAGACTCTCGCATGATAACAGAATAGCTATATAAACATTGCCCCATGTACACAATCATATCCGCTACAACTCCAGCATCTAATGACACTGTTGATTTCCCCTGGGGAAATTATCCTCTATGACAGGATCAGTTAATTCCAGTGCATCATAATTGAGCTTTACTTGCTATATATAGCAAGAAGAAAAAGCAATATTTGCTAACTCGTGCTGGTACTTGAATGCCCTGCATCGCTGGGATACAAATTGAATGCTATCTCCTGCTTCTGCCTTTCTATTCATGTTATGACGTTTCCTTCCCAAGCTCAAACATCTGTTGGATACATGCTTCAAGACACTTGTGTTGCTACCTAATTTCCAACATCTCAAGAGAACCAGTTGAAGCAGGTGTGTGGATGGGTACATGTACAGTTCATTCCACACATTGCTTCCCTAAGAAGTCGTTGTCAGAATAAGCGAGGGCTTGTGCTTTATTTTGGCGATTTGAGCATTCATTCAGACTCTTATGTCAAGACAGAAGTAGCAGAACCTGGCATACCTGCAAGACAAACAACTCAAAACCACTCTGACCATCTTTCATTGGAAAAAAATATGCCACCTGTATTAGGTCATTGAGATGAAAACACTAGAAAGTATGCAAAGTATTGTGGCCTGCAGATGCCCTGGAAACATTCACTGAAGCTTTCTAAGGCAGCGATCACATGTTGTAGACTTGAAAATACCACCTGAGCCCTGATATCCTGGGTTTTATGATACAGTCCTATCAGTCCCAACACTTGC
>CM052706.1:87065865-87108874 GCA_028551405.1 Uromys caudimaculatus | reverse complement strand
GTGTGTGTGTGTGTGTGTGTGTGTGTGTGTGTGTGTGTGTGTGTGTATGGCTGAGTCCAGCACTCATTTCCTTGAAGCACACTGAAGCATTTGATTCTCCCGTTCTCTCCCTTTCTATGACTGGATGGGGCAAAGCCACCATATCTGGTGAGATACTTGTCTCACCCAGCACCTGGCACACAACAACCTAGAGTTCTGTGGAGATGAAGCACATCTAGAGTATTTTTTAAATATACTCCGTTTTGCCCTCTAAGGATGTTCTGAATTGCTAAAGCGTTGTCCATTGCTTTGGGATGCCAGCTTATAGCTCTTACTCAGTATGCAGACAGTGGCTTGAGTATGGTCTCCCCCTCTCACCTGGTTCTGAAGAGGCTAGCATGCTTTGCCAGCGACATCCCTGATTCAATTTTCATTCTATGCTTTCAGCTGTCTGCCCTGACCACCCAGCCAGCATGAATCCAGGCAGTGGGAGCTAATTATAACATTAACTAAGACAAAACATAATTATAAAGGAAGCCGTTGATAAACAACGCAAATTTATGCATTCCCCAAACATCCCCATGTTACTAAAGCAAGCATCCCCTTTAGACTGCCACCTCACCATCATTTCTGTCCACTGTGTTTCAGTGCCTGAGAGTGGACAGTTTGGAGACACGCTCCCTTGGTCTTCAGGCAGGAGAACTGCCACTCAGGCTTCTGGTCACTTATGTCCCCAGCTGAAGACTGGCATCCACTTCTTCCCTAGAGAAGCTGGGTGGAGATACCAGAACCTTGAGCCCAAAGGGAAAGAAATCTACCAAGTAGCAGAATTGGGCCACGGGAGTGGGGGTGTGGGGGGTCCAGGAGCTTTGACAGAACAGGGACAATCAGTGAAGCGGAGAAAATTGACATTGGAAGTTGTCTATTTGAAAGACAGGACAGCCTTCGCTTGCTGCAGAGCTAATTATTATGCAAATTTATGCTAATAAACTCTGCCTTGAATGTTGTTGAGAAGCTGCCTTTTCCCATTAACATAACTGTAATGAGAGGTAAATTTGTAATGCAGATGCCGGAAGTAATATATCCTAAATCATTTTATGGTGTAAGGGGCTCTCTCTCACCCCACCCAGCACAATGTCAATTTAAATTAGTTTTTGCTTTACATATTTATTGACGCTTTATTTATTGTTAATACTTCCTAAGGATACAAACTAAATAGCTCCCACTACTTGTTAGAAGTGGAACTTAATCAGAGGGGGTTGGCCCTCACTTGTCTGAAGACTCTAGGGAGCCTTTTTCTTTCCCTCAACTATCACCAGAGTACCACCATGGAGGGACTGGCTTTCTCCATGAATCTGCCCCCTCGTCAGAGCTTCCTATCACCTTAGCCTCCACCACCACAGAATATGTCTAGACAAGAAGAACATTACGAGGTGTTTGTGAAGATTAATGATATTAGTCACCTGTTCCTCTGGTGATTTCATCCAGACTTCCAGAGAACTGAATGCTGCCTACAACTGGGGAGACACTGTCGAGGTGATGATGTTGGTCCTCTGTGGAAGTAAGCAAACCCACTGTGCTGTGCCTTGTTGACACAGCTTCACATCCCATTCACAGAGTTAGCTTGCCCACATGGGTACAGCCTCAAGTTCACACACCCAGAAAACAATCCAGACTCCCTCTGTTCACCCTAGTGTTAGGTGCATGATTCTAACTGTCTCCTGCATGGGAGAGAATGACATTTAAGCTAGAAGAGTTTCTTTCACTCAAAGGGAAGGAGTCTTTAACTATGGGTCACTTTGATTTTACTTCAAGGTCTGTCACTGTTTTAGTTAGGGTTTCTATTGCCGTGAAGAGACACCATGACCACAGCAACTCTGATAAAGACCAATATTTAATTGGGGCTGACTTACATTCAACAGCCCATCATTTTTATGGCAAGAAGCATGGCAGCATGTGAATAGACATAGTGCTGGAGAGAGTTCTACATCTGGGTTAGCGGGCAGTAGGAAGAGAGAGGCACTGGGCCTGGCTTGAGCATTTGAAATCTCAAAGCCCATACCCAGTGGCACACTTCTTCCAACAAGGCCATACCTACTCTAATAAGGCCACACCTACTTCAATAAGTCCACACCATCTAATAGTGCTACTCCCTGGTGACTAAGCATTCCAATCTATGAGTCTATGGGGACCATTCTTTTCTAAGCCACTATAGTGACTGGTCAGAATATACAGGTTGCCTGCTGTGAGTCACACAGAGAAAAGCAGCTTCATTTGGTGCTCCCATCTCCCTAAGAGTTAATTTTGTTTTGTTTTATTTTGTTTTTAGATGTCTTAATTCCCATTTCCTGATGGTAAGACTGAGACTTTGTGGTTTTCAAATAGCTTACCCAAAGTTAATCTACTTATTCTGCAGTTTTTGTAAAACTCAAATATATACTTTGCAGTTCCTAAACTCATTGTTTCCTCTCTGTCAGCTCAAAAAACCTCACTTTTCACTTCTATAATTTCTGATGTTGGATATGATCAATTGAAACACCATTTGAACCACCTAGCCCCAGATGCTAGTCTCTGTCCATGGAGGCAGCTGCCCCTTGCTTCTTTCTGTTAGTCTCTTTGTACATTTCCTGTGAACTAAGCTTTAACGTGTTATTTGTTTAAGGAGAAGAGTCTTGAGGGATGTTGTTTCCCTCTTTAGTTACTTAGATATTTCTTCTAAGGTTTCAGGATTGCTGTGTGCTACACAACCATTAGAAAGGGGGGAGTCTGTAAAGAATCCAGACAGCTAACCTAATGTGATGAGATGTCAACCAGATGTACTAATTCACGTATACAGATATTCAAGGAGATTCCCAAATATCGTCTGCTAAAATGCATCACTACCATCTACATGTCAGCTATCTAGATTGTTCTTATTAGCATAAATTCTTTGAGTCAAGTTATCCTGAGAGGCACTTCTGTGATCGTGTAAATTCACACAGCATAGGGTGACACATAAACCTTATGTCACGTTACTTGACTAGCAAGTGTTGGACAGATACCAGTACCTACAGAGCAAATCACTAAGAGAATAGAGCCCTGAAATTTTGATGAAAGATTATACTGTAAAACTTAAAGTGGTGTTTTCTAAGAAGATTGGTAAAGAATGGCCTCTTCGTTTACCCCATGACAGAGAGCAAGCTTGCTGCTGGTGTGTGTCTCCTCTACATAAGTGAGATTCCACCTCACAGGGAATAAATAGTTCTAGAACAACTAAGAACTCCTGTTAATTCCTCACCTTAAAACAAAGTCAGGAGGGCAAGAGTCTGGCTCAGTGGTTAAGAATTTCTGGCAGAAAACCTGAGTTTGATTCCCAGCACCCACCTCAGACTGCTGACAGCAGCCTCCTGTAACTCCAGCTTCAGGGAATCAACTGACTCTGGCTTCCAGTTTCCAGCATGCACGTACTCCCCCCCCAACCTCCCACAGGCTGAAAAACAAGGGCTAAGCAGGGAATCATGCTAGCCTCCAAGACAGACCTCCTGAGTTCAATCTTTGGAACCCACATGGTAGAAAGAGACAACCAACTCCCACTGGTTGTCCTCAGACCTCCATATGTACACTGTCATGTTTGTTCCATTCACCCACCACCCCCAGTAGATAGATAGATAGATAAATAAATAAATAAATAAATAAATAAATAAATGCAATTTGAAATATTTAAATGACAATAAAATAAATCTAAAAAGGAGTGAAGTTTCTGGAGTGTTTTTGTCCCCATCTCTGGGAAGTCAAAGACAGGTAAGTCCTTGGAGCTTGCTGGACAAGCAACCTAGTCTAATTGGTGAGTTCTAGGCCAATGAGAGGCAATTAGAAGAGGGAGTATGTGACCAAAACCCAAAGAACAATATGTAAGGTTGCCCTTTGGACTCCGCTTTCATGTATGCACACATGCATGCATGCCTCCTCATACATGTTTATGAACACACATGGGAGTGCACACACACACATACACACACAAATAAACACTGTTGGTGATACTATAAAAACATAGGCAAGAGAATTTATATCTCCATAATTCTTCCTTCAAAGATAACTTTTCTTCCATCTCTGTATACACCATGGTATATAGACACACAGGTTTGTAGACACACAACGTTTGTGTATTACCCGTGGGAAAGCCTAGTTTGCCAGGTGTGATGACAGCACTTCCCTGAGGAATTAAGCATCCCTGTGTCAGAACCAAGGATGACTTCCTTGCTCTTAAGGGACAAAGAAATAGGATACCTCAATTGACTAATAAGACAGCAGGGGAGGCTTCAAGGCATAAATCCTTGTACCTGGCCTCTAGGCCAAGCTGTACTTTGGGCATAGAAGGGTGAATTCTACAACAGATATGAACACTTTACCATTTTTGTATCTTAGTGGGTGATCTGGTGAAATGAGGAATCAGATTAGCACATATCTATGCCTCTGTCCTACCTACAAGCTTGTTCCCCTGGGAAAGGAGTTGAAATTCTTCCAGCTTTTAATCCCCCAGTAGTTCCAGGCCTGCGCAAGCTTGCTTATGAAAGAATCAAGAGGCTACGCTGGATACTTTCAAAGCTTCTTCCAGTACTGATGGCCCCTGGCTTTGAATGATCAAAGAATATTTGCAAGCGCTGGGTACTGGCTGTGGGTTAAAGTTCCAGTGTCTGAACAGGTTATGGAATTGACTTATTTGCCACATTGGGAACAGCCAAGGATAGGACGGAGAATAGAGCTCATCAAGGATCCTGTTTATGTCCTCATTCACCGTGGCCTGGATCTCTCTGAAGCCTCAGCCAGTAGTACAGTGGTCATGGGAAACAGGGCTCTGAAACAGCTGAGGTGTCACAGCCTTTGCGTTTCTTCTGTCCAAATAGAAAGGATTTCCTTTCCAGGAGTGCATGTTCTGTTTGGAGATAGGGAAGATAGTCAGAGAAAAATAGACTGAGCAAGGCAAGTAGACTTCTAAGAGGCGAGTGTCCAATGGCTGCAGAGGGGCCCGGGATGCTTTGTCTGGGATGGGAAGGGATGAGACTGGGTAAGAATAGAGAATTTCGCTTCGCATGTTCATGGATCTGTGCTTGATTGGGCCAAGACCCAATTAAACACCTACTAACCCAGCCCATCCTATCCAGTGATCTGCTCGAAGCATGTTGTGTATGCAAAAGGACACCTAGGGAGAGTACCTGGACCAGGACGACAGAAACCTGTCTGGGGAGACTACAGGCAGGGGTGAGTCTGTCACAGAGCACACAGCCTTATGTGGAGATTATCTCTTGTAAATAAGAGAGCCAGGTTCAACTTCAGTACTGAAGGAAAGATAGAGAAGTTGAGCATACCCCGATACCTGGAGATTTCTGAGTACTAACAGGATTCTCCAAGTAGGTAGAAAATTCTAATCCCTGAAACTAAGTATTATACTTAGAATTATTGGACATACTGTGTAAATTAGCTCCTGGCTGTGTGTCTAAGGCATATAAGAAACATAAATAAATTTTGTGTGTAGACTTCGGTTCTGTCTTGAGAATGCCTCTTTATGTATATGCAAATATTCTGGATTAATCTTTCAAAACCCTGAAATCCGAAGCACCACAGTGCTCAAATACCATGGAGGAGTGACACTCAGGTTGTCATGCTCCATCTGTCCAGGAGAGGCGACATGTACACAGCCACTCTGTTCAGCCCTTGCCCTGAGCTCTAAGCCATCCTCAGCTGGGGATAGTGCCCTATAAATGACCCGTCTTGGAAGGATCTGTGAGATCCAGACCTCCCTGGGGGATACAAGCAAGAGTTCATTTCTAGTGATGGCAGCAACGTGCTTCCTCCTCAAGCCTCTGGTCCCTTCCCACTGAGTTGGCCTAGTGGGCTTCTGAATAGAGTTTAGATTTGCTCAGTACAATGGGACCCAATCCAGCCCCGCTTCATCTTCTTCAAGAGTTGGATTTTGAAACAAAGCAGTCCCACCCTCCCATAGCAAACTCCTGCCTGCTCAGCTCCAGCAGGAGTCGTGGGTTTTCAAGTAGCAGACTTAAGTATTTTCCCTGCTCTAGTCTCTCTAGGTGATATTGCTGAGGCCTTTCAGTGGTTCATATGCAGGGATGCTTCATCATCAATGCATTCTCCCCTGATCCCTGACAAATACCCACCCCCATTCTTTACTTACATTGTCCTTGACATTACAGTCAAGTAATTTTGTCTTCTACATATGCTTCTTGGTCACTGCTTTATCCTTGTGGTCATAATATAAAGTCCACCGAAGAAATCTGGGTCTATTTTGTTCAGAATCACATTGTCAGCACATAGTGCCCTTCTAAGAAATACGTGAACCTCTAAGCGTAAATGAACGAAGCCCCGGCTTACACAGTCTACTGACTCCACACCAAGCAATGCAGCTGCAGAGGCTGCAGAGAAAAACTTCAGCTTGCCCTTCTAATCATCTCTCCCAAATCACTTTTCCCAAGTGCCTCAAAGTCCCATTCATCTTTTTTCCATAAGAGGGAATTATGAGGAGAGTTCAGAAAGGGGTCTCAGGTACCGAGCTCTTTCCCTTCCATGAGCAGTCTAGGATGTAGAGAGGCTACTTCAGAGTGATGGTCTCTCAGTAATAGATCTCGGAGACACAGCATGTGCTAAGATCTAGCTCAGAGTGGCTTCACATCAGTGGCTACCTTCTTGTTCTATTGCCACAGGCCAGCTGCTGGCATAGCTCTAAGAAACAGAGACTGACTGCCTTCTAGGAAGGAGGGACCTACCAACTCTGTGCTGTGAGTTGTTTTGCTAATAGACAGTGACATTCCATGATCATTGTGAAAGAACCCTGTTCCACCAGGAAGCTGAGAGGGAAAGGTGAGTTACAATACTAAAGGATAACCACCAGATGGAACCAAATCTTCAGAAATGAGCTAAGAAATAGAACAGGCAATGCATGTTTTTCTGCAGTTTAGAGGCCACCCATCCCTGACTGCTTTTCTGCCCTTTCAACCACACAGCCCTGCAGAGCGAACCACTGCTCTGTCCCCACTCTCGACCTGTTTTCCCTCTACTCTAAAACCAGGGCTGCTTGTTTTTTTGTGTTTTGTTCCCCACAGCAAGCCCCAAATGAGATGTCTTTATCTTCCAGCCCTTGCCCTGACTGACACGTTCAAGCCATCAAACCTATTTACAGCTTGTCTGATAAAAACATCTAGAAAATTCTTCTCAATGCAGGAGCTGACTTGAAGATCTGTCCTATATTAATAGATAGAAAACACTCTGCAGATGGCCTGGGCCACTGGTGGTGGTGATAGTGGTGGTGGTGGTGATGGGGGGGGGGGGGGAAGTGGTGGTTAAGAAAGAGAATAAGAAAAGCTCACATCAGAAAAATAAGGCCCACAACCACTGAGTGCCTGTCAACATGTGTGTTCCTACAGAGGTGCCCCACAGGACAGGAAACATCAACACTGTGAGAATCCTGAGGCCCCATGAGGCTTAGCTTTACAAGGCCTTTTGTATCTTCTGTGGCCTTTCTCTTTTTTGACACAAGGTGAATTTGTCCAGCATCCTTGGTTTAAGGCAGGAAGAAAAGAGGCCTGGCGAGGAAGGGCCCAAGGGCACAAACTGCTTGGTGATCTCTTTCGTTCTTTGCACAACACAAGCTATCTATCACATACTAGAGTCCTTGCCACTGTGATTAATGCTTATGGGCTACTTTAAATTTTTTTCTTTTATTTTTGAGATTATAATATAATATCATTATTCCTCTCCTTTCATTTCTACCTCCTAAATGCTACCATACACGCCTGTTTACTCCTTCAAATTTGTAGCTTCCTTTTCCATTAATTGTCGTTAGGCGTGCACATATATATTTTAAATTCAACCTTCAATGTAACTTTGTGTATGTTCTCAGGGCTGATCATTTGGTGTCAGATAACCTGTTGGAGTCCCTGGGGAGGACTAGTTTTCCCACTGACAGCTCTCTCTAGCTGCCCAAGTTCTCCATGTAGGGTTGAGTCCTCACGTGCCCTCCCCGTCTCTGTCTCCTTGTTGTCTATTTTGTTGTCCTTGTTCAGCTTGTATTTTGGTAGTCATATTGGTGACATTCATAGGAGACACAATCTCAGCAAACTCCCTGTAAGTGTGACTTGTACAATCTTTCTGCCCCATCTTCCTCAATGATGTCTGAGCCTTAGTTGTATTTAGATTTATTCATTGGGACTGGGCTCCACAACTTTACATTTTGATTGGTTGTAGTTTTCTGTAGTGGTCTCTGTCTGTTGCTAAAAGAAGTTTCCTTGATGAGGGGCAAGAGCTGGATGTATCTGTAGGCATGAGGACAGATATTTAGAGTCTGATGAAGATTTTTGCTAGTTTGAAGTGGTTGGTGGTTGTAGGTTCTCCTCTAAGATCCGTGACTTGAGAGAGCATCCAGGAGAGGTGGCTCTGCCTTTTAAGATGCCGTTAGCTCTATTCCAGTCTTAGTTACATGGAATCTATGCCTGAGGTCAGGAGACCTCATCTATAGAGAAGCACAGGATAGAGACAGTAACCGGGGAGGACGTGGCATTCTGGGCCAAGAATTTATGAGAGGCTACTATTTGCAAATTTAAATGGACTGGGATTCTTCTCATGCCTAATCAGTCAGGGTCTATGAGAGAAGGCAAATGATGGCATTGATTTTGACTTGACCTGTATCTGAAAAGCAAGAGTCCATGAAACTTAGGTAAACAAGGGCCATCCAAGAACCATAAACTTTCCTCCACTGGGGTTCGACTGAGGTGCAGGCAAGGACAGTCAACTAGGGTCAGAGTCTCGAAGCATTGTGGGGTGAGGTCTGAGGCTGGGACATTTGACGCTTCTCTCCTGGCAGTGAGACCTTTCTTCAGGGCTTTGGAGAATGTCAAATGTGCCAGTCTACCAGACACTGAAAGGTTTGTCTATATCCATTTCTAATATCCTTCTTGTAGACAACCAAGTCCCTTCTGTGGGGTCCCCCCAGGATTTTACCCAAATTCTTAGATCCTTTAGACCTATACTGAGGGATTTTTTTCTCTTCTGTGCCATTTGTGGATGTCCCTGTGTATATTTGGAGAAAAAAATAGAAAAATCGAGAAGAGATGAAATTGAAGGCCCTCTCTAATTTCACTTGGAGAAAAGTTTTTGCAAGAAGAGGTGAGAAGATCCCTTTTGCATAGCGCATTAAAATAATTTATGGAGAGCAGCTCCCTTTTACCTACAGAGCTGGTCAAGATGAGAGGATAAATCTTTAAAAGAATAATGTTTTCAGAATCAGGTTCCTTGTCCTCAGATCCTTTGATGTATGAGTGTAATAGTAGGCAGGACACATAGTGAAATATACATGAGGTCTTTTGAGAGGAGAGCAGCAGAAAGGAGAAAATATTAGTGTTTACAGCAAAACTCAATTGAAACACTCACTCCTAGATGATAGTTTATTACATTGCATGCGATGGAGCTCAGCAAGGATGTCCTTTCCTGTCTGTCTTCAGGACTCCAATGCCTGCCCTACTCCATCCCCACAGCTCACTCCCATCCTATGAGAAATCACAGCACAGGCTCTTTATTATCCATTTCTCATAACCAGGTTTCAGATTCTCAAGGAAAGGAAGCAGACACTGCTAGCAATTCC
Organism: Uromys caudimaculatus; assembly: GCA_028551405.1. NCBI lineage: Eukaryota > Metazoa > Chordata > Mammalia > Rodentia > Muridae > Uromys > Uromys caudimaculatus. The sequence goes on along the minus strand of CM052706.1, from coordinate 87,099,267 downwards.
CTAGATATTTTTTTTTGTCACTTAATCCGTTTTAAATATGAAGAAAGCTTTAAAGAGAGGGTCATTTCCTTGTTGAAGTTCAACCAATGATCAGCTCCCAGCAAAGCATTCTGCATCACTACCTTCTTTGGCTGCAACCTTCTTTACCTGGAAGTCACCCACAATGAAAGGATCTTTTTGAGGAAGGCTCTGTTGATAAAATGCTGCTATCTCTGCAGCCCCTGGAGGTAGTGGTCCTACTGGCTGATGAAATTTAGATCCAGGTGGAGTGTGGCAGAGCCATCATCTCTGCATGCAACTAGTCAGTGAGGCCACAGGCATTTAGTAAGGAGCGACTGCACGCAGGCGCTCCAAACCTCTGTGTGGGCTTGCTTTAAATTGCTTAGCAGCTTTAGAATCATCCTACATCCTGCTCCCTGTCTTAAGCTGAAGCCTTCTTCTGGCAGAATGCCTGTTTTCTCACTGGATAAGCTGCACCATAGGACCCTGGAGCTGCCTTGAGACGGCAAAGCTGCAGAGATTGAATTTGGCTGACTCCTGCCCTCCTAGCACCTGAAGGTCTCCCTCTATCCTAAGGCTATGCTAATGGTCAGAGTGCAGACCTGCACACAGGCGTTGGACTGTATTTTAGGAGTGGAATAACGTGCCTCTAAATATGTCTGTAATTGCATTTTGCTGTTGCCAGGTCATAAGCTTTCATTTTAAGACATCGTGAGGTTAAGAGGAGAAGGGCGATTTTCCTCTAGCTGCTTTTGTGGACTGGCTTTACTCCCGTAAAGAAATCATCCTATCACCTGCTTTTGCTATAGTTTGGATGTGTTCCCCAATGTTCCATATGCTATAGGCATTGTTAGGAAGCCATGGAGCTCTTGGGTGCTCACAGAAGTTTTAAGGGCTGGTATCCAGTGGACAAAGTAAGGTCACTATGCTGTGTCCTCAAGAGCAGTACCCTGTCCCGTTCTTGTCTCTTTCTGTTTGCTTTCTGGATGCCAGGAGATGAGCAGTTTCCTCCACCACACACTTCCTGCTGTGATGTCTGTCTGCCTTGCCACTGGCCCAAGGAGGTTTTCCTCAGTGGAAACTTCTTCCTGCAACCACGAGCCAAAGGTAACCTTTCCTCCTTGGAAGGTGATTGACTCAGATACTGACTTAAAGCTGACTGTGTCCTTCAGAAAAACTGAGAAAACAAAGGGGAAAGAAGGAGAGAGGAAGGAAGGGTAGTCTGGAGGGAAGGAGATGGGGAGGAGTGGGTAGAACAGAAGGGAAGAACAGGGAAGGAAAATAAACAGTGTTACACTGGGAATAAACATCAATAATTCCTTACTTGGTTTTAAAAGTTCAGTCCTTAATATGAGAAGAAGGGAGAGTGACTTACAGCTGATATTTTGGATACTGGGCCACAGATTTAGGATTCAGAATTCTGCTTCTCATCTGCAAATCTCACCGCATTTCTCATCAGAGCATGTGAACTATTGGGAGCTGTTATGAGAAAAGTAGATGATGAAGATCCTTTGGGTGATTCCCCTGTTTTGTGATCATCCTGGTGTGTTTACACAGACTAGATGCTGTAAGTGTGCCGGTTCAGTGTCAACTTCACTAAAACTAGAAGAGGGACCCTCCCTTGAGAAAAGGCCGCCCTACGCTTGCCTTGAACGCAAGTCTGCTGTGCATTTTCTTGATTAATGATTGATGTGGGAGGGCCCAGCTCATTGTAGTCTGTACCTCCCCTAAGTAGATGGCACTGGGTTCTATATAAAAGCAAACTGAGCAAGTCATGGAGAGCAAGCTTGTAAGCAGGGCTTCTCTGTGACTTCTGCTTTAGTTCCCGCCTCCAGATTCTTGCTTGTGTTCTTGTCCTGGCTTTTCTCAGTGATGGCCTGCTATGGAGACAGAGAGGTCAAAAAAACCCTTTCATCCTCAGAGTTACTTTTAGCCATCTAACTAGGACAGTAGGTCAACCACCAACATGGACTATTGATGTAATCAGAATATGCAATATGCACCCCACAGAGAGGGGATGAGACACTACAGGTCTACCAGTGCAGATTAGCTTTGGTTATAGATGTAAGCATATTCTAAAATAACAAAAGAGCAGTAGAGTAAAGAGATAAGCCACTAACAAGCATGTATTAGTATCAGCAAATTCTGCCCATGGTTGTTTGTCAGATTTTGGTGGCAAAGACCTTCGGAAAATTCAACTTAAGAGAAACCAAGATTAACCTAATAAACTTCTTCCTCTTCCTGTATGTGGTTACTCAGTCCCATTTCTTTGGGCCAACAAGGGTGAGGGCAATGGAGAAGATCTTACTTCATTACATCCAGGAACAGGGAGAAGGGAAAGAGCCAGATCCCCAGTGTCTTCTGCAAGGATTTTCTCCTGATGGGATAACTTCTTTCCATCAGGCTGACTCTGAAAAGGTTTTACCACCTCCTTGTAGTACTACAGACCAAGGATCAAAGAGACATGGACACTTGAGAGAAGCTTGAGATAACGAAGCCTAGCATATACACCCCTCCTTCGTCTGACTGTCTGACTGGGAGGCTCCTTTCACACTAGCTAGCATCAAGACAAGTTCATGAGTAAAACTGTCGAGTGTGGTGCTGGCTTTGGTGTCACTAATGTCAGTAACTGTTTCCTCCAAATATAACATGACTTCCATATCCTGAGGTAGAAGTTGCTATGAACTGCAGAATGCTTGGCTTGATAGTCATGGCAATGAAATTAGTAGACAATACAATGATACCCAGATGAATGGCAATGATAATAGCACTAGTAATATACCTGTGTTAGGTTGTTCTATGTTAACTTGACACAGTCTGAGTCACATTGGAATAAAAGGATCCTCAACTGAGAAAATGCCCTCATCAGATTGCCTGTGGGACAAATCTGTGGTACATTCTCTTGATTGATGATTGATGTGGGAGGTCTCAGCTCACTGTGAGTGTGCCATACCTGGGCTGGTGGTCTTGAGCACTATAGCAAGGTAGGCTGAGCCAGCCATAGGAAGGAAGGCAGTAAGCAGTCTCCCTCCATGCCCAACTTTCACCCTGTATCAGCTCCTGCCTCAGTTTCCTGCCTTGCTGGAATTACTGCCCTGCTTTTTCTTAGCGATAGACTATTACCTGGAAGTATAAGATGATAAATATGCTTTCCTCCCAAGTTGCTTTAGGCCATTGTGCTTTGCCACAGCAATAGAAACCCTGACTAAGACAATAGTACAAGAACAGTGAAACTTCATCATGGATTGCAGATATCACTGTCCTCTGCCTTACAGCTGAACATCATCTTGGAATCTAGAGTAGAGAGGAGGTGGAAGGTTAACTGAAGGTGGTACTCCCATCATCTGAGAAGTTGTTACAACTCAGGATGCTGATAGTCTAGAGTTACCCCATTTCCAGTAAGCAAGACCTTACCTGTGGTCCTATAAGTAAGCCCAACAAGTATCTGCTCACAAAGTTGTTCTTGGATAGAATATTTCCTCTTGTCTGTCCTTGGAATATTATCAGAGATGAACACATAATGTCATACAACAAATTGGCATCATTACATGGAGGCATGGAAGAACCAAAAAAGGATTTTGGGAGATTTGGAGGCAGGGACATAAGACTGAGAGTGAATGGGTGAGGATAGAGCATCTTCACCATGGATGTGTAGAGGTGTGTTTTCTTGCAAAGCCATTAAATGCATGGGCCCTGTTGTGCATAATAAGACACTCAATGAGGAATATGTTATCTGAAAATGGAGTTTTCATCAGGGCAAGGTCCCAGAGTGGTATTCTTCTGTATAGTATAGACCAGCATGTCTTGATAAATGAGGTCTATTGGATGTGTTCAGGGATACTCTGAAAACTTACCAAGACCTAGAGAATACATTTCAGAGAGAAGCATATGTGAGATGCGATTGCTGAAAAGCTCTGGCATGGTTACATTGCCTCTGCTATGCATAATAAGACATGTGGAAAGACTGAACTGGCTGCCTGGACAAAGCATCTCATGTGAAGGAAGTGTAAGGAAGGGCATGTGGAGGTAGCAGCCTCCATGTTATCCTCTGATTTGGTGAGCAAATTAGACAAAAGAGGATGAGGTATGGCATGGATTCACTTTTTCTAATGGCTGAAGGGCTGAAGAGCAAGAGAGTACAAAGAGGATCTATATTATGGAGCTCTTTCATGAGATGCAAAAGTTTGGAACTCACAGGAAAAGTTAGACAGTGAAGAGGAAGAGAATGAGATAGCAGAGATAGAAGATGTTCCTCAGGTCCAACTTTAATACAGAGAGATGGACTCCATGATGCAGTTTCTGCATGGCAGTCACCATGATTGGGTGAGACCTTTTTTAATGCTACAACTGTTTGGAATTCCTATCACAAGTACCCATCACCTGTGCTTCTCTAGGTAAGCCCAGCAAATCACCATATCACCACACTGGACCTGAAATCACCCTGTCTGTCATTGGTGCCTTACATCTCCCCCATATAGGTAATAAAACACTAGTTGATGAGGAGTGTTCCATCCATTCCTTAGGTTCTGAAGAACTGGTGTTGAATATGTACTCTGAAGCTCACTGACTATTACACCCTACACGTCTGTTTTCTTGAATACTCTGTAGTAAATCTATTGTTTTTGTGGAATCGTTTCATTTCACAAATAATGAAAATACAAATGTATTTGTACTCAAGAGTTGAGCTTTAGCATATTAAAAGCCACGCTTCTTCTCAAGGACATCCTTAATTGATACTAGCTGTGTGTTTTGCTGCGTGCATGGAGTTGAAGCACAAATGTAGCACAGACAATTCGCTGTGCTAGCTTATTTTTGTGCTGAGGCACTTGCTGTCTTACCTGTCCTTGCTTTTGCATCAATGATTCAAATGCCAAGATGACAAAGAGGTAAATAATGGCAGGATGTTACTATGAAGATGGTTTTAGCTTCACATGCACTCTCAATGGTTTTAGAGATTCTCAGAGACCTCCAGACCCCACTTGCAGAACCAGTAAGTTTAAGAGAATCAACAGGGTCTTTGAGTCCCATGCTCTTGCTCTAGGCTCAGAAACATCTTTGTGGTCTTCTTTCTTCTTGTATTTGTTATCATAAGGGACCTGGCATCAAAAGGCAGCAAAATTGCCAGCTCTGTCCTATTGATCAGTGGTATGACTGCATTGATCTCTGTGTGGTATAACATGGAATCCATAGCTGCTGTCATTGAGTTAGTCTGTCTGAAATCCAGAAAGTAGAAACTGAAAGAAAATTCAGTTAGTTCAATGGTAAGATGAGGGTCCTTGCAAAATTACCAGAAACTAAAGTCTGTGGCAAAGGAACCATATCTAGTTCCTTGGTTTGTATAGAACTAAAAGCATAGCTCAGCAAGGCTGCAACCAACTTGGAACCTACCCTGTGGGTATCTTAAGCACCAGGATGCTTTTGTCTCCAAAAGCGCAAGTGTTATTTCTGTCTATTGACTGTAAAGACATCTTGCCATATAATTTTTATTTTTATCTTTAAAATACTTAAGTTATATATAGACTCTCAGCAGGCACTGTCAACTTGAGCAAAAAGTATAAATGAAAGTTCTTTTCTCCCCTACTGGGATACACTGAGGAGCCCGAAGCACAAACAAAGGGTGCCATGACTAACTGTAAGATAATGGTGGCGACCTCTGATACATGCTGTCCCTTCTAAATATGTCCATCTCATCAGAAGAGGGTGATTAGCTTTGAAGGTGTAAAGGTCCTACACATTGCACCATAAGACAGAGACTACAGTAAAAGGACATTCCCTATCTGAGTCAGGAATGGGCAGCATTTTGGGTGTGACCTGCATCTCCATCACTTCAGTGTAAATGTCAGGGTACTTTCTCCAAACACACCCAAATTTTCTGAATCTCTAATATCCCTTGTTTAGACTACTTTCCCATCTAGTATGCTCTCATTTTGTCTACTTTCTTTCTAGAATTTTCTCCTTATTTTTTAAATCCCATGACATGTGTCTCCTCCTCCCTATGATCTTTTCCCCATGAGGCTTTATTCTATTTGATCAAATCAGAATTAAGCCATTCTTTCCTGTCTGTATTATGGTCACATTAATTGTACTTCCTTGTATCAATCATTATATTATATTATAGTTTGCTTCCCTGGCTTTATTGTCAGATTAGAATTCTTGTAGAGCTTTCAAAAGTGTTAACAGGTCAGTGGTAGGGGTTGGTCAGTTGCTGGGTGTGTTTTGAATAAAACCAACACATCTCCAGTTCTGGCGATGGTTATAATCCAGTGAGAAAGGAAATTATACACTAGCAAATAAAACTAGTACATTTTAATGGGTCACAAAGGCAGATAGATGCGATTAGAGCAGGCAGGATGTTTAACTCTTTTTGTTGTTGTTGTTACAAACATCTAGAAGCTTGTCTCATACATTGAAAAAACTTGCTTAGTGAGTGCAATCCTCGTGAGAACACAAACACCCCGCAGTCTTGAATGGACCCCAACAGAACCCCAATGGATGTAATAGAAGGATATATCATGAAAAGACAATTACAGAGGCATGGGCAAAATTTAGGAAGCAAGCAACGGATGAGGGCCAGCAACAGTGGGATTGTCACTTGCTAGCAGGAACAGGAGGAAGGACAGAGGGTAGGTGTGAGTGTCACTACAGCCTTGGAAGTAGCACTCCCCAGTGAAATCTGGAGTACCTTCCTCTTCATTACCTTCTTCCCAATTCTGGTTGGGGAATTCCATTGGTCAAACACAGCCAGCAGGATAGGACAGGACAACTTATGTGCTTTATCTGTGAGGAACAAGGCAGGAACTATGACCAGAGCCAGAGAAGAAGTTAAAGAAATGCTAGCTCACACAGTTAAGGTTGTTTGCTTCAACTCTAGCTAGCCTTGTCTTTGGCCTAATGTTCATCCCACTCTCTGGTCTTCACAGGACCTCTTGCTTATTGATCTGAAATAGAGGGCACTTTCTTAGACTATAGGGAGAGGTACTTCACATGTGATTCTGAAAAATACCATCCTGGTGAAGGAGAATAAAGCAAGAAGCTAAGGGGAACAACCCAGTGCTCCCTCCTGCTTAAAACATTGTCAATCTGTTTCATGAAGAAAACAAACAAACAAACAAACACTATGTTCATGGATGAGATTTTGCATGTATAAAGCCATCAATTATAAGTGAAATTTAACAAATACTTGCATGAGCTCATGCTTGAGAATTTAGCAAAGGCTATGGTGTTTGAATCACTCAGGGTAAAATCTTAGCTATTGGATAAAGTCATGTGAAGCTAAGTCTTGGGGATGGTTAACCCCTGGAAGAACAAACCCTTTTCTCTGGATATTTAATATGCTAGGAATGTCTGATATAGGTAGTTAATTTCATGGCACATTTATACTTTGATGTGTCCTGATTTTTTTCTCTTCTTGGAGACAGAAATATTTTCTCTAGCATTAGGGAACCTTGGGATAAGGTTAGTGTGGATCTAGCTTACACATCCCTCGAGACTCTATAGTCTATGGATTTAGATATTTTTGTAGCTAATTGTTCTGCATTCAAGTTCGCTATACTGTCTTAGTTCTCATTTTTTCCCATGAAGGCCACGAGATAATTTGTGAAATTAAAATCATTTTTATACAGATAATCAGAAATTACCACAGATGACTTTTTAATAGATGCCATATATATAGAATAAAAATTATTTAAAACTCAGCCTCTGTGTCCCTTACCTCTCATTTGTATGCTTGTTTGCTTTTCCTAACCCATGATAATTGGGCTTGTTACGTAATTTGGATGTCAAATATTTTAAATTATCATAATTTCTTTTACAACACAAGCAGTATTGTGCCACAGAGGCAGTTTCCTCTTTGTGTAAGCTTTACACTTGGAAGGATGTTTCTGAACTGCAAGTTGACAGACAAGGCTGATAGGAGACCCTGAGATTATCCTTGGTGGTATGTGCAGTGAGAAGCCTCAGACACTGCCTGCTTCTGCCCATTTGTCTTTGCCAGTTGATTTTCAGTCTCTACAAGTCATTCATATACACTTATGTGGAAGCACATCAGCCAAGGGGAACAGACAGCAAATAAAGGACACATCAGAAATCTCAGAAAACACAGAATACAGAAGACAGTGATACAACGAAGGAGAATAAGAAATGGACCATTCTAGGGTAAGATAGGCAAGGCCTCTCTGGGGAAGTAACATTTTGGTAATGAGCTGAATGTTAAGGAGCTGGGAAGTACAACTATAGCTCCCATTATCTGAGCTATGTAAGGGTCAATAGAACCCACCAATAATACCTACAGTGTGGTGAAGAGAGGCAGACAAGCTAAAGCCTGCATGTAGTGGTCTGGGAAGGGTTCAAAGGCCCCATAAAACATAACTGGCCTGGAGTTTACCATTAATATATTAGGAGACCAGATCAAAACCCCTAAGACAGCAGAACAGTGGGCTGATCTGTATGTAAGGCTCATCAGAGCTTCTGTGCTTCGTCTCAGGAGGAAGACTGAAGAGATAAGATGGAGCCAGGCTCAGAGAGAATATGAGGGCTGGCAGCACTTGACAACCTGAGGAGTGAAGGATGCTGGGTGGGCTTTGGCCTTAGAGAGGAGGAACCATAATGCTGTTAATGAGATGGAAATTCTAGAAGGAGGACCAGATACCAGAACACAAGAGAGAGCGAGCATTGCTACTGAGCTGTTCACCAAAGGTTGATCTAAAGGCACTGTTAAATGCCCTAGTGAAAATGTCATACAGACAGTACATCTGGGATCTGGATCCTCATGGGAGCACTTGGGAGTAGAGGTGTGCATGTCCAAGTCATTGATGGTGTTTCTTCCAAGAAAGAGCCACGAGATGATCAGCAGAGATACTGTCAGCAAAAAAAGCCAGCAAAGGGTAAGGCAGTGGATGGTTAATAAGATAGCACAAAAGCCAGTTTTGTGGCCTTCTAGAGGCCAACTGAGGACAAGCTTCGAGAGGTAGACTTCATTGTGCTGAGTCCCATAGATGGGCTGAATCAAATAAGAAGACATCTAACCACTGTTTTTGGCAAGATGAAGTTCACAGGCAATCTTGACAATACAATTTCAATAACAGAATGTGAAGAAAGTTGAATTGGAATGGCTAGAAGTCAGGAGGCTGAAAGCAAAGACAGCAAAACAGAAAAAATGCATCATTTTTCAGGAAGAATTTGGTTGTGCAAGGATCAGAGAACAGAACAGTTGCTGGAGGTGAGCCAAGAGAGGGTTCTGGGTATTTATGATGACAATTACGATAATCACCATTGTCATCCAAATCAAAATAAATATACCTTGAAGACTGCTTACAGTGTGCCTGGCATGGTACCAAGTACTCAGTATACTTCATCTTAGTAAGTCTTCCCAATAAGCCTGTAAGGTGCAGCGTTGGTGGTATAGTAGTGAGCATAGCTGCCTTCCAAACAACTCTGTAAAATCCTGATATCATCACAGAATTAGGGGTGAGATACTGGAGGACCCAGTGTTCTGAGGCTGAAGTGAAGGAAATGAGAGCCACATCTTGAGGTGTCTGAATGCAGATCAAAGTTTCTCCAACCCAGCAGATAGGTGGACTTTAAAGGGACAGCTGATGACGAATGGGATTCTTTTACTTTTAAATTGTAAATTGTTTACTTGTATGGAGGAAGGGTTGTGTGTTACTTTGAATATGTGAACAGCAACATGTAGGAGTCATTCTTTCTTTCTACTATGTGTGTTCTGGGGTACTGAACTTAGTAGGTCTTCAGACTTGACAGCAAGCACCTTTAACCACAGAGTCTTCTTGCTGGCCTCTAAATGAAATTCTTTTTGTTATTTTTATTTTTAAATTTATTTTATATTTGTGAGTACATTATTACTGTCTTCAGACAGACCACAAGAGGGCATCAAATCCCATTACAGATGGTTGTGAGTCACCATGTGGTTGCTGGGAATTGAACTTGGGACCTCTGGAAGAGCAGTCAATGCTCTTAAACTGCTAAACCATCTCTCCAGCACTCTGAATGTTCTTACTTAAGACATTTTTAGAGTGCAAATTATGGAATCTAAGCTTAAAATGTCTTAAGGAGAAAAGCAACAACAAAGAAAGTTTCATTCGTGTGTTTCTAACACCTCAAAGTGGGCATAACACCAATGTAAGTGGAATCAGGGTACAGAAGATATAATTAGATTACTTGGCCCCTGGGCCCTCTTTTCATATCATTGCCTTTTCTCTTAAGAAGCTCCCACATGTCATAGTGGAGTTTAAGTTCTAAGTGGGTGACATGATTCTGACCCTGTGACTTTGTTCACTTGCTCATTTTTGGAGCAAATGCTATGCTCAGAGACACATGGCAATGTCATTGAACCTAGTCATGTGCTGTCTCTAGAACCAGAACAGATATTGATGTAGAAATTGTTTTCCAAAGGAAATGTCTGAGTGCAACAGAAGAGATACTGACAGGACAAGTAAAGTAGCAGCCCACTGAACCATGACGTACTGGAACTTACTTGACTCTCTTGCAGCTAATGTCAAGGTGGTTTCGCTGCCATTCTGTCAAACAAATTCAAAGAGGACAATGCCTCTATATAGTCTCTAGCACAGTGATTGACAAATCTTAGGCTCAGGTCGAAGTATATGTATGTGTGTGTGTGTGTGTGTGTGTGTGTGTGTGTGTGTGTGTGTGTGTATTCAATAAATGAGTGACTTCCAGTGACATTTCTATAATACTGGACTTCTTGCTATTTTAATTTTGGCAGAAAAACTCTTCATGCATTTGAAACTCATTATTGTTTTTTTCTACCAGTGCTCTTCCAGCTCTCCAAAACCTTCAGTTTATTTGGAAACAGTGTATTGGATTAATGTCCCACTCATCAGAACATGTTTTTGATGTTATTTTATCCAAAGGGGAAAAGTTGCCTTGCTATGAAAACTCCAGCTCAATCTCTGTGATGTCCCCTGAGGGAATGAACTTGGTGGTTTAGTCAGAGATGAAATCCCCTCAAATTCTAAGGAAGCTCTGCTTTGTTTAACCCCTGGGGGTTTATCTACTCCCTACTGACTGGTAAGGTGAGGCAGAGCTCTGGGGAAAGACAGGTACATGACAAAAGCTGTTTGGGGTGTATTTGCTTCTGCTCCTAGAATGCCTCTGGCAGAACTATCCATCTGGAAAACACTGCTCAGGTAGACAGGCAGATGAGCACCCTGATTTTCTTGTAGAGGCTGTGAAGTGCTGCCGGTATGCAGTGTCAATGCCAGCATACTGAGGGTCTTGGGTGGCTTCAAAAGAAATCTGGATTTCCTGTGGTGATTGTGGGAAGAAGCTCATAATGAAAAATCCAGAAAGATGATTTTGTCCTAAATAAACCTGCTGTCTCATTCCCCAAAGAGCCATTAAAAGACAGCTGTGTGCTGCTATGGGAGACACAGGCCACGAGGCAGGGAAGACGAGATGCAAAGCTTTGGGTTTTTTTTTTTTTTTTTTTTTTTTTTTGTATTTTTTTTTAAACCACAGCAAAACCACATGAAAAGTGTATAGGCCAGCAGTATATTATAGCAAGCCCTCTGTGTAGCAAGCATATAATGACTAGGAGTCTCCTTTCCAGAACTGACCACCCGAGGCACTCTAACTTCCTCACCTTAATTTTTCAACCTGGGGACTTCAGGAACAATGCTAGTAGGCTGTGGCTCAGTTCCCTTGTTGGTAAAATACAGATAATAAAATGGTACTTCATCACCAGTGGCAGGCATCAGCTTATATATTTAAAACATTTAAAATAGTACTTGGCACATAGAAATCCATATATGTGGGTCTGTTTCCCTTGTTATTAGTCTGAATAGGAAAATGATAGAAATATATGTCTGAGTGTTCATGGGAGAAGTTAGGCTTTGATCCAAATATGGAGAGAAGATAAACTGTGGGGGTTAGGAGTGGAGGGATAGGTGTGTGTGTATGTGTGTGTGTGAGTGTGTGTGTGTGTGTGTGTGTGTGTATGTGTATGTGTGTGTGTGTGTGAGTGTGTGTGTGTGTATATGTGTGTGTGTGTGTGTGTGTGTGTGTGTGTGTGTGTGTGTGTGTGTGTGTGTTACAGTACAGGAGAAAGTCAGAAAATCAACTCCTGCCATAGATCTACTCTAGATGTATGCCAAGCATTTTAATAATCTGGGGACTGGAAGCACCTGTTGAGTGTCTTGTGAGTTTGAGAAGCTCAATTACGTTGAAGTCAGAAATAGAATTAATGTCATGGAAAGAACCAGAAGCCGATGTGACTAATTATGACTCCTAATGAGAGCATTAATATTTCTCCCAAATAGATTGATTTAGTGTTTCTTTGCCTGGGACTGTTACACAAACTTACCTGAGCTGACCACCTATCTCTCTTGATTGCTCAGGACCATTGGTATTGGGTGGACAGAGAGCTGCCTTAGTTCACACTCAGTACCCTAAGAAGGAAACGCTACACACAGGGTATACTCTTGCATGACAGAGATTGGCTGAAGGGTCCAAAAAGTTGTCACTAGACTCTGTTCTATGCTTCATTAATTCTCACATTAGAATTGACCCTACTTCTTCAGTTCATTGGCCCAACATGGAATATGCTAGAACAGTGGTGCTCAATTATCCTAATCCTGCAACCCTTAATATAGTTGCTCATGTTGTGATGACCCCTCCAACCATAAAATTATTTTCCTTACTATTTCATAACTGTAAGTTTGCTACTGTTATGAATCTATATAATATAAATAATATATATTTATATCTGAATATATATATATATATATGAATAATATAAATATCTTATGTGTAGGATATCTGATATGTGACCCCTGTGAAAAGCTTCTTTGACCCCTAGGTTGAGAATGGCTGTGCTAGAGGCTTTTGTTTCCAAGTAGACTTAGAAACTAAGGTCAGTTTTCCTCTGAGCATGGGTAGGAATAATGTTATTATTATAGATCAATCACTAGAAACCAGGAGTCAACCAGAACAACATAGGTAGAAGGAGGCAGCCATATGCAAATGGATTTAGGGCACTAGGAGGAAAAGTCCTCCATCTGAATATAGCTGGCAAAGACGAGGTTTAAAGATTGGGCAGTCAGCAAGAGAAGATCACAGGCACAGTGGAATCCCCCATGTTTTGGCTAATGCTTTTAAGAAAAGGAAACTAGGCAGGGAGACCTGGGGAAATTAGAGCAGATGCTAGGTCTGCGCTTGGAATCTTCCCCAGAGAAGCTCTCCTTTAGACCTCCTTAACTAGGTGTTCTAGTTAGTGTCAACTGGCAACCTTACAAAATCTAGACTCAGCATGGAGTTGGGACTCCAACATTCATATGGGGAGTTATCTTGATTGTGTTAATAGAGGTGGCAAGACTTGCCCTCTATAGGTAGCACCTATCCCTGTTTGGGATTAAGGACAATATAAATGGAAGAAGGGAAATGAGCAGCTGCGGATGTTCATTGCTCTCTTCTGATATCATGTGACCAACTGCCTCAACCCCCTGCTGCCTGGACTTCCCCACCATGATAGATTGTACCCTGAACTGTGAGCTACAATAAATCCTTTTATTTCTGAAAGTATATTTCAACGGGAAAAGTAACCAAGATACTGGCTAAGTCAGAGCCACATGGGGTAGTCCTCTCTCTGATCAAACACCTAATCAGCTTTTAGTCACACCTGCAAAATCCCAGGTTAGCAACACCTAGCTTATTGTTTGACTGAATGACTAGAAAATCTCCACACAGTAATAGTCTTATATCCATCCACATTGGCTGTATCCTAAGAGTCATTATTGGATACCCAAGTGTAAGGAAAGTGCAAAATCCCAAATGCCATGTGTGTTCCTATATATGCATACTTATGATTAAGGTTAGTTTATAAATTAGCTATGTAAGAGATCAACAACATTATCAATGTTTGTATCTGCTTTAAAAAGCAGACCAAGTAGAGCATTAACAGGAGAGTAGAAGAAACATAACAACACTGTATGGATACGCGGATGCTCTCTCCCGCATTTCTTACTGCAGTGCCCTCACCCTTCTGACAGGGTGAGATGGCACAGTGTCTATATGATGACATGCAATGAGACAAATGACAAGCTCTTTGACATGGTGTTGAGCCAACATGTGAAGCTACTTTTGAAAAGCAAGGCGATGTCACAGTAGTAACTCCTGCCTGAAACAGCTACTGAGTAACAGGCATGACACACACTGCTTGGATAGAAAGGACAAATAATGACTCATGCGATCTTTCATCATTCTATTTGAAATGGCATTGACTTAAATATATGGTCTGTTCATTTCTGAAAAATTTTCATCTTACATTTTTGGGCTCTGTTTGACCAGGGATAAATGAAAGCAGAGATGGTAAAATGTAAATGAGGTGAGGCGGGGGTGGGGTGAGGTGGGGGATAGCTACTGTATGCTACAGAATGAAGGTATCTTCCCTCCAAATTCCAGTCTACCAGAGTGAGTCTCCTTTGATGCTCCAGCCTCAGGCAGACACACTCTTGGAAAGAGAATTCAGCCTAGCCAGTATTAGAAGGCTCTCCCAGGTGGTCAGCAAGGGTCTTCTAAGACTCTGACCTCACTGGAAAAATAGCAGATCAGGTTACAAGACTGTCTGTAATTATCACAATGACACAAGTATTCGATCAACGATACCAGCACCTCATTTTCATATGACTTTGTAGACTCTTAAGTATTTTTTTCAACCACAATCTATAATGTACTTTCAGGCTGGGTTATTTTGCTTTAGGCTTTATGCAACACTTCCAAAAAGGTGCAGCGATCTTATCCTCCAGTATTTTTAGGTAAAGACACAGAGGGTCATAGAAGTTAAGCTCTTGTTGAAGGTTAAGAGATTAGTTTATAAGGGGCCAGACAAGTTCAAGTCTCCTGACTCCATGACCAGTGGTCAGTACTACTTAGATAGTCTTTCTGCTCGGTGTCCACACATTTTCAGCATCCACTAAGTCTTCTAAAACATCAGGCTGTGGCCTACCCTTGCATGTGCATAATTCTATCTAAGGAACCAGTAATCTTGAGAATTTGAAAATCATCTAGATTTCAATGTTACACACAACTCCCTGTTCAAAGGGAAAAAACCCTTGACAGCAGGCCTCACAAGGGCAGTCATTTCTGTTTGTGTCCCCCACTGTTGTATCCATGGTGCTCAGCTTGCTACCTGGCAGGTTTTCAATAAATATTATATCTAAATATCAATGTTTATTGAAGCCATGAACCCTATGTCAATGGAAAAATTTGTCTGTTATTGAGTCTTTGTAAGGTGAGACCTAGTGTTTAAATGCATTGAGTTCTTCTGCAAGGCTAGGGGCCTGTGTCACTTTTTGGTCAAACTGCATATTATATGTGAGGACCATGCTGGGCATAAGATCCTAAGCACCTTCAAAGGGCTATGGCCCACAGTAATCCCGGAGAAGACAGCGTGAAAGAACATGTCCCCTTGGCGGCAAAGCAAAGCAGCTCTCAGCATCACCTTACCCCTTAGTTCTGTATCCTGCAGCTCTTTGTTCCAGAATACCTATCTTGTTGCTAGGAACCATAAGCCCATAGGAAAATATTTTATTTTGTTTCCAAATAAGGAAATGTCACATAGAAAGGGCAACTTCAATTCATTTTCAAGGCAAAATAGCCACAATATTAATTAACCTCCTATAGCCCCTGTTCCCGATTGAGCAGTAACTTCCTGTCTGTTTAGTGTGTGTACTTCTGAGCTATTAGAAGCCTTCATTGGCCACACCTTTTGGGAGGTAATTTGATAGGTCATGTACAAAGCACTAAATCCTTCTGGGATGGCCAGTGGAAGTCAGTGCTTCCTAAAACCTCCTCTGGTGTCAGTCAAAGTATGCTTTCACTGAGCTTCATTTACTGGTTGGCTGAGTCAGTAGACTCCCTCCTTGCTTGCTGATCTGATAAAATGGGCCCAGTAAGAGTGTCTGCCTCATGGGAGAGTTGTGAGAATTAAAACAAGTTAATTATGCAAAGCATCTGACAGTGCCTGTCCCAGGATGCCTCCCTAGTAAGTATTGGAGAGCAGAAAGCATCCCTGTGGAGTCTGCAATGAGGAGGTCTCAGCTTCTTCCAGAAACCTGGACCCTCAACCTCATACAAATCTCTGGGACAGAGCAGGAAAGGAATGGCCACTGTGGCCATGATCCTCTAAGGAAGCCCCAATTTCCGAGTATGAATGGACAGGGAGACAGCCTCCTACACTCCTCAGGCTGTAGCATGTCCCTATGTAGAATAGAGCATGTCTGATTCTCAGAGGAAGCCTGGCTAACATCTCCCGGGGGATTCTTCGCATTCAGAATTCAGACAAATTTCTGCTTTTTAATTAACAGAGCCCCGACAACTCTGTTATCTGTCTTCTCATGAATCTATTTTCTCTTTAATCCCTTCTCGTTTCCCACCCTGTCTACTTCCAAGCTGTAATCTTTCAAGCTGTTCCCCAAGGAGTGGGCTAGAGCAGAAAGAGGCAGAGAGAGGAAGGTGAGGATGCTGGAGCTGTGCTAAGGCCGGCCGGACTGTGTCTGCAGATATCAGTCAGTTTCCTCTCCCTTTACAGCTGCAAGGGACACACCCACCACTCCAGGTAAGCATGTGTGTGCTTTGGTGTCACCCAGAGGCAGGGTGTTATTAAATATCTGGCAGGATTCCCTTGACAGCAACAACTGGAAGATGTACACAGGGATAGATCTCAAATACCCCATTTATTTAAGCTTAATAGGACAGCTATTGAATAATAAATAACCACCACACCAAGGAAACATATTTATCAGGGTCTCAGGCCCAGGTAATGCAATTGTGGTTATGCCTGTGGAGAGCCGCACCTTATCTGTGTTAATGGCTGTGGCTTGGCGGATAAGCACCTGTGCTTGAGAGAACAGACACACAGAGGATTTCCATGATCCTGTCAGACCCCTTTCCTTCCCTGAGAGTTCACCCCTGAGAGTAGTGGGTGCTGTGTAGGCTGACCAGCGCCATTTGCAGAGGTGATGACATGCACACTGGACCACATGAATGTGTGTTTGAGTTTCTTCCTTCACAAGGCCTGTGCTTTGGAAATTCGAGGGTATGATCGCCTGTCTCCATCACAGATCCAGCTCTGCCCACAACTCTGTGGGAAACATTCTCAGTTTCCAGAAAACAGCTCTCCAGCTTTACTCCCAGCAGGTACTTTAAAACAGCTTTGGAAAAAAAAATAATTCTAAAGTTAAAAATAGCCCCTTCCACTTTCCCGCTCCTAACTTATTAGAACAACGCCTAAGGCAGCAGGGGTGTTGTCGGCAGTTGTGTGTGTGTGGTGGGTCTGCAAGAGTCAATATGGTTATGAATATGTACGTCTGTGTGAGGAAACTGCTGCTAAGTAGAAATTATTTTAATTCTGCAAATGTCCCCTTGTGTTTTTCAAACCCTGGGGGGTCAGAAGAGTAGATGAGGAGGAAAGGCAAGGGGAATGGGGCACAGACCACTGTGCAGTTGGTCCATCAGTTTCTGAGGCGCACAGAACACCAATGGACAAGACACAGGAGTGAGGATGTGGGGCCAGTCAGGAGCTGCCTGAGGTGGGGGTGTGGCATCTTGTTTCTTTCTGTATGCTCTCTTCTGGGTGAGGAAATTTATTAGCAGAGGAAAAGAGGACGAAGAGAGGCAGGTTGCAGGAGCAAAACAGGAAGATGTGTGGAGACACTTGCAGGCCAAGAGTCAGGCAGAGAGGATACTGGGATGGAATATCCTTAGTGGACCGGCGGCTGCCTTTGCAGATTTGCTTGTCTGCCACGTTCAGACTGACAGGTATGTACTACTGATTCCACACTCACATGGTTTCTTTTTAAGGAGACATGTAATTAAACATTTACAGTTTAGAAAAAATTTCAAAGGCATCCACCAGGTACAAAGTAGGTATGATGTTTTTCCCTTAGTTTTCCTGAAGAGTCAGAAGTAAATCCCGTGCGAGTACAGAACCAGTCAAGAGCCAAGGAGTGAACAGATGCTCACAGACATCTTCAGGCCAACCCTCAGGCTGGAGTCTCCATAGTGGACAGAGGCCACAACCTCAGCTCTTACCCTTGTCCCACAGGGAGTGCAAACAAGGAAAGCTATCTTCTCTTGAATTCCTTCTTGCCCTGCAGAGGACCATCCTGGTGGTAGGGCTCATTCCTCACCTGGCTATGCTCTGCCATCTAAAGCAGGTGACTATCAAGCCATTAAGGCACCTTCATTTGCAAGTTACTTTGAAAAGAAGACTTCCTTTGGCAGGCTGTCTCACCTTTACGAAGCTGTCTGCTAGCAGGAAGTCTTGTGCACATCTCTGCTAATTTAGAAAAGTACAGGGCAAATATCTCTGGCATTGTAGAGGATGCAGACGTTCCTATTGTAAACCCTCTGTAAATGTGTTGCCTGACTTTAGGTGATGCTCCCAAACAGGAAGGAGGAAAATGTCAAGGACCCTTCAGAGATCATAGCTCTCTTGCTAGGAGGCCAGGTTGTACCTTAGCCAGGCAGTGAGACCTTGCAGCCTGTGTTCTAATTCAGAACCCAGTGTTCTAATTCAGAGATTGGTTTCATCTTTCCCTCTGCATGGACTGTTATCACTAAACTGCTGTCTGGCTCATTTGGAGATGGGACACAAAAGCCTCCACTTTAGACAGACTGAGGGGCTGGGTCCTTTGTTAATTAAGCAAATACTTTTTATATGCCAACTGCAGTGAAGCTTCATGCAAAACCATAGAGATGTAGAAAACCCTGCAAAGGTGTTTCTCAACTTACTCTCATTTTACATTATTTGTATACATGTCTGTCCATTCATGTGTGTGAATGTGCCCATGTGCTACTGCCATGGTGTATGTATGGAGGTCAGAGGACAATTTGCAGGTGTCCCTTCTCTCCTTCTACCATGTGCATTCCAGAGATCAAACTCGAATCATCAGGGCTTACAGTAAGTATCTTTACTGATTGGGCCATCTTGCCTGGCATTCCCTGGCTCTAGAGGGTCCAGAATGATGGGACAGATGTCAGACTCTATCCAGCCAGCAGCACAAGTAATAGAGATATGATGAACAAATAGCCTGGAGACCCCAGCTTCAGTGCACACAAGGAAGGAAGGAAGAGAGAACAGATCTACCAGGCAGATGCCCGGACTCGAGTTAGAATCAGTTTATGGACAGTTGCCAACATTCTCTAGAAGCATGATTTTTCTGGATTGTGGAAATGTTGATTAGCTTTTGCAACAGTCCCCGAAGGAAGATTCCTTTTGATATCACTCGGCAGCCTTCTGGGCTGGTCTTTCATGTGTAGTCACGTTGAGGTGTGCTCGTCCCTGGAACCTATGTTCTGCTAGCGTTCTGTGGCCTGCAAAGTTTCATCCATGTACTTCTGCTACTGAATATACTTCAATCCCGTGGCTCCAGATCAGCAGGTCTGGACTCACAACATCACTACCTCTGTGACCTTAAGTAACTGACTGGATCTCTCTGTGCCCCAGTTTCCTCATCAGTAAATCACAGAAGGTACCGTAGCAGAGAGTAACCTTCGGAGGCTCACACTCAGGCCCTCCTATGGGTTTCTGTCCTGATGAGCCTCTCTGGTCTATGGCATGGACCAGTTGACCTGTCTACATCCATTCTCATATACATGCTAAACTGTGACCCTGGAGAGCTTATCTACTCCCAGGTCACAAAGCATCCCCCATGCCAAAGAGATACAACTTATAAAACAACGAGTGAGCTGTCCTTTGTTTCTTCTATGCCTTGTCAGTATTCTTAGCCTCTCTTTGCTTCTCAGCTTTGCATACAGAGTCTTCCTCTCTTTTCTCTACTTCTCCCTCCAGCAGGAAGAGCGACACAGTGTGCACTCACACATGCATCCCCAAACCTACAAGCGTATGTGTGTGTGTGTGTGTGTGTGTGTGTGTGTGTGTGTGTGTGTGTGTACTCCTAGCCACACCCACTGCTCCCTCTGTTGCCCTGATTTCAACTTGACCTGGCCCCTTCATGTTAGCCTCTCTTGTCTGTCTCCATGCCACAGCAGAACTCATTGCTCTATAAGAAAATTCCATATATACAACATAGGATGACTGGCTGTATGTCTTCATCTGCCAGCCACATGACGCAGTATCTGTTGACAACACTCATTGTTGCCTTTCCGTTGGCCTGGGACAATGCTTGACACCTAGCACGCAGGGAGGAAGTCCTTATTTATTCATTAAATGTATGAGTGAATGAAAGTATAATTGGATGCATTGGTCTTCAGATAGACTCATAGTGAAAGTGCTTCCTGGCTTTCAGGTACTTGACATCTACCTGAAACAAAACATTTGTCCATCTTCCTTCCATTCTTTTTCTATCTCTTTCATAATGCACATAGAATCAGCCACATATAATCCCTCACAATGGGGGCACATCCTGGGATAAACACGAATGCATAAGAAAAAGGGCTGGGTGTGGGAGAGGGCCAAATCTGTTTGCCAGAATGCATATAGTCAAATCTCCCACCCACTGGTGCTGGGGACTGCTGTGCTGATCCTCCTGCAGGTGTATCACAATGAGGCCGGAAATCTATCTTCCTGGGTGTGCACAGCTGTCACCAAACACTTTGGAAAGCAGCAAGTGGTTTATGAAGAAGGCTGAAAGGGAGGTTGGTTCATTTTCGAGCTGAGGAGCCCAGAGCCCCTGCAAGGTATAGGCCCTGGGTCAGCTTGGCTTCCACGGGGCACATAATGAGGAGAATGGCTCCTTCGGGCTGGCATGGTGGGGTTTCATATGTGTTCTCTCACGATCAATTGCAAAAAAAAATTTAGGCCAGTTTCAAGTCAAATAGGATTTTTCCAACAGCCTGCTCAGAGAAATGCATCTGGACACACAGTCTCAGCTGGGCATTCTCTGCCTCTTGTGTCATCTCCTGCTAATAATGACTCCCATACAGAAGGAGAGGGGTAGTGACTCAAGACAGGGTGTGATCCATGCGGGGTTTGCTCATGCCATCTTTGCCATGCAGGAGTTCAAACATGTTTGGTTTGGACATATGGGCAGAGATGGATGGGAAAATGTGGACATACTGCCTCTGAGGGGAGAGTGAAATGGTTTCTGGGAAAACTTTTTGCAGGGATCTACACTTGGCACCCTCTTTTCCCTTTGTAGCTCATCCCCTGTGTTTTCCCCTTGATAATTTAATTACAGTAATGGGCCAGTGCCAGAACCAGAGGAACCAGCAGGAATGTCTTCAAAATTCAATGCATCCAGACAGAAAGATGGCTTGGCAAAGCTGAGGCTCTTTTAGTGCTAACCCAGATGAATCCAAGGGGCTGAAGAGGCCTCCTGTAGCCTTCAGAGACTAGCCAAGTCTCACTGTTTGCTGACCTGGATAATTTAGCTGTAAGGCTATCCCGGGGCAAACTACAGTGGGAATAGTAAGGACAGCAATGACACAACTAACTATGTTATGCTCCCCTAAGCAGTGCATGCCAACGTTTGGGACATGTATCTCTCCAAAAAGACCATTAGAAGAATGACCTGGTTGTGACAGCAGTGGATTTCCACAACTTGGGGGGCACTAGATGGCACATGCACAAACCATGTGATTCTGGTCCCCTCTGAGTCTCTCTGTCACCTCTATAAAGAGCTGGTCAGTGTCAGACCTTTCCAACCGAATTGTTAAGAAAAATGAGAGCAGGTCAGCCATGGACGATGAGCCCATGACTCCTGCTCAAGCACTGGGCATTTATTTCTCTTCTCCACACATGAGGTCTTTTCCAATGAATTCTGGGAAAGGTAGTCATCATGGAGATGACTGACTAATGCCATAAGGTAGCAGTTGGTATGGCACCAAGTGGTTGAGGGCAGGTGCAGGCTTATAGCCTGCAGTAGAGACCCACTTTCATTGTATGGGAGCCAGGCTGCCTCTCAGCTTTTCTCTGTCCCCTTTGATTGTGGATCCTAATGCTGGTGATTAATCAGTGTCTGGCAAGGGAGAGAGTCATTCCCATTGTTGCTCTGCATTCGAGGACAGTGCTGCAAAGGTCATTAGCCAACAGTCTGGGTATTGATCAGAGGACTGAGGTGTTAGGATTTGGAAGCAAGTCACAGCCTTCTGTGGAAGAGTTGAGTCCTCCGAGGGTTGAAGGGAGCCAATGCCTTCTGGGGCTGAAAGGACCCTTAGGGGTCCTCCTTCTCAAACTCAATCAGCCTCTAATGGGTACAGCCTCACTGGAAATGCCATGATTTGAAGAGTGTTTAGTCTTTTTAATATTGCCTTCTATCATTTCCATTTTTAATTCATAAAGCTATATTCCCAGGCGGCACCCACCTACTGTGAAAACAGATCACGCAGATTAAGCAAACAGAAGGATGCAGCATTCTTCCTTTTAATAACATAGGGCATCAGGCATCATCCTCAAGTTGGAGCAGAGGACATAAATGAGCCAGTTGCTATTGGAGCCCAGGTGGGTATACAAAATTGCTGGGTCTGAAGAAGTTTAAAGGTAACTGACAGGTATAGAAAGAGACCAAGCAGGGCGGGGCCGCTGCAGTCCTGGAGGTAGTGGCAAATACAAAGACAAGCTATGTGCTCACATCAGGAGGGAGCCCCAACCTAAAGTGTCACTTCTCTTTGAAAATAGATCCAATCAATATTAATAGCATGGTGCCATCACTGAAGAGTTATTGACATATTCAGCACTTACCATGTGCCAAAAATGTATGCTGAGTGTTCTGTGAGCATTGCCTCGTTTTATCCTCACAGCAGCCCTAAGAAGTGGGCTTCACCATCGCACAGGTCAAAAACAACAAATGCACATGAAGAGGGATGTAAATTGAGACGGTGTGAATAACTTTCCCAAGGTCGCAGTTACAAATGTTGCTTGGGGGTTCAGTGTGAACCTGCGACTTGGACTCAATGCTGCCTACATAGTTAATCCTGTCACGTGGTTATTTCTTAGTCTTTTATAATCTGAGTCCTCATAAAGCTCTCTGATTCCTTCCCTGCTGATCACTCCCAAGTAAGAAGGTGTCTGCCTGGTTTTACACTCAGTTCTTTGTATTGTGAAACCCACAGGTATGGTTTTTATTAAATAGCACAAACCACTTCCCAGGGTGTTTGATATGCCTCCCCTTACTTCACCCTCTCCTCCATCCTGGTGGTATTTATTCATGTATTAATGTGAGAGCAGTTTCTGAGTTCCTGCAGAGAGCCAGTCCAGTTAAGTGCTTTTCTGCAGGACTCCTGCCCCTGGGCAAGCCAGAGTACCTTCCCAGTAGTTCCAGCTGCCTCTACCTAGTGGTGTGGGTGCCTTCCCTCCCATAAGCACCATGGATCTCACCCATACACCTTCCAAACCCAGATCCTCTGGGAGGCCTTTTCAGACATTTGTGCCCCCATCCCCCAGGAACAGAAATAGAAGTTGAAATAAAGCCTTCCTACAGACAGTATATATCATTGACCTAGAAGGCCTCAGAGCGGCACAGAGAAGACTCCATTTTAAGGGATATGGGTTAGGGTGGGGTAGATGCGGATAAGGAGTAATTTGAGGAAGGGTCAGCATGGGCCAGGCAAATGCACTGTGAGGAGGAGGCGGTGGGAGGCTTCCTCAGAGGTAAGGCTATTTTGGGCGAAAGAGGTCAGATAGCATCAGACAGTGAAAGGCAAGTGCGTCTGTCTGTCACTCAGCATGGAAGCACTGACTTGATACCAGTAATGCTGGACATTTTCCATCTGGCTGTTTGAAGAAGGAAGAACGTGGAGGGTCTCCCCTCCTAAATCCTCGCCTGACTGACAAGCCTTCCTTCAGGGCTGTGACATCTGCCTGCTGATTGACAAGCCAGTCATCCAAGATTGTCAGGAAGGTCAATGTGCCTATGTCTCTGGACTTGTTCCAGTGTATGAGAAACTTCCTGTTATGCATAGCCCAGAGGTTCTGGATATTTCTGTGTTCCAAAAGCAAGGATTCCAGATTCTCAGACTTGTAGCATTTTCTTTAGTATACAGTCATCTCATATCAAAGATTCCCCGTGAGAACTCAGGGGCTTAACTCCACCCACATCCTGCTTCCTCATATACATTAGGTACCCATAGTGAGCTTCAGTTTATGATCAGTGGAGTAAAAACACAGCTCTCATTTCAAAGAAGGTAACAGATAGTTTATTCTGGAGGCAAATATGAATAGCCATCGACCAAGAACACAGAATTAAACACCTCAAATTCCATGTTCCAAAGGGAAGAAAATTTCACAAAGTTTTTAACATAACAGAACAATATGAAGTCAAAATCAATACACTTTTAAAAGACATCAGCAGAAACATCAGAAAAGCTGGCTTCCGGCAGAGCAGAAATCTCAGCTGTAGTCCTCAGATGCTATCCGGTGACATTCTAGCTTTGGGGTTGATAGAAGATGGCTGCTGCTACGTTAATACATTCCAAAAAGATTTTTGTCTGTTAGTCATAGAATGTTAGGTCCTACTCAAAGATGGACAAGGAATGGATGCTTAAGAGTAAAAAAATAGCCCAATATATTGTAATTAGGCCCTGGACCTACACTGGCCCAACCTCTCTACCTCACTGCATTCATAGTCAAGAAGCCAGCCTTGGAAGACACAGCTCCTGCCCATGAATTCCTGTCCACAGTGTCAAGAAATCAGCAACAATGACAATACACAACAACAACAACCTTATAGTAAGAGTTATTTAAAATATGTGAATTGTTTATTTCTAGATTTTTTTCATGGAATATTTTTGGCATTATGGTTGACTGTGTATAACTGTAAAAGAAATCATAGCCATGAGTAAAGGGGGGGGGGGGCTCACTGAACTCCTGAGGACAAAGTTCACTTGACTACCAAGGCCTCTGAGAGGAGGTTAGAGAACTGTGGATGGCCCCGAGGAGACATGGGCCAAGGCGAATCTAATGTAACCTGATTTAGGATGCCCTGCCCTGGACTTGGTGAGACTACCCAAGCAAGGACTCCAGAGACAAGTGTGTGAGGCCTTGGGTTGAGGTGGGTGTGCAATACTGCCACCCCTGTTGCCTCTCTCCTGGCGACCAGTCCACCAGCTCTGGCCAGGTTCTGATGACAAGCTGCAGTGCCAGGCAGAAAAGCCCCTTCTCCCCTGTCTGTCTACCCAGCCCTCTGCTCTTGGAATGCTGAAGAGAAAGCTGAAGTGGGAAGCCTGCAATAGTATCATGGAAACAAGCCCAGCCAGCATGAGACATGGGGTGGAGCCAAAAGGAGAGAGACAGGTGTAGGCCCTGCTGACTCCAAACTGTCCCAGATAAGCAGCAGCAGGAAATGGCAGGCAGGGGGCTTTGTAGCTCTCAGCCTGGCCCTTTTGCCAAGACCACAGTGGCATGGGGGAGGAGCTGTTTCAACCAAAAACAGCAGCAGGGCTCTTCTGGCAACTTCCAGGAGAAGAGTGAGTCAGAAGGATAAGAAGTAATTCAACCTTGAGGATTATAAGCAGCTTTCAGTTAGAATCCTGGTCTTCATTTACTTTGCAGAGAAAGGGATTCTGGATCTTATTCAGCCCTGCCACACCTCAGCTGTGTGACCTTGGGAAAGGCACATACCCCTCAGAGTTCCAGTTTGCTTCATCCTTAATGAAGGGAAATGATAACAGATCCTACATAAGAACTTAAGAGAAATTAAGTTAGATGTTATGTAATATCTCTGGCCTAGTGTCTGATGATGTATAAGAACCTAATCTTAGTTGCTACTACTTAAAATATTTTTAAAAATCATAAATCTTTTTATATAGGGCAAAGCTATAAACAACTTCACATACAGGGGAAAGGGGGACTAAAGTATAAGAAATTGGGTTTGACTTAAGATGTCACATAGTAAGGCTCTACACAGATTGTGTGTGTGTGTGTGTGTGTGTGTGAGAGAGAGAGAGAGAGAGAGAGAGAGAGACAGAGAGACAGAGAGACAGAGAGAGACAGAGAGACAGAGAGACAGAGACAGAGAGACAGAGACAGAGAGAGAGACAGAGAGACAGAGACAGGGAGACACAGACATACAGACACAGAGAGACAGAAGACAGAGAGAGACAGACAGAGACAGAGAGACAGAGAGGTGTATTCATAAAGCCTAGGCTGAGGCTCTGTTCACTGATACTATCAGTAGTGTCTCCTAACCTACCTCAGTCCCTCAGTAGAGAAAGGGAGACTGCAAGGTTTGGCCACCAGCTCATTATGTGCCTTATTCTAATGTCAAGTTTGTTGAAATGTAGGCTTTGCTGTGGGAGAAGGTTCTTGTTATTTTCCCAGGTTTGCTCAGCAGTTCAGCTGCTGGGTCTGAGGCTTGTAGTGGAGGTCTCAGCTCCAGGTAGTTAGAAAGGAAACATTGCTTCCTGACAGTAGCTCAGTCAGACTCATCCATGGAGATCACAGGCTATCTTCACTCTCACAAACCAACATTTCAATCCTGATCCCCATGCCTGGACTACAGTTGTATTCGTACCGCTTGGGGGATGAGATTGCTTTCCTTGGTGGTAAATGCTGATTATGGGGTGACTGTGACCTTGACAACTCAAGAGGAGGATGACCCCAAGAGATCTGAGGGTCCCTTCCTTTTCTTTAGCAGGATCAGATTTTCCCACCCAGCAGCCATTTACACCCAGGCTTGTCATTTGCAGCAAGTATACATTTCATTTGCTGTCTGGAAAGGTGGCAGAATGAGCTCATATATGAGACCTTGTGCTTTCCCTCTCTGGCCAGGTGCCAGGTAAATTCGAGGTCAGCTAGGCTAGAAAAAGAGTCTTAACTTTTACAGGAATGCAGGCCTTCTCTCAGACCTTCTCCACTGTCTAGTGGTAACACGCGACTTTGCAAGACCCAATGATGGCCTACAGCCTCTTCTTGAAAACTTGTAGTAGCAGAGAGGCTCAGCACATAGTGGCTTACTCACACACAGTTTGAACATTGTTTCCTGCAGTGCGCTCCCTCTTTCCATTACTGTAATGCTTGCCTGTGGAGGATGCTTTCAGAAGCAGATATGCTGCATCCTTATCTTACAAGTTCTCAAAGGAGTCTGACACAGACTCTGTCGATCCAAATGAGTCTTATCATCTCACTAGAATTTACTAACTCTGTACTAACCTTCATTCTGAGTTTCAGCCTTTCATGATGGACAACATCCTCTTCCAGGAGACTAAACCTGGAATGAATACCTTCCATCAGCCTTCAGGGGCGTTCATGTAGAATTCTGCCATCTAATGTTGGGTGCTGGAAATCATCTTTGCCCCATGAGGAGAGAGGATGAAGATAGTGGTATGTGCAACAACAGCAGAAAGACCCTGGTGATAGGAAGGAGCACGGTGATGGGGGCAGCACAATGATTGGAAGGAGCACGGTGTAAGAAACAGACAAGAAGGAGAGAAAGATATGACAGCCTCGGAGCCAGTTTTGTCCTAGCATTGACAAACCAGGTTTTCCTCCTTCTCTCCTCTGATTGTCACCTGTGCCATTGGTTCCATTTCTGAAAGCTAGACAGAACCTTTGAGAGCCTTCCTTCTGAGGGTTCACCATTCCTCTTAGCTTCACAAGGTTCAGAGAAAGCAGTAGGACACTGTGACTGTCTTGTATCAGGCCCTTGTTTTTCAATTGCTTCTACAGCCATGTATGGGCTCCAGAGACACAGCCTGACGTTTGGCATGCATTAGACATGCTTAAATTTACTCATTTGTGTCTTGATTGGCTATGAGTTAAGAAGATAATGAAATGTAAAAGAAATATCTGATCACCTAATCACAGCACAGGGACATGTAAGCAAATAGTAACGACGAAATTTAACATTTCTCTCACTAGACCATGGAGAATATTTTATTGATCTCTGCAACCTTGGCAGTTATACAGTCTCTGGCACTTAGTAAGAATTTCCTCTGTATTTGTTGTTTTAAAATGAACACACACACACTGCTGCCCTATCTTGGGAAAGCAGGAACCCTGGAGACCCTGCAAAGCCACCATCATTTACTGACTCCCAAATGCGCCCAAGCTTTGTGTCTCCGTCTTCTTGTCTCCACTTTGGCTTTGTGAATAGTTTTTAAGTTTTAGATCATAGTCTTAACTTCTTTGAGAAAATTGGTTTCCATAGGTATTACTAGTGTATCCCATTACTATAATAAGCATCACAGGGCAGATGACTTCAGCAACAGAAATCAAGTGTCAAAATTCTGAAGGCTGAAAGCCCAAGATCAAGGTGTTGGCAGGTGGGTTTCTCCTGAGGCCTTTCTCACTGTCTTGCAGTGGCTGATTCTTTTTGCCTGCATCTCTGGTGTCTCTGTGATATGCAAAGTCTCTCTTTGTATGAGGACACAATCATAATGTATTAAGACCCACCATGATAGCCTGTTTTAGCTTAATAGCCTTCTAAAAATGGTTTCCTCCCAATGAGGTCACATTCTGAGGTTCTAGAAGTTGGGGTAGAAACATTTGGGTTTGGGGGAAACACAGTTTAGCACAGGCAGTAAGACATGGAAGGTCAATAACATGCAAGGTCAACACACACACACACACACACACACACTTACATACATACACACTCACATACACACACAGATGACGGGAAGAAGAGACAGAGACAGGGACAAACAGAGGCAGAGATACAGAGACAGGGAGATAGTCAGAAACAGTGAGAACACAGTCCTCTTCTGCTTAAGTCACCTTGGGGTAGTTTTAACAAAAAACTTATGCTGGCTAGTCTTATGCCATCTTGACACAGCTAGAGTTACCTGTGCTATCCCTAGGTTGGTGGTCCAGAGTTCTGTAAGAAAGTAGACTGAGCAAGCCATAGGTAGGAAGTCAGTAAGCAGCATTCCTCCATGGCCTCTGCATCAGGTCCTTTCTCCAGGTTCCTGCCCTGCTTGAGTTTCTGTTCTGACTTCCTTTGGTGATAAACAGTGATATAGAAGTATAAGCCAAATAAACCCTTTCCTCCCGACTTGCGTTTTGGTCATGATGTTTCATTGCAGCAATAGAAACCCCAACTAAAATGAACCCCATACTTGGAATCATCCATGATGGAGAGTATAGGGCTCAGCCCCGATCAGACTCTCCCTTCCTTCTTCAGGCTAACCTTTCTAGCCCTGCCCTCCAAGTCTAATTTTGCCCACAAACACACTTAAATTACTATCCTTGTATCAGTCACAACTAAGATATCCTTTGCAACAAGAGGCAGTAAGGATGCCAGTTGAGGCTCTAATTCTTAGAGAGAGATTTGGGTATTCTGCCAATGTAGTATATTAGTGAGATGACTCTGAACAAATTCCTTAATTTTCAGAGTCACCACCTCTTTACCCATAAGGATGGGTGTGTCCGACATCAGTATGTCCATCAACAATGCAGCTGTTGAGCTACAGAGGTGGGATTCAGACCTAGGTCTCTGAAATTCCATATCTCTAACTACCAGATGAATATGTGTCTTGATTTTGCTATTGCTATTGCTTGATTTGTTATTGTTGTTTTGATACATGATTTCACTATGAAGCCTATACTGTACTAGAATTCCAAATTCCTCTGCCTAAGCCAAGAGCTGGGATCATAGGTATATACCTCAGGCCTGGATGAACATGTGGGTTTTTGTTGTTGTTGTTTGTTTGTCTTTTGTTTTGTTTTTTTCTTTAACTTTAAATAGCCTCAGTGTTCGAGCTTAAAAAAATGGCATGGTAATTTCTATCTGACTAGTTTAAAATGACACCAAAATGATATAGAAAAAACTCAGTCTAGCTTCAACATGGACGTTATTCTGTAAAGACCAACAAACTGACGTTATACCAACTACAAGAAAAACCCATTCTCTGGGAGTTGTAAATGAGAACATATCTACATGCAATTATCTCTTTGCAGCTACTCTCAATTTTGATTTCAGAATATATGGAGATGAGTGATGTATGTAAATGTGGAATGAGATTTCAAAGTTGTCAAAGGAGATAGACTGGCACAGAGGATGCCGTGGATGCCTGGTTCCAAGTGAGCACTGCTTTTGTCCTTAGCCTTTTCCACCCTGGCACAGAAGGAGGGTTATGCTACGATGCTGCTGAGGAGTGGCATTGTCAGCTTTGGAACAACTGAAGTGCTTTGTCTTGTCAGTATGCTTGTAGTTCTTCAAAGGGAATAAATGGATGGAGGCCAGTGTGAATCTAATCTCCCCAATTTACCAGCCTCAGTTCCTGTGAAGACAGGGGCAGAACCCAAACTGGAGCAATAGGATGGCAAAGATGAAAGGGCTCTTCCTGGGCACCATCTCTGTGCTTTTTCTTATGAATCCAATTTTAGTCCTTGAACAAATGGACATAAATAATTCTAACCATTAGCAGCTAAAAATGGACAACCATTTCTGGATCAGGAGAGAGACGGAATAATTATATTAATGTAGAGTAATTATATGTATTTATGTTCAGACTCCTCACTGAAAAGATGAGATAAAAGTCTCTTCAGATGGGAGTTGGTGCAGGCAGAGAAACGCTAGGGTGCAAGCAAATGTTTGGGAAGCTTTCAGTGTCTGAAGTAGAGAAAATGTTTGTATTCAAGCCTTTGGTCTCATCAAATGCCAGGTGAGAGTTGTACACTGCTCTCAAAGGAGCCAGCCCCAGGGACAACCTGGAGCTGCTCAGTTCAAGTTCAGGGATAAAAAGCTAGTATCTTTTGTTATGCCCTGTGCACATGTGTGGGGTCATCTAAAGAAGATGCTCCTGTAGAAGAAACTACTATTTATTGATATCATTCATGAGCTGCCTGCCTCGGATACTAAGGATATTGAAGAATCGGCTTTGAATTAATGTCCTTGCAAGCTTTTATAATTGATTGAGTCTGCCAATAAAGGCTGAGTTGCACCTGTTGCACTGCTTTGGATCTAACCAATCATGTAGGTGAGCTGTTGGATTGGATTGGAGCCTGATATGCCAGATTATGGAGGGGAATATGTAGTTGGTCATGCTTGAGTCACATGCTCTCAACACAAAGCTAATCATTATGACCAAGAAAACTTACAATGTGATTAACGAAGACTAAATCACTTGCCTGCTGTTCTGTCTAGAGCAGGCCTGGCCCCACAGACCTCAATTACCTAAAAGAAGGAAGCCTCTGTTTTTAGACAAAGAGGAAAGAAGGTACAATAGATGCGTAAACCACTAGGTGCCCATTCTGTAGTGTGTGTTTCTCACCAGAGAGCATAATCTCTTTCAGATGAAGATGAATGACAACTCTGATTTCTCCCTCATAATGGAGAAGATTAAACAATTTAATGCACTCAAAGCACTAAGTACAGTGTTTGGCACAGAGAAGACTCTTGACAAATATTCGTTCCTTGGTTCCAAATAGATAAGCTCATTTCATTTCTTTTTAAACAGGTCTTGACATTCTAATTTGAACTATTTTTCTAATATTTCTAGCTAGCTGGAGATTAATGAAGGTGATGACTATACAAAATAATTTTTAAAGAACACTGACTAGTGCTAGTCCTAATAATTCTAGAACTCTATATCCCCAAGCAAATGCCATGGAAGCAAAACGTGTGGCCACCTTAGCCATTACCATACTCTGTCTGTGGGAGGTCCCATTCACCCATCCATCAATTCATCATCCATCCATCCATCCATCCATTTATCAATCATCCATCAATTCATCCATCCATCCATTCTTCCTTCCTACCATCCACCCATAAGCCAATTCATCCATTCACTTACCTATCCATCTATTCACATGACCATCCATTCATCCCCCCTTCTACCCATTTTTTTTGCTCAACCCTTTTTGGGAGATGAACTTGGAGCATCTGCTAAACACTAGACACTTTTCTAAGTGCTGACGGTAAAGTGCTTGCCTATTGGAGCTAAACAATGAAGCTGTCTTTCAGGATTTATATACCACTTACATTACTTTGTAGAGTGAAGGAAGGCAGTAGAAAGACTGTGGAAACTCTATTCGTTTATCCCTCCTCGTGCAAACCTAGTGAGACTTTTATATATTGTTTTGATTGGGGAGAAAAAATATAAATTGTACACAAAACAAAGGTTAGTGTAGAAAATTTTCAAGATAGGGATTATAAATAAATTAGTAAGACCTCAAACTTCTGCCTGGCACAAGATCTAGACATTCAAAAGTATCTCCAAATGACCCTTTTTAATATAAAAGGAACAGTCTTGTTAATTAAATGTTTAATGAATGTTATAGCTAGCATATTAATTTCAGGTAAAATTTATGAAGCAGTAGGCTTCATTTTACATGCTGCCTTCTTTTATGAGTATTGTGGATATATTAATACCTTGCACTTTACTGTCTCAGTGTGTGTGTGCATACGGTGTGTGTGTGTGTGTGTGTGTGTGTGTGTGTGTGTGTATGTGTGTGTGTGTGTGTGTTTTACTGGAGATGGAATCCACTGATGGAGAGTTTTTACTGAAAGTCTCATGATAACTCTGTTAAGTAGTGCGGGCAAAGTGCTGTGATCCCAGAAGTTAGGAAAACAAAGCTGAGGGACTTTGAATCTGTGGTTTGTCTATAAAAAAACAGGAGTAGCAGTGCCAGAACAACTTGCACTTTGGGGCTTAGGTTCCATGTTATTCCCCACCAATCATTTATGCACCAGGGTATGGTGATTGGCAGCAGAGGTATGAGACACACATCTTACCCATGCTAGAGGACTTCTGCATATATTTACTTCACCTTAGAGTTACAGTGGAAATATGAAAGGTTCCCCTAACCCCACGCTTAAGCAGTGAGCTGGTATTTCTTTGTTTTTGTAACCCGGGAGTTATTCCATTGTAGGAAGACCTCCAAAAAGGCCATAAATTAGAAATTTGGATGTCCAGTAGAGAGCAGTGCTCCCGAAATGTGCTCCTGGTATGATGGGGCTGGCCTAGGAAACATCCAGTATGTGAGGCCAGTCAACCAGGACCAAAATCCTGGAGCTGCCTCTTGAGATAATGGTGAACCTACATAAGCTATGTGGTGTCGTTGTTGTGTTTCTCTCCTCTTCTGAAGCAAGAGAAGAAGAGGCTCTACCTGCCTTATTTTGCTGAAGGTGTTTCATGAGTCCTACTAACCACAGAGGAAGCTAGGTAGTCTGTAACTTTCTCTTCCTGTCTGTCTCTTTGTCTCTGTTACTGTCTCTGTCTGTCTCTCTGCCTCTGTTACTGTCTCTGTATATATACATGTACGTGCTTGCATGTGTGCATGTTGCGTGTGCATGTTTGTGTGTGTGTGTGTGTGTGTGTGTGTGTGTATTTTCCACTTTCCACATTACCTTTCCACTTTATGTTTCTCTTTCTCCCACACACATCAGTAATTCAAACTGGTGCATGCTACAAAGTCCTTCTCAAACTGATATGTACACTTGTCATGATGAATGACAAGGTGGGATTTGGGCAGATAATTATCTCAGGAAGTACCATGTGAGCAGATGAGGCAAAGCTTGCTGG
>CM052706.1:86963178-87065765 GCA_028551405.1 Uromys caudimaculatus | reverse complement strand
GAGGAGAGGAGAGGAGAGGAGAGGAGAGGAGAGGAGAGGAGAGGAGAGGAGAGGAGAGGAGAGGAGAGGAGAGGAGAGGAGAGGGAAGGAGAAAGAGAATACCATCCTTGTGCTCTTTGTTTTGCTTTTAAAGACATCAGGAGTGTCTTTTAAACACATCTGAGGAACTGGACTTTCCATAGTGGTGCCAAGTTTTCAAGAAAGACAAAGACAAATAAGTCTCTATTTCAGGGGCTTTTTATAGGCTCTGAGATGAAGTTTTCAACATTCTCTTTACTACTTGAAGGAGGGGCTAAACTCTCATGCACTTGGAAAACAGCGTTAAAAATACCCTCTCACCGCATGTGGGATTTGTAAAAACACATTGACACTTGTCTGACTTCTCACTTAACTTTCTTGGTCTCCCAGCCTTCCCTCACACGGGAAAGGCTTGCATTGTATGGAAACAGAAGCATGATTGTGCATGTGCATGCATGTGTGTGTGTGTGGGGGGCGTAAGCATTGACCACGTGACACATACATGTACATATTATATATCACTCCAAGAAGAACACGGTCACAACATCAGCCACAGTGGTGTGCATGGACTGCATTGGGATTTGGGCAG
The DNA here is from genome assembly GCA_028551405.1 of Uromys caudimaculatus. Classification (NCBI taxonomy): domain Eukaryota; kingdom Metazoa; phylum Chordata; class Mammalia; order Rodentia; family Muridae; genus Uromys; species Uromys caudimaculatus. The sequence goes on along the minus strand of CM052706.1, from coordinate 87,065,158 downwards.
ATAATTATCTCAGGAAGTACCATGTGAGCAGATGAGGCAAAGCTTGCTAGGAAATTGCCTTCAGGAGAGGGCGGGGGAGAGGCTCACCCTCTCCAAAGAGATCTTTCCCTAGCCTGCAAGCAGATGCTTTACTTAAGGCAGAGGGGTAAAGCTTAGTGGTAAGGTGTATCTCAGAATGGAGAGAGAGAGAGAGAGAGAGAGAGAGAGAGAGAGAGAGAGAGAGAGAGAGAGAGAGGGAGGTCTCACAAGGATTTGCTCTTACAGTGAAGGTTTTTGTGGTAGAGACATTGTTTGGACATAGCTAGAGAATTAAGACAACTATCTGTGTTCTTCATCTTGTCATTGTCCCACAGGTCTGTGGCAGGAATAAGTTTTGTTCCCTGGACTGAGCCTCTGACATAGCCTCTAAAGTAGACTCAGCACTTCTGGACACTCACTATGCATAGTTTTGTAACAACTCCATGTGCTGAATCTCAATGCTCTGGTCCTGTCCTGCTTGTTAATGGTCATGGTGTGCTTGGGACAGGAGGACTCTTAGTAATGTACAGTGTTCAGTGATAAAATCGGAAGACCAAGGAAACTATGGTAAAATAGATCATTAACGAAATAAAGCCCAGAGAGGCTATGTAACTTCTTCTGCATGTGTGTAAGTGCAGTTGCATGTGTGCGTGATGTGTGCACATATGTGCGTGTATGTGTCCATGTGAGCATACATGTGAAAGATATCAGGTGACTTCTTCCACTGCACTGTACTTCATTTAAAAATTTTTACTACATTTAAATTTATCTATTTATTGATTCAATTTATTTATTGTCTAATTGCAAAGCACAAATCTGGCATTCATGGTCAATGATGCATAGTCCCTTATTGCACTAGGTAGGGTCCTGCTCTGGGTGAGAGTTACAGGAACCTGAGGAAGATTCAAAGCAGGCCAGACTGACAGGACAAGACGTGAAATGAGGGAGTTGAAAAGAAGGCGTCTCAGTTTGACCTTGGCCAGATTTAGACATTTGGAAGGGAGAGATTTCTGGTGAGGAAGCAAGCATCAGGCCAGCAAAACCTACCACATGGAACAAGCTTGAGCTGAGTGCACACTGAGAAGTGAGACAGAGAAGAGGCCGAGAAATAAACGCTGCCTTAAAGATGAGACCAAGCAGTGTTCTCACTCTTTCAGCCGCAGACACGGATACTCACAGGGATCATTTACCAAAGTCGGAAAGTCAATTTCCCCTAAATAAGCCTCACCTTACCCTGATTTAGTTGCTCTTTACATGTTCTTACTTGGATGTCGGGAGAGGATCTTTCATAATCAGTTCTGTAGCCTGGCTTATCAACTTTACATTTGAGAACTTCTCCCTATTACAACAAAAGCCCTGAGATGGGTGCTGTTTCCAGTGAGTTATTCTGTGGTATCCAAAAGGAAACCCCAGCACCCACAGCTGTGCAAACTTCAGAGGGACAATCAGACAGGTATTTTCCTCCCAGTTTTCAGTCTTGCCTTCAGCTGCAGTATTTGGTGTCCCTGGCAGACTCTACTGGCTGAATTACCAGATCATTACGGCCTATACAGACTGCATTTCTTAAACACAGTTATCCAAAGTTTAGTTGAGCCACAAATTTTGGAAATGCATTTGCCCAGTATTGGTTTCAAGCAAACAGACAACAAGCCGTGTAATCAAGACTGTCATAAGAGCCATAATCACCCACAGAATGCCAGCATTAAAACCTGACAGGTCCAATCCTCTGAGGTGCAATTCACAAGTGAGAAGAGAGTGCATATATTTGCACAAATAAAAGTAATCTACATTCTCAGAGAACTATAGAATGATGTACTCCATATTTATATATTTTGTTTGCCATTGGGGTGTGTATTACAGCCGCCTATTCTAATTACTCTCAAATCAATCCTATTTTTCTCTCTCTAGAGGGAAATGAGCTATAGACTTATGCCTGCACACTTTGTGGAGATACCTCCACAGTCAGCCTACAAGTATTCTCCAAGTGTAACTTAGAATTTCCTGCCTCTGATCCTTTGGGGCTGCAGGTTAAAATGCAGAGTCTTAGGTCTAAGCTGGAGAGATAGGTTTGCTATCGTGTGCACTTTGCTTTCATGAGGTTACCTACAACAGGGATGAAATTGTTCTCTGGCCTGAGTCCTGACCAAAATTTCCATGCCAATCCAGGTTCAAATGCAGAAGAGCTGGTAAAAGCAAGCAGAATAAAAATGGCCTTCCAACCTTTTATTGATCAAATGTCTTCATAACCATCAGACTTGCTTGACATGTTTTGGTAACTATAATCAAATATTTACAGGACAAACATTTCTGGGTAATTCTTTGTTGTACACAAACTGCTTGCCAAGGATACATTTCAACAGGCAAAGACCTTTTTCTGTGCTGGAGATTAAGCCTAGGGCTTCATGCATGGCAGGCAAGGGCCTCTACAACTCATTTGCAGCCCCCAACTTTGTGGGAGCATTTCTACACTGCACATTGCATACACTATGACCTTGGCTTTCAGTATTTCAAGAGTGGCTTCTCTTCCTGAGTGCACATAACCCACAGTTCCTCCATGTTTTCACCTCTGCAGGAGTCTTCATCCTTACCAGTGAGTTCACTGATGCACTCCTGTATCTTCAATTGAGGGCACACTTCTCTTTAAGGTGCCCAACTGTATACCCTAACGGCTCCTCACACTTGTTCTAGGAGTCTCCCTTCTCTGTACCGAGTTTTTCTCTTACAAGTAGCACTGAATGCTCCCTCCCAACAAAGCCTGAGATGCCCTCATTTCAAAACTCAGAAATGCTCCAAAAATCTGGAACTTTTCTCTAATTGAGGAGCTGGGACTGTGCATCTGAGGCATGTATGGACCACTGTGCTTCATACCCAGCCTCTTGAAACCTTTTAAAATCTGCATGTCACCATGTTAATTCCTTACATGATCTCACATGATGGATCACAGAATACACACTCACTAAAATTAGTGTGTAAAATCACTTTCAGCTTATAAGGTGAAACAAACATAAAGGGCTTTTTGTTTAGATGTATGGTCCACAGCCAAAGAAATTTTATATGTGCAAATATCCTGAAGTTTATAACTATTAAATTCTAAGTTGGTCCCCAAGCATTTTGCATAGGAGCTTCGAAGTCTGTTCCTGCATGCTTTATAAAACACACTCATGTGACTCTTGGTGTTTGTCTCAGTTTCCCCAGTGGCCGTGAGGATCTTAAGGAAGGCACTTCCTATTGCTTTTTTGCTTATAGATCATGAGACACAAGACAACATTCTGCACAATTAGCTCTGGACATCTGGGCCAACCATGACTGGATCAATGGTGTGCAATGGCTCTGACTCTGGTTCCTCCTTCTCTATATGATGCATAGAGTAGCTGTGTTTCTTGCCACCCACAGGATGAAACTCAATTTTCCCAAGACCTAATTTTCTAAGGAGCAGGAGAAGCCATCACTGTGTGCTAGCATCATAGCTCACACTGCAGACACCCACTCAGGCTGTGCTTCCCTTTTCTCTCCCAACAGCCTATTTTTCAACACCCTCAGTAAATACATTTAATAATCAGTTGGTAGATTAGCATACAAAACTAGTCTTAACTAAATTTGAATTCAATCTTTATTTGAGGCAGTGATAGCTAATATTGACTGTTGCATAGAATTATGAGGTACCCCTGAGTTGTCGGCTCCGGTGGAGCTGAGATCTATTTTTTAAAAAGCAGTTATTGATTTCTGCAAATAGGCTTTCCTTGAGGCTTCTGCAGATCCCGGGCTTTGGGTGAATCGTGCCGAGGTGATGGATAGTGAGGGCAAGTACGTTTTCCCTTTGTTCATTTACATTCTTATTAATAATAATATCTTTCATTTATAACTCCTTTCATCGCCAAGCACTGTGAAGTGTTCTGTGGACATACTAATGCCATATAGAGAAATCCATCTCACGTGTTGTAGGTGAAACACGGTGGTTGTCTGGTTTCACTGCTGGGCTCTACCACAGCCTGGGACACTGAGAAAGCATCATGGCCAACCTGTAAGATCTTAAGATGGGAACTGGATGTATGTAGGTAGGAGTGGGGCTAAGCTGTCTGTCTGAACACCTACCTGCTCTGCACTTGCAAATGACACTGAGTCTTACAACCAGTTTACCAGGTCAGGATTCGAAGAAGCCTGTCTTGAAGAACTAACATTCCTGAGTTTAAAGTTTAACTTCTGCAAAAACTCCAGGCAGATTTGCCAGTGCCTATATTTTTGTAATGGCCCCACACTCCTAAGCATGTCCTTTTCAAACAGTTCTTTCCTTCTTTTCCCTCTTTCTTTCCAAGAGACAGACATGGCATAGTGGTTGCCCAATGTAATAGATCAAGCTCCGAGGGAGGCTGTAGGTTGGGTCTATTTGGCACTCCTCCATTTTATAACAGGTGGACAGGTGTCAGTCTGTGTCTACTCTGCTGCTGGGCACAGCCTCTTGGGGAAGCAGAATGTGGGGAGTTTGACTGTGTTTATCCTACATCGCCTGCTGAAAAGCACTGTGACACTGAACACCACTCACGGGGTGGGAAAGCACAGTCTGAGATGTGGAATAGCCGGAGCTGATTTGAGGTCTCTGGGCCTGGGACAAGGCCAGGACCGTGGGGTTCTCAGACTCTTGGGCATCCAGGTGCCACTGGGAGTCACATAAGAGCTGAGAATGGAGTTGAGGGCCCTAGGGCTGAGGACAGTGTCTAGTCGGCTGGAGGCAAGGGGCAGGGGGAAAGGGGAAGGGGAGCTCAGGTTTGTCCCACTGGGTGATTGTTCTTAGCTTGGCAATGACAGGCTTGGTGGCAGTTGTGGCTGGGAATACAGAAAGGCCTTCTACAGGAGAATGAAGCTGCAGTTCTGTACTTGAATGCCTTTTCTGTGGCTCTTGATGAAAGAGACAGTCCATGGTTCTAAACAGTTTATTGTCATGGTGGAAAATGGATGCATAAAACTATATCCTATTTCTCAGGATAGGCCTAGAGATTCAATACCTTTTGCAGGGAGGAATGTCTGGGAAAGAAAGCTTATTGGCTAAGCCCTCCCGGCCTCTAGGTGCCTCATTAGCACTCTGTTTTGAGTGACATGACCATAGGACACATTTCTTTTATGTGAGGAGCATGGCACATGTTCCAGGTCAGGAATCGGACAGGGAGCTAGGAGTCACCAAAGTCTCAGGTGTGTGACTGCCCAGTCTCCGGGTCTCAACCTGCTCTACCTTTCCAAACTTCCTGGCACAGTTTTACCATCTAAAAGACAGGTGTACCGTTGTTATTTCACAGATACTATCTAAGTCCCCCAGAAGTTGGAACCTTAATTTTGACCCCCCCTTGATTTATTTGGGTTGTTTTCCTTCATCGGGCCTTATCTGGCATCAGTGGAAGGGGAGGTTCTTGGTCCTGTGAAGGTTTGATGCCCCAGTATAGAGGAATGCTAGGATGGGGAGGCAGGAGTGGATAGGTGGGTGGGGGAGCACCCTCATAGAAGCAAAGTAAGGGGTTGGGATAGGAGGTTTGCAGAGGGAAAAACAGGAAAGGGGATAACATTTGAAATGTAAGTAAATAAAATATCCAATTAAAAACATTAAATTAAAATAAATTTAAAAAGCATAGGGGGAAATGGTGATTGGCGATAAAGCCAACTAAGAACCTGAGGGAGGCAGAGGGCACAGAGGCCTGAGTTTATCTGCTAAAGTTCCTTTCCCTGGACTTCACCAACTAGGTTTAGGTGTTATTTATCTCCAGTGCTTACTGTAGGAGATCATTTTGTCTCACAGTTTGGACATGGTGTTCTTGTTATTTCTATCCACAAAGAAATTGCTGGCTCCTTTCAGCTGAGGTCAGAAAAATCAGGGTGAGTCCCTCAGAGCCTCCTGCTAATTGGTGGCGAAGTTTTCCCCACCCCACACATTCAATCCTGCACAGAACTCTAGTGACTTTCTCTCCCTCGCCGCCTCCTTTCATGCTTCTATCTCTCCAGTTTGCCCTTCCCCCCATTCTCAGGTCAGGGCCTGTACTTGGGCAGCAGTACCAAGTAGACCTGCAGCCAGCTACCCTCTGCAGCACAGAACCCAGGCACCGCACGTCACAAGCAAGTGGGTACGTAAGTGTCTTCTGATGTCAGCAATGATGTGATGTGCTGTGCTCTGGGTGCAGATTATTTTAGACCAGCTCAGCAAGACACTGGCTTAATTACCTTCCTTAATAGCTGATAAGGATCAAAGGATGAGGAGCTGCCATCCTGAATGGCACCAGCTGCCATTTCTTATTTCCTTACTGCCCTGTGCCTAGACTATGAGGGACAATATCAGAAATGACATCTACTTATCTTTGCTCTTCCTCCATTGGCATGTGGCTCATCCATTTGAGTGAGCAAGCCTTTCCCACCTGGTTGTGAAACGAGGGGGAGTTATGCTCACCCCGCCCACCTGATTATCTCCTCTCTAGGGGATCCAGAAATCCTAATTGCTGTTGAGAAAACCCTACCCTTAACAATATTGACTGCTGAAAACAGTTGAAGGAAGTGTAAGGAGGGAAGGAATTCCACACATTCCACAGTAAACAGAGTCGAATACAGCAAGGCATAAGGACAGATGCAACTGGATCTTGAACCTGATGCCAGACGAATGGTTTGGAAGGAACAGTCTTTAGAGAATCTGTGTGTGCAATGTAGGCCACAGAGGAGAGCCAAGGTTAAAACCCAAACTTTACTCAGGATGCAAGATTTCCTAAAAGGGAAAATGAGTTTCATAGCAGAGTGAGCTATGATTGCTGTCTGAGGGCTGAAGGGTTTGGAGAAAAGCATTGTTTCTCCGAATTTTATTATGGCAGTACTGCCCTTTTATTGTTCTTTTGGTTGCATCTCTAAAACCCCATATTGTATCCTTTTCAGTATTGTTTTTTATTCATCTTGAAACCCCTTCTTTGTCTACCTCTTCTCTAACCTTGCTTCCTAGAACCTGAGAACAAAGAACAGAAGGGAGAAAGCTCAGAGGGGGCAAAGCCCTGAAAGGGCTGGAGCTTGCTCCCCTTCTCGGAAGCTTCTTTGGAGGTGATCCTGTTGAATCAGAGGCTAGAGAGTAGAAACAAGTGCCTTCTGAGATAGTCAAAGGGCTTAAGTGGCCATACCAATCAGCCTTGAGGAGTGCTTTCGAAGGGAGAGGTGGAAAGACAACCGGAGAAGAGAAAATGGGGCAGAGGAGATTCAGGCTCAAAATGGAGATGACTCTAATCCATTTCAATCTAAAGAGGCCAGCCTCCACCCCCCAGCCATGCTCATTGAGATGTGCAGGCCATCTCTGCAACTGTCGTCCTATGTATATTTATGTGGAACACCCAGAGTCACTGCAAGGAGCTGGGGCTTGTTATTTTGACTGATTACAGGCGAGTGGCTGCTTTGTAATGGCAGCAGCCACTCATTAGCTCTGGCAAGCCAGACAGAACCCATCAGCTCATTCCTACCACAACCTCCCCTGGAGGTGAATATTCAGCAGGCATTGATCTCCTTAATGAGAACACAGCCTATGCAGCGTCGATTAGCTGCAGTGGAATTTTAAATAGTTAATTATGACAAGGGGTCAGCATGTGCACACGTGTGAACAGGTGAGCATGTGAGTGCTTGTAGCTTGCACACTGGGGTAAGAGGCTCCTCAGAAACAGTGCAGGCCTGGGCTTCTCAGCACTGCCACGGAGGACAATTCCAGAGCCATCACTGCTTACAAGAGAAGTGGTATTTACATGAAGGAAGTACTGCAAGGAAGCCCTTCACTCGGTGCCCACAGAGCCACCCAGAAATGCTGGCTTGACTCTGTGAGTCCCTTTCTTGGGACTCACAGGCCAGTTGAACATCATAGGTGATGAAGATGAATGCTGTAGTCTTGAAGGACAAATCCATCTGTTCCTAGCAAAATAGCTCCCTCTTAAAAAGCCTCAGCAGAAAGACCTCCCTCCCCAAACCCAATGAACATAATTAAGAATAGGCTAGAATGGACATGAAGACATGGTAATTGATTGTGGCCTTTCTGCCTGGCAGCTGCACTTAATTAACCTTTAGATTCAAATATCAAGTTGTGCCTTCATGGAGTGGCATGGGGAAGGGGCTGTCTGACCCCACTTATCTCTGCTCACTAGAGGGATTGGTTCAGAGGTCACCTCAGCTGGGCCAATTCTCAGCCTTCCCAATGCATCTGCCACCCAAACAGCTTCAGGTCCTGGAAGCTCTTCTCACCCGGAGGGTGCAAGAATGCCTGGCATTTGCTGCCTGGGAAGACCATCTGCAGCTGTGAGTTCTAATATCTACACAGGACAATGCAGAGTCTGGGCTTTCTCTCAGGTTTGTGAAAAGCCAACAAAGCCACATGCACAGGCCAGGTTCTAAGTGTTCAGGAAACAAAGCCAGGTAGAGCCGCTCAGGCCTCATTTGTCTCCTCTCCCTGCAGAGATCACAATCACTCTCAGGTATCATCTGTGAGAACAAAGCCCAGCGGTAGTGAGGACTGTGGGAAGACAGGGTTTCCAACTCTGCCGAGCATCACTCCACACATGGAGAATGGGGAGTGATGCCTTCTTGGCCTCACATAGGTCACTTGGGAGCTGGGCACAGAGCTGTGAGCTTGTCAGTTCTCATTGGAGCACTGACCCAAGCCAAGCCATCACAGTGAAACTGTCTTTGAGGCTTGTTGCTAAGGGTGACAGAATATGTACCACAGGCATTGCGGTCACTGGGGCACAGCACAGCAGCACACCTCTGCACTCTGGAATCAGCAATAGGTTCTTGCCAAGTTCAAGCCCAGTCGGAACTCTTTATGCTACAACCTCTCCAGGACTGGTGAGGAGGAGCTGCACAGTGCACTGCCTGACTCTAAACACAATCAGCTCTGTGCATCTCCCTGTTAACTTCCTGGTCACCAGACTTCAATAAAAGGCAAGTCTGAATGGAGCTGGGCATTCTGGAGGTTGAGGTTGTGCAGAGTGTTTCTAGTTACAGTTTCTTTGTCTTGATTTCTAAGGAAAAGAGAGGAGAGAGAGAGAGAGAGAGAGAGAGAGAGAGAGAGAGAGAGAGAGAGAGAGAGAGAAAGAGGGCAGGAAGGAGAAGGAAGAAAAAGTGGGTAAGCAAAAAGAAAAAGATACAAATACCCATTTCAGTGGGCTGAATTTACTAAATTCGTTTATGATATTTTCAATTTATGATGGATCTATTGGGATATCAGCAAGTCAGTCTAGAACTTTTCAGCTTTACAGTGGTCAGAAAGCAGAAACTTTCAGTAGACCACCTGTTGAATTTTGCTTTTTCTGGGCTAGAGCCCTGAGATGTGACCCTTTCACTTGCTCCTGGGCAGCAGAGGCAAGTAACAGCTCCAGGATGGTCACACGATTGTGAGGCACACAACCCATACTATATAGTGAGTTACATTGAAGAGTCTCTTACTCCATAAATGTTAGAAGGTAGCTAAATCTGCTATACTAGTGCTGCCTCACAGATGACTGGGAGGATCGTAACAAATTGCTTTTGGAATGACCTAGGACATAGGTGGTCAGATGAATATAGGTAATTAGGAAATAACAAGATAGTTCATGCTTTATTACAAAATAAGCTTTATGTTGGGAGGGTCTCTCCACCAGCAGAAAAATCTCAATATAGTATATGAAAGGATGTTTTGGCTTTTGATATTTTTTATGCAAAAACATGGATGGTGTTTCCTAAGTAATGAATGGATTTGTTGATACATAACCCCAATATAAGCCAATGAGCCACCAATTTTTTGCTCCTCCCCCAATTTCTTTATATTTTTCATATTAATTTTAGACTGCTTCCTCATTCTCTTAATCAGGTACATTTTCTCTTCCAAAAAGACATTTACAGCAGAAACACTGTCCATGGGGCAAGAGAGATTCCACCCTCTGTCAGGCACCTGGCTACCATATGGTACTTGGATCCCTGTCTGGCATTGCCCTGTTTGGACCAAATTCATGAAGGTATGGCCAAGGTTGGTAAGGACTGTACAACCTATGGCATGAAAAATGAGCTATTTCTTTCTACCATGAATGCAGTTTCTACCAGATGAAGACTAGCATTCAAATTGACTCTTCAGTCATGCCAAAAGTATGTATACATTATGCTTCCCACGCTAGCAAGCAGTGAGCCTATATTAGAGTTGGTGATTCTCTGAAATCTACATATGAGCAGAAAGGCTGGATAATGTCCAAGTGGCATTGACTATTACCATAGATAAGCAACTACGATGAAACTAACCTAGAGGGGGTTCCCGATTGTGGCTTTCAAGTGACGAATTGCCCCAGAATCCCTGAGGGTTGGGAGGAATGGAACATTTATGTGGGAAATAATGAAATCATGATGCTAGAGAATGAATTTGGTGCCCTGTATAAAAGGCCAAAGAGCTAGCTACTCCCCACCCCCACCTCCCACCCCTTCACCTTCTGATGGAACAGCAGAAAGATGGTTTTGTGTAGATCAGGCAAATGGTTTTAATCAAGATCTTGGCACTGCTGGCACCCTGATCTTGGACTTCCAGATGAGAGAATAATAATAATTAAAAAAAGGGTATTGTTTGACATGGATATTACAAAACTGCAGGATCAGATCCTGATTCATTCCATTCATGGCAGGACTCAGACTCAATATTTTCAAAAGGACATGAGGACCATTCCTTTACAGATGTTCACCAAACATTAGTCTCAGTTAATGATGCATCCTTCTTTGTTGCAGGATATTTGATCATGTTGTGAACCCCAAGATTTTGAACTGGAAAAAGTTTGTTGTGGTATGGCTCAGCACTAGCATACACCTTTTACCCAATGGCTTTCTGCAAAAAAGAGCTAAATAAAGTCAACCCTAGGTCAAGAGGTGGAACAAGCAACCAATTGGTAGGAAGTGAACATAAGAAAACCCAGAAGAGAGAATGGAGGGTTTTTGAGTTGAAGGATATTTAAGACAACATGGAGAAGGGAAGGAGCTTTTCCTTTTAGGATGTCAGTGGAATAGGAAGGGCAGCTGGGTGTTTGACTGCCTCTCTGAGGTAAAAGGCTTTCACCATAGCATCTGGCTTCTGAATCTTCATTTGGCAAATCAAATGTTTGGGATTTTGTTTTAACAGCACTTCTTACTATTTGTCTTTTTAAAGATATATTAAAATTTTAATTTTAATTTTTAACTATACAAAGGTGTGACTTTGTGAGAATATATGCACTTGGATGAGGGTGACCCCAGAGGCCAGAAGAGGGTGTCAGATGTCCTGCAGCTGGGTTCACAGGCTGCTAGCTGTGAGCAGCTTGCTATGGGTGCAGTGAACTGAACTCTGATCCTCTGGATGAACTGAACTCTGATCCTCTGGATGAGCAACAAGTGTTTTTAACCATCTTTCCAGCTCTTCTGTTAGTCTCTGTGGGGGAAAATTCTTCAATAGATCTTTGAGCTAAGAGCATAGGGTGCATTAAAAGTAACTGAATGGATTCTGCTCACCAAGATACCATACTAGACAAGATTTTCTGAGGATGGTGATTTGTGTATTTATGTGAAACACGTGGAGAATGTCCAAATCCGACTTTTGTTCTTATCTACTCTCTCCTTATTCTTGGGCATAGCTAACAAATACAGTAGGTGATGGGTCTAAAACGGCTTTCTAAAGATGTCTCGTTCTGCTGCTATGTGCTTGCAAACAGTGAGATTTCACTTGTGACCCTATGACATGGTTGATCATAAAATCAGAAAATACCCTGGATTATATCTGTGAGAGTTTCCCTACCTTGTATCTTTCTCTATGGACTGATGGATATATTGCTGTGAACACCCATTTCTCAAACTACCTGTGTATTTTTTGTGTGTTCGCTGCATCTATGTGCATTTAAACTGTATTTTGTTCAGTGTCTTTCAATTTAGAAGAGAACACCACAGCTTTTGTAATCTTTTGAAGTTGTGTTTGCATTATTAGTTTCATCCTGTATGTTGCCTGGAGCAATACTACATTCATTTTGATTGCTATATGTTTCACTGATGATATACACTGGAAACAAATATGTAAGCACTCCTCAGTTCTTTTGTTTGTGGGGAACTGGGAGAATAATAGAAGAGTTCTCTGAATACAAAACATGGTGTTAAGACTAAGGTAGCAGATGTGAGTGGTACAGGAAAAGGCAAGCTACAAACAGGATAGATAAGCTGGCCATGATCGATGCTCCAAAAGTCCAGCTTAAGAAATAGCTTCGTTCAGTTTCCATTAGAACCAAATGATTCCTCCCCTTTCCTCTTCTAGATCCGATATTGTGTCCATTAAAACGAATGCTTTATCCAGGTGTGGTCTCAGGGGATAGGGCAGAGCATGCAGCTCAAGGTGTCAATTTCCTGAGCATTCTGTGTCTAGAAGTATAGATGTGGTTCCCAGGCTTCTGGAATCTGCTGATAAATGGATGGCCGTGCTTAAATGAGCTTTGAGGCCTTTCAGCTGGTGCATGACCTTCTTTGGGAGATGTAAAATTAACATCATAACCCCGACTGTGATTTGCTTGAGCAGTCCAAAAAATGACTCTTTCAGGTTCATCTTGATGAGTGAAATGAACTTATTAGGAGTTACTTAGGGAATGGTGGATGTCTACTGCAGCTGATTTTTCCCAGAAGTTGCTAACCCTTCCTGGATCCCACTTACCAATCTCCTATTTTATATGTCTTCAGCAGAATTGATGCAAACATAGTTTGTTGGCATTACTGAGTTGTTAAAGTGGTAAATGTGACTATAGGTTCAGAAACATAAGGCACAGACTAAATCAAACTCTGGTATAGTTATGTTTATAAGCATTAGTGCATGGTACTTGTCTAAATCAGGGATTCTGCTAGTCCCACTATGGGAAGAATGGTTTGTTTGTCTGCAGTCTGGCACATAAAACAACTAGGTGGAAGCTCATAGCAAGATGAAATTGCTCTGGCTAGGATTTGGAGGTCTAGTCTCATTATACAAGCTGTCATACCTTGCTTTATGAGAAGTAAACCAGAAATGGAAAAATCCTCTTTGAGGTAGTGAAGAAACAAACAGAGACAGACCATCTTGAAGGTATAGAAGTTTATAAGAATATATTGCATCTACCTCATAGGGTCTTAGTTATAATAGATTGCTTTTATCAAAGATAGATTATAAAAACTAAAGCAAACTGATTAATTAGTATGTGTATCTCACAGGTATATGGAGGACACAGAGGGATTAAGTAGTTCTTTGAGAAAAGGCTTTGAATTCCAATTTTATAGCAAAACACAACGAATATATTGTATATGTTTGAGAAACAACAACAGAAAAAAGTTTTTGTGTATATAGGGCCAGCAACTAGGGGGAACACAAACTAATGATGGTTTAAAGACTAGTTGGTAAACCTTAGTTAGCATCCTATCACAAATCAAAGAGAAAGAAAATCTCATGGGTTCTCTCGTGGTTAACACACTCACATTCCCATGATCTTGGGGACAGGTTGTCCTTTTCTTTGTAAATCCATGTCCTGCTTTTAAGCAAATTAAGGAGAACAGAAAATCTTTGCTGCACCTGCCACCTCCTAACTGTCTTCAGACCAACAATCCTTCATGTCTTAAAGTGGCAACTATTGGTCTCACACACAGTCTAATACAGGAGAATTGAAATTGATTACAGCGCTGTATTTTTATGATACGTGTCCTCAACCAATTCATCACCAGCTGCATGTATAAACACCACTCTGAGGAGGAGCCCAGAGGAACACAGGGCTCATCTGTACTAAGTAATATCAAGGAACCCTACAGAGACACCATCGAGTGTGGAGTTATGAGCAAGTAGAACAAGCAGCACTTTAAAACCATCTTCCTTTTTTAAAAATATGTTACAAAGAGGACAGAGGAAGAGATCTTTTTAATTTTTAAATTTTTATTAGAAAGTAAGCTTGCATTTAATTCCTCTGTCAAATGGACTATTATACTCCCAAAGAGTAATTATCTTTATCTTACCTAAATACTTCATTTTAAAGAAAATGTTTCAATAAACCTTTGTTAAATTACCTAAATATGATATGCTGTGCCAAGTTTTATTTTAATGAAATTTGGAATTATTTGGAGAAATGACACAGACTAGTTATGTACAATTTAAAAATAATTCATAACTTTATTTGAAATACTTCATTTTTGGATATTGTACATTAACTAAAAATAATTCAGGCCACGAAAATTGAAAGATCTTTATTTGTTTTAGTCTGAGAGATGTTTTATCTGGCAAAATTTATCACCTTGTTTTTCCCTGTAAAGTACAGCCCATCAGACCTAGGGAGACTAAGATTTGCCATGAAAAAAAAAAAAAAGAAGAAGAAGAAGAAGATGTTTCTATGACTTCTAGCACCAAGTAGTCAGGTGACAAGAGCAGTTACTCCACCTCTCTCTAGTCATTCACTAAATTGGTGAATGGAATGAAGGGGAGAGATAGAAAACACTGTGCTCATCCATTTGGAAGATTCCAGACTACTTCAACATGGCTGAACAGCCAAAGCCATGGGTAACTAACCGCTGTGGGTCCTGGTCAGAAAGCTGAAAATGTTCAGAAGGCTAAGGGTAAGGCCAAGGACAAACCTAATTTTCACACTCAGAGGATCTCTGAGCATAATTTTGGTTTTATAGATAATTTAGGGGGGAATTTCTATGCAATATGCCACTAATAAAAAAATAAAATGCTTTTGAGAAATGTTTGTACTGAATTGTTTTACAATTGAAGAGAATGAAGTCCCCCCTAGACTTTCCAGGGTTCTATAATGCTTTGTGTTCCAAAGTTCAAGGAAGAGGTTGAGCTTGATCATAAGCATGTTATAAATGGGGCAAAGGGCTATTTCAGAAGAATTGATCTTTGTCATTACTTTTAGTCTTAATATTGTCAATACTGATCTCTTAATTCTTTGTTGTGGGGGGTATGCTGTGGTTTTGATATTTAACCTTATTCCTAATCTCTACCCACTAGATGCCAGATAAATGAGCTTTCTGACATATCTACTTACCTACACCACCCCATACAAAAGAGATATATCAATAGATGATAGATAGATGATAGATAGATTGATTGATTGGTAGATAGATTGTGTGTGTGTGTGTGTGTGTGTGTGTGTGTGTGTGTGTGTGTGTGTGTATGGTGTCAAAGTTCCTTGTGAGTCAAAATCATACCCAAGAGAGAACATTTGTCTAGGAGATGGAAAACTGGCTTACAATTTAAATCCAGACAGCCTTCTGTCTTGCGCCAGGGCTTTACCTATCTGTTCATGTCATTTCTACAACTGTTTAATGCAGTAACAGCAAAATTTAGCATCTATAGTATATCAGCAATACCCTAACATACAGAAAGATCCTTAATTTGCAATGGATTTTTACTTGTTTTTTTATTTCGTAATGCTTTTAAATTAATAAATATTTATTTAAATTTGAACCCCAGATTCTGAAATGTCATCATTTTCCAGACTAAGGATACGATTCTTCAATGTACTGTTGGGTAGCAACAACAAACCATAGTTCTTAGTCAGCCCCTTGTTCACTGCAGTGTGCTCCAATGCCAAGGTAAGATAGTTGGCATGTGCATTTATGACTTATCCTGTTGATGTGATCAAATACATACTATGAAATAAAATAAAAGAGGAAAGAATTATTTTGGTACAAAGAAGGAATCTAGTCCACCATGATGGAAAAACATGAGGGCAGTTGATCCTATGGTGGGAACATAGATCATTGTTAAATGATGCCACCCAGGACAAAGAGAGGTACTGATATAGAAGTAGTGCTGGGGTGTAAAGCCCAAGGCATATCACCCCTAGTGGCCACTTCCTTCAGTCAGGTTCCATCACCCCCCAAATTACCACCACCAACTAGTTACTTAATGTTCAAAGTCATGAGCCTATGAGGACATGTTTCATCCAAATAATGATATTCTACCCCAGGATCCCATAGCCTCATGCTCATCTCATAATGTAAAATGCATATTGTATAATGTTCAACTTCAAAAGTCCTTATAGATGTCAACACTCCCAATATTGTTCAAAACCAAAGTCCAAAATCTCTTCTGAGATTCAGGGCCGTGTCTTAACTGTGAACCCTTATAAAATCAAGTTATTGGTTACATACTTCTAGACTAGGATAGCAGGAGACTGTTTTGTTCAGTTACCTTTTTCAAGACAAAGTTTTCAAATGAGTGTGCATGTTTATACCCTAGAGGTCTCAATGTTAAGGAATTTTTCCTTAAAGATATCTTTTTTATTGCCCTGATGCTAAGTGTGTGTGTGTGTGTGTGTGTGTGTGTGTGTGTGTGTGTGTGTGTGTGTGTGTGTGTTTCTCATATTCTATAGCGGAATCTGGCTAATAGCACCGAGGAACAACCATGCTACAGCCCTAAAGCTATAGTGTTTTTTAAACATCCTCTGACAAGCAAAATTAATCTATTAATTTTTAATTCAGGTTCACTCAAATTTTAACGAGTATAACTTAGCCAGATTCTTTGGGACACTGTAATACAAGTTGTCTAGAAGCTAATTTCTAATACTGTCTTTCTTTCCCTCTGAAAGATCTTGAGCATAGTCTTTATTGTCTGTTTCTGTGCACATTCGTATTCTACTTACTCCAGTCAGGATGGTTGATTAAGTTCTGCTTATGCCCTTTGGAGATTTCTGTAGACCTTGGTTTCATACTCTTCTTCATTCCTCCTAGAAATCAGTTCCAACTGCCTAAGAACCACATAATTAGGTCTCTCTTAGCAGCAGTGATGACTTCATTTCTTAGTACCAATTTTCTATATAACTACTTTTCTTGTGGCTATGGCCAAGTAGAAGAAGAAATTTTAGTTAGAAATGATTTATTTTTAGCTCACAGATTGAGGGGATACAATCTATCATAGCAGAGAAGTGCTTGATGACAGACAGATCCATGGTGTACAGGGTGTGTGACTGCTGCTTGTTAGATAACACGAAGCAGGAAATGGAGAGTTAACTGGGCAGAGAGGAGCTGGATGATGACTACTAATACCCAACCCCAATGACCCACTTCTTGCCAGGCTCCATCTCTTCAAGGTTCTTCAACATCCCAAAACAGTACCACTAGCTGGGAACCAACTATTAATATACATGAGCCTATGGAGGATATTTTATACCCAAATGTAGTTCTATGTTAATATATTAAGTGCAATTTCAACATGATATTTTTAACCGATGAAGAATAGAAGTTATGGTGGGAAGGTGTATATATATATATATATCTGTGTGTGTATATATATGTATATATATACATATATATATACATATATATATATATATATACATATATATATATATATATATATATATATATACAGATATATGATTCCATTTTATGTACCAACGCCTTCTGGCTGCTCCATATGTTCTAAATTTCCATCTTTCCCTTGGACTTGGACATATAAGCTACATTAAAGATCAAATATTCTAGTTTCATAACAAATATAAGAATCTCTGGAAGAAAAGATAAATCACTAGTGCTTTAGGGGTTAAGTAAGTTTAATTCTTAGAGAACTTTTCTTAAATTAAGCACAGATGTGCTTTCTGCAGTTGTAAAGCAAGTCTATTTATATCAAACTATAGCATCTTAGGAGACCAAAAGGTCAGGGACTCTAGTTATTCCTGCAACAGATGAAGCTGTCCCAGAGGATACCCATTTGGTATTATCCCATTGGGTATTATCCACCTAGAAGCTTGTAGTAACTAGTCATAGTATGGCTCACTCTCCTCACAATGACCCACATGGGTTTTTGCATAGCTGGAATTAAAAATGTCTCTTCTGTGAGCATGGAAAAAAGTTTCTATATCTGACTTCACTAAGTACATTCTGAAGAATGCAAGAAGAGAGGCTGCAGAGTGGCTCAGTAGTTCAGAGCCCTGGATCCAGTTTCTAGCACCCACATGATACTCACAACCACCTGGAAATATAGTTCTAGGAGATCCAACACTTTCTGGCCTCTGTGGACATGGCATGTATATGGTGCATATAATGCAGACAAAATACTCATTCATATAAAATAATATATGTCTTAAAAAAATCTATAAGAAGAGCTTGATTTCCCTGGCCTTTCAGGTTTTATAACCACGATCTCTCTTGACTTCTCTTATTTCTGTGCTATTTACCTGGTTAGAGCCTTATTTCTGCAAAGTACATAGCTTTATAAACTCTTATCCTTCTTAGTTTTTCTGGTCTGAACACCATCAATAGTGATTAATCTATACCTTTCTATGAAAATTGAAGCTAGATTATTACTATTCGTGTTTTCTAAATTTGCATTAACTTTTTCCCATTTGCAAATGTGCAATTTATTGTCATTAAGGACATTCAGACAACTTTTAAAAAGTAGTTTCATTATGTGAACCTGTTGTGTTCTTAAATATAACCAAGTTCCCAGAGGAAGGTTACCAAGGATGCTGCTCAGCTTCCTGTTTCTCTGTTTTACAGTTGCTTCGGGAATGGATGGCAGGGCTTTCTATTTCTCTCCTCTGAATGTCAGCTTGGCAAACCTAGCTCATAATTCTAGCCTCTTGAGATATTTTTGCATCCTATTTTCTGTCTTGCAATTCATTTACTATTTTACCTAGCTTCACATCAGCCATAAATTTTGGCAAGTATGCTTTTAGCATCTCTGTTCAAGACATTGATAAAAAATATTGAAAAGGATATGATTCAAGATACAGTTTTAAAACCATCACTGGAGACTTGAAATTGGCACTAATTTATTAATCAGAAAAGTGTTCACAGTTATTAAATCAATTACAGATTTACTTCATAAAACCTTGATCCAGTCCATATTTCTTTATTATGTTACAAGGATTATTTAATGTCTCTTTAAATATTGGAAGAATATTCTACTTCTTATAAGCATGCTCTATAGCAAGCTGCCTCCTCTGGCATGTAGAATTTTCTGGTTGATTTGTTCAGCCATTCATTCACAAATTTTGTTTATTATCAGATAATGATGGGTTCTTTCTATAGACCAGGCACTTCACAGCATGCTCGAAGCCTTATGCTGTCAGCACTACTGTAAATGAACACCATGAAGGGAAAGCACCAAGAAGAGACAGCATTGTAATGGCTGTTTGTGATGCACATTTCAGCAGACTACTCCCTGAAACCCTAATATGGGACCTACTGCTAGTCTCAGCTGTGAAGGAATTGGGTTCATTGTGGAGATACCTTTCAAGCTATGCCTGGAAGAGTAAATGGGACAACCCAAATGGAAGCAGATAGGACAGGGAGGCTAAGCATACAAAGACAGTCAAAGAATAAAGAACATGTAGAGGTTAATTAAACTCATTGTTTTATGCTACATAAGACCTAAATAGAAACACCTGGGAGAAGGTCTCTGGCCATCAAAGGGTATTTTACGTCCATTGGAAACTTCCAGGCATGTAGATGTTGGTTATATAAGCAAAACTTTTAAATTAAATACCCCTTTGGTCCATGATACATACTAATGTCTTTAACAATGTGGCACATTTGTTTAGTCTCCTTGCTGTGACTCTTTCACTAGGCATGTTTATGTACAGGTCATCCACATTAGCAGGTATATTAGGCTGGGCTCCATGGAAACAGGTTCTCAGATGGAACAAGGTGTTAGACTAAAGAGCTATTAGGAGGAGTACATACAATGATAGAAAGAACCAGGTTTTGATGAAGAGAATGATGCGATTTGTGGAGAAGTATTAGGTACCTTGTCCCAAATCATTTTCTAGAGACTCTTACTCACTTGGCCTTTGGAGAGAAGGGAGCTGAGCCTCAGTACTCATATACAGCCAAGATGCCTGACCCTTGCAAAATTGGGTAATCTCATATGAGGCATATCCCTTCCACAGAGAGTCATTTATAGAGAGGTTACCCCAGCTGATTAACCCCCTCACAGCCAACACTGTCTTCAAAGGGACTGGAAGACGTTCATGGTTATCTACTGCAAAACAGACAAAACCACCCAAAAATTCTGTAAAGGAGCAGATTTTTACCGAAGGCATGCTCTGGTTCTGGTGGACTGATTCTTCAGCAGGTATGTTCATTCCATGTCAACTGACTTCTCATGCCTCACTCACTGTCCTAGTACGACTATGAACCTAGCCTGCTGTCTGGGCTTGCCCTTGTAGCCAACATGAGGGAGCCAGAAGTCCTTGGCCCCTGAGGCTACTCTTTAGCCCTCTTTCTGAGCATGTCTGCCCTCCTGGAATTTTCTGAATTTCTGAGACTATAAAATGCACAAATTTGTAATAGACTCCATGTATGAGACGGTATATACAAAACAAAAGTAAACCAGAATCCTAGTTTGGGGTGGAATTGCCATCTTCAAGCAGCTGTAGAATCTGAACAAGGTTCAGACTGTGAGCAAACCTAGTATGTGTGTGAAGATTCACAATTTCTGTCTTCATGTCTTGCTCTGATCTGTGTGGGCTCAGGTCTGCTTCCATCAGGCCTTGAGTTGTTTCCAGTCCAATTTCTCCATCCCTTAGGATGCTTCTGCTTCAATAGAAGATTTCAAAGGAGTTAAAAACACAAATTTAAGCATGCATACCTCAGCATCCACAAGCGCTTTCAGACTTTCAAGCTTTACTTCTGAAGGTTCACCCTCCTTTAAAGGTTCAACTTGCCATCCTGCCTTCCAAAGGAACCAAAAGTCTGTCTGTGAACAGGTTCATTAACAAATTAATAGAATAATCAGCAGGGCTTTGTGTGCATTTCACAGATAAAAAACTGGTAACAGCATTCTTTGACTCTTTAATGGGCTGATAAGCACCAAATATCTGCTCTGTAGCTAAGCTAATCACACAGATAAGGAAGGTTGAATCAATCCTGAGCTCCGCTGAGGTCATTTATAGATGAAGTTGTACCAGCAGTAGCCAGAGGAGCATTCTGGAATGGTGAGCACAGCAAGGAACTGCTTAAGGGAAGGGAAGATAGCAAGGAAAGAACAAACTCTCAAGTCCATTGCTCTGTACTAGAAGGCTTCAAAGCCACAGGCTACAATTTGTGGGCCACCAGATGTGCTGGGTAGGAGAGCTGTCCTTTATCGAAGCTTTTGACTTGCTTTGCTATCTGATTTGAAAGACTAGAAAGCAAAGAATGTTTCTTATCCTGCCTTTCCCCCCTCCTGTTTTAAATTGAGGGGACATGATTGTATTCGAGAGTGACGGAGTAATAGCTCATGTATTTTCTAGACAATCGTGAAGCATTATACTGCCCAGGCAGTAGGCATTACTCCATCCTATCTGGCTTTGATAGGCCTGTACTTACCTGCTTTATTCTGACAGCTGGGTGGGTTGATTCTTTGTTGCTGGCTACGATGGGCAGGGATAACACCTACAGTAGACTCATGAAAGGCCTTTCCAAGCTACTATGTAAACATTTACACTTCTTGCTGTAGAAAGGTGCCTCTCCAAGGCTAGAAAGAATACAAATAGCAAAGGCTGTGAGACAGAGAATTTGTGTCTTAATTTCTTTTCCTATGGCTATGATAAAATACTCTGACAAAAACCAACCAATGAAGGAAGGATTTAGGTTAGCTGATGGTTCATGATATGGTCGATCATGGCAGTGAAGTTGAGGTGGCCAGAGCTTGAAGCAGATGATCACATTGATCCATAATTAGAAGCAAGTGGTGATAAATGATTGTTTCTGCTCAGTTTCCAGTCTCCACTTACACAGTCCAGGGTCTCAGGCAAAGAGTGGCATCAACAACAGCAGGCAAATCTTCCCACATTCTGTAATACAACCAAGATAATCCCCGAAGACATTCCAAGAGCTTTATCTAGCAGGTGACTCCAGAATCTGTAAAACTGACAGTTAACATCCGTTAGCCGTTACAGAGGACAGAAGCCACCTTCTAGATTTTAAGTGTTTGAAAGGATGTTGGCCTCTAAACCATGGTCAAACAGCAGTTTTCTGCTGCATATTATAGGAAAGCTAATATGGAGTTTTAAATTATTAGTTATTGTGTGAGTAATGTGACAAAAGCTAACTGATGCCTGTGCTAGTCTGAATGAGAATGCCTCCGCTAGGCTCATGTATTTGGATACTTGGTCCTCAGATGGTGGAACTATTTAGGAAGGATTAGAAGGTATGGCCTCATTGGAGGAGGCATGTCAAGGGGGTGGGCTTTGCAGCTAAACAGCCATACTACCTGCTCCCCTGTTCCCCACCTCCTGCTTGTGGATCAGATGTGAGCTCTTGTTAGTCCTCCAACACCCTGTCTACCTGCCTCAACCATGCTCTCTATGATGATGGTCTTGAACTCCATGACTCTCTGGAACTATGAATCCCAAATTAAATGCTTCTGACACTGACTGCCAGTCAGAGAATCAGGTCTCCATAATCTTATGTGCATTGCTCTTGTTTATCTCTCTGTGCCTTCCAAATAATTAACCTTGCTCCATCTAAAGGGCCAACATTCCAGCCAAAAGGAAAACAGACATAAAAGGAAAAGGACTGTCTCTTTAAGAGCTTGTCATAGAAGCTGCATATGTCTTGTGGACTGAATTTAGTCACCAACTGCAGCCAACCCAAGAGATGTCTGGAAATTGCAGTATTTTATGATTAAAGGCAAAGATAAGAATAGATTCTGAGTTACACTTCACAGTCTCTGACCTCCATGGCCAGGGGAGTACCCATCTCCTAAATGGAGGTATTCATAAAATACCATACCATTTTCAAAAATACAGAAAGGTTTGGGAAAGAACAGATTCACAGAAGATGACCATGGGGGAATCTGGGTTAGATGTGTGTACACAGTGATAAGTATCTATCCATGCCTAATAGTCTTTCTCCATGGATCACTGAACCATGGAGTGTGGCATGAAGATCTGTGCTAGATCTATAGTCCCTAAGAAAGGTATCACACCTCTCTTCAACCCCCACATTCTTTTAAAGTACATTTCATTGTGGAAGTAGAGATAATCTAGTCTGAAATGGTCTCAACCAATATGAGCTATCATGTGTTCCTATAGGAGAGACAAAGACATGGGGGAGAGAAGAAGAGAGAGGAATAGGAATAAAAAAAAAAAACCATTCATTTAGGCAGAAATCTGAGAAAATGAATTTGTGGAGTATATCCATTCCATTGTCACAATTTTATTACTTCCAAACAACCTAGAAAGAGAGTCTAGCAATTACCCATCTATCCATCCATTCATCCATCTATCCATCTATCCATCCATCCATCCATCCATCCACCAGTCTGTCTCACATTGATCTTTTTTAGACCCTCTTCCTCTCAAGAAATAAGGTTGGCAATAGAGATGTGGTGGAAAACATGGCATAAACAGGTTACAGAACTAGGCAGATGTGTACTAGAGAAGGCATGGGATATTTTTTAATGCTTGAACTTCATGCTAAGCTTCATAGGAAACAAGTAAAGATTTTAGTAAGGATGTTACATAAATAAAAGCTTATAGAGGCTCTAACTACAGGAAGGAAGGATGGAACAGATAATAGTGAAGAAGAGAATCCTGCCCAAAGATTGCTGTGTGGATGGTGGTCGTGTTAGAATGCTTATAGACTGGAGAAAGGACACTATTGAAGAAATGGTAGACATTAGTGAAGTATGAAGGACTCCGAAATATCACAGCTGATCTCTTTCTGTCTGGGAGATGGCACTGAAAGCAGGTCACTTCACTCCAACAGCAGGTAAGTTGGCATTGGGTATAGAAGAAGTCAGGTGGCCTTGTCTAGTTTTTAACCCTCTCTCATGTGTCTGGAGTAAATTATATCAGAAACTGGCTAATTCTAGGTTATATCAAGCTGTGCTTTTACCATGATCTGAATCTGGCCCCGATAGTGCATGTGCTGGAAACTTCACCCCAAATGCAGTATTGAGAGATGTGATCTTTAAAAGGTTGGGCAAGAAGGGCTGTGCCCTCCCAAACGGGTTAATAGGAGTAGGTTAGTTATCTCAGTAGTGGCTGTTGGATATCAGGGTAAAGTCTGATTTTCTTTTCTTTCTGTCTTGTTTTTTCCTTTGTCCTTTGACTTTCTTCTGTGGGTTGATGTGGACTGAAGGCCATCACTAGATGCCTGCACATTGCTCTTCAGTTTTCCAGCCTCCCAATTCACAAACCAAACATGTTTCTATTGTTCATGAATTTCCCTGGACTGTGAAAAAATAATTCCACATAGGCATAAGAAGGGCTCCAGGGTAAAGAGGGCATAACCAAAATGAAGTGGCAATCCACTGGAGAGGATATTTTCAGACAGGTCTTCCTTCTCCCTATCAAGCTCACCACAGACTCTTCCTCCCTACCTTATAAGATTTGACTGCCAATTGCTTGAAGCTAGGCAGGCTTCCAACTGATTCCAAGGCAAGGGTAGACCCGTTAATAAAACATTCTCATCACAGGCATACAGAAGGGAAAAATAAACCACTTAGACAAAAATTAAATAACTGAGCCACAAATAAATCTCTCTTTCCTCTCTGAAATCTGTAAGAAATATAATAACATCTCAAAGGATAGTGACCCTGGGATTGACTTCCAGGTAAGTCAGATGGAAAAGGCAGACAGCAGACAGCAGACAGCAGACAGCAGACAGCAGACAGCAGACAGCAGACAGCAGACAGCAGACAGCAGAGTGAGTTCCACACTCCAGGATGCCTGCTTCTTCTGGGAAAGGCATGGGTATCTACCTTCCTTTTAAATGAGAACAGAGCTGACAATTTCCCTGCCCTTTCATCCTCACTGCCACTTTCCCAGCTGATATTTCTGTTCAGACTCAGTTTTGTGAACGATGTTAGATACTTGGCTTCTGGGAAGGGTCAGCGCCTTCTTGGATTGGCCCATTTTTTTACATGGTAGTGTGATAGGCTCTGCTAACCTATGCATTCAATGTTCAGTGGGAGAGAGAGGCTGATTCTAATGCTTGTCCAAAGTTTGGGAGGAAGTATAAGAAGTCTGACATTCAGAATGGATCCCTGGTCTGTTCCTATATCCATCTCTTAGAAAAGTTTTGTATTAGGAACAGTAAGTACAATGAACACTGTCAATTAATCCAGACTTCATCTTCTTCTGTAGACTTCAGAAAGTTAGATATCTAGAAAATAGATAGATTACTTCATTACCAGAAGTAATAGATTGCAATGTTTTCTTAGTGTGATATTTAATCTTCATTTCCTTGACTGGATTTAGGCTCACCCAGGAGTCTGATAATGTTTATGTCTAGATATATGTGTGCATGAAGGCTTAACTGAGACAGAATGACACACACTGACAGTGAGTAGCCATCCTGTGGACTGAGAGAAATGATACAGGGAGGGCAGACCAGACAAGTACCCCATCTCTGCTTCCTCTTTACTATGATGCTCTGCCTAAATGCTGGAGCTGAGCAACCATGGACCAAACATCTGAAATACATTCTTCCTCTCTTAAGTTGTAACTCCTAGGGATTTTGGTGATAATAAAAAGTAATTAATATATCTAGTCCATTCCTGAAAAGCAAAGACTTCTCCGGGGAGCTGAAAAATGATACTCTACCTCAAAAAGAATAATACTCAAATAACATAAACTGTAATTTCTAGAATAACTAAATGTCAGTTATATGGCCCAAAAAGATCTTTCCTGGTTGCTTATGTGGGCTTTTTTTTTCTTTTTGCGAATGAAATGATTTCAGAATCTAATCAGAGTGGTGATGAATATAGTCACATATAACTCTGTAAGAGCAAGGCAGATCTTTTATGTAAAAAAAAAAAAAAAAAAAAAAAAAAAAAAAAAAAAACATGATGGGAAGTAAGTGAAGAGGATCCTTTTTAGAGGCTGGGCTTGGAGATGGGACATTGTGGCCATGGCTGGGAGGGAAGTTAATAGTTGAGCACGGATAGGCTTTGAGGAGACGCATGAGGTCATGTTGTACTGGCCCAGTGACACTGAATTAGATTTCTGGATTCTAGACTCATGGAAACCACTGTTGTTTTAAGGCATTGAATCTGTGGTGATTGGCTGTAGCAGCCACAAGGAACTGACATAAACTCTACCATGTTTACAGTTTAAAGAGAATTTAGCTAACAGGTTCATTCTCTTGAAGTTTTCCACTCCACGTTCTTATTTCAAATCTTTGTCATGTTAGTTTTCACAGATGAAAGAAGAGACTGTGTTTAATATTTTATAGTCTATCAGAAAATCACTTTGATTTTTTATCTCATTATTTCTGCACTGATATACAGAAGATAATGCTTACAATCATGGGGTTGTTTTAAAGTTCAAATGAGATCAAGTGGTTAAGAGTCATTACCAAGCTGTCGGGCACTGGGAAAGTGGGGTATTAGGTCTTATCAGATTGATTAACTGATAAAATAACCTCCAGTCAATCATTTAATGCTCTCTTGCCACCCCATACATACTCTGTTATCTGGAAAAGAAATGTACTTAAGAGTAAGGGCTAGGGAGTAGCTCAGTTAATAATGTTCTTGCCACAGCAGGAGCATCTGAGTCTATACTGTGGTGGCTTGAGTACAAATGGCCCCCATAAGCTCATATGTTTAAATGTTTGGTCCCCAGCTCATAGAACTGCTTGGGAAAGATTAGCAGCTATGGTCTTATTAGAGGAGGTGTCTTACTGCATGTGGGCTTTGCAGTTTAAATAGCCCATGCCATTTCCAATATGTTCTGTCTTTACCTTTGCTTATGGACCAGGATACAAGCTTTCAGTTTCAGCTCCATCACCATATCTACTTGCCTGCTATGACTCTTCTCTCCAAAATGGTCATGCACCCATCCTCTGAGACTGTAAGCCCAACACACTCTTTATTCTATAGGTTGCCTTGGTCATGGTATCTGCAGAGTAATAGAGAAGTAGCTAAGGCAAATTCTCTAATACTCATATAAAACTTGATACAGCATTAGCCTCTAAGTCCAGCACTACAGATTTGGAGACAGGATGTTCCCTGAGGTTTGCTGGCCAGCCAGGCTAGCTAAAGCAGTGAGTCAAGTTTAGTAAGGAAACCTTGTCTCAAAAAATTAACATGGAAAGAGTCTGAAGAAGATACTCAATGTCTACCTCTGTCCTACATACCCATATGCACAGACATGTACCCATACTCTTCAAAACATACACATCACACATGTACACACAGACACACATACCCCAGAGACATACACGCACAGGCACACAGACACCACACACACACACACGTAAACAATAATAATCTTATAAGTAACCCACAGCATTTTAGAGTAATTTGACAGACACTTTTCCTGGGTAGCTACCTAGAATCGAATCCTGGCTGTGTCCATTAGCTCCATTACTTTAATCATTTTCTTTAATAAATGACTAACCTGGGATAGCGATGCACACTTGATGAAAGTGAATGGATCCTGAGTAGAATATGTTCAGGGAACTGGCTGGATCCTTCTCTGGCACCAAGGATTCCACAAAAATACAAAAAACAAACAAACAAAAACCATAGGGTTTTCATTAAACAAAATATTTGTTGTTTTTATTTATGTGTGTGTTTTCCTGCATGTATGTATAAAGTCACATTCATGCATGGTCTAAAGCTGTCAGAGCCACCTGGAAATAGAATTACAGACTGCTGTGAGCCCCCAGGTGTGTACTGAGGACTGAACTTGTGTTTTCTGGAAAAGCATACGATGCTCATAGCCATGATGCCATCTTTTTATTTTTACTTGAAATGTTCATTTGGTACTCAGGAGACTCAGACTCGGTTTTTAGGTAGGCTTTATTTAGTTTGTTGTTTTCAAACCCCCTCAAGTTTTCTCAGGAAAAAGTTAACTTACAATCTCAGCCATTTGTCTCGTAAAATACAGAATGTGTTACTATTATTCACATAGACACTTACTGACCTCCAGTCAATCATTTTTTGTTCTCTTGATACCCTCTTCCCAATGTCCACACTCTGCTCTCCATGGAAAAGAAGTCGACTTAATTGTGTGGGCTGGAGAAGTAGATCAGTTAATGAAGTCCTTCCTACACAGCTAGAGTATATGAGTTCTATAGTTACCCCATACAGTTACCCAAGAGTTACCCCTTGCTGAAGCAGGGCATGATAAGAAAAACAACATGTTAGATGCTGAGGTGTTCTTAAGAACACTCTTCTTGGTGGTGGCCACATGCATAGTTGCTATGGGTCTTCTGGAGTTCAGTCAAGAAAAGGTTCACAGTTGAGCACTCTGAGGTTGAGGTGATTCATAGATATCTGGCTCATAGTCCACTGCTTGAAATCAATATGCCTGGAAGTTACGTGCTTACCACGGCCTCATCCACTCATGCTTTATTGCCCACACTGAGTGTATTACACAATGTTGCTTCTATTGTCGCTGTGTGTAGTGACTATACCATAGTCAGCTGTTGGCTGGGCTTTGGCCATGAGGCAAAGTTTGAAATGGACTCTCTTTGCTAATGCCCCTTAAAACCAGTGACCATGATGTTGTGGATAAACTAATGCTTAAATCAGGTAACAACAAAGTCTAGGTAGAGGACACAGCTTTTCTTTAATGCTTGCTGAAATGTTTTTCTGTCAGTGTAGCCTAAAAAACTATAGGCCTTTCCCTCATTACTGATGTCAACCTTAAGAAAGAAGTAGTCAACTTACCTCACGAGCACATGGAACTTTTATGCACCTGTGCATGCTGGGTTGTGTGTGTTTGGGGAACTAACAATAAGGACTTCTTCCTAGTTCACCACTGTGTTCAGCAGAGGTGTACTGGCTGGTTTTGTGTCAACTTGACACAGCTGGAGTTATCACAGAGAAAAGAGTTTCAGTTGAGAAAATGCCTCCATGAGATCCAGCGGTAAGGCATTTTCTCAATTAGGGTCAAGGGGGGAGGGCCCCTTGTGAATGGTACCATCTGTGGGCTGGTAGTCTTGGGCTTTATAAGAAAGCCAACTGAGCAAGCCAGGGGAAGCAAGCAAGCCAGTAAGGAACATCCCTCCATGGCCTCTGCATCAGCTCCTGCTTCCTGACCTGCTTGAGTTCCAGTCCTGACTTCCTTTCGTGATGAACAGCAGCATGGAAGTGTAAGCTGAACAAACCCTTTCCTCCCCAACTTGCAACTTGGTCATGATGTTTGTGCAGGAATAGAAACCCTGACTAAGACAAGAGGCTAATTTTATTCTTCTTTTCTTAAAGGCTCCTGGCCACCATTCACCATCTTCTTGCAAGAATGAATCTATTCCATAAACACACATTTGTAGGCCATTGGTTTAAAATTAATTAAAATTAAAATGAGATTGTTTTCTGTAGGGTGGCTTGCACTCACCTGTTCTTGGGTCTTTCATGGTTCTTAGCAGATTTTGGGAGCATAAGAAAGGGCGTTAGTTACAGTTGTGGGTTTGGGGCTCCCTTAGATGGGAATTTGAGCGGTGCTGTTGTTAAGTACTTGGCTTTGATGAGGGTACTATACAGAAAATTTCCAGGTTTGTACTCTGAAGTTTTAATGGATTCCTTTGTTAACATTAGTTTTTTAAATAGTGTCTTTTAGTGAAATATCTATGCAGAAATGATAGCTTTCCAAGACACTGGTATGTTCAATGCAAACAAGGCCTCCTAAAACGGGTAGCATGTGAGATAGAAATGCTTCGGGGGACTGAGGTTGTCATATTGAAAAAGAAGGTGGGAGGGACGGCCACACTCTGCCTGGAGATAGATTCCTGTCTGCTTTCCAGTGTTGCCAAGGGAACCACCTGAAACTCCACTATGCTCTATCTGGTAGCTCTTTCTATGGGGGAGGCTCCAGCTGTTTAAAGCCAGGTTGGCAGCCTCTTTGGCTCCCGAGATCTTGACATTTCTGACGCCCGCTTCTGGCTGCACCACATGGGCGTGCTTGTGGCAGCATGCAGTGCAACAAGAAAAACCTAAATTTAAATGTTAAAAAGCTTTTGTTCATTATCAGTGGCATTTCCCCCCTCCCCATTTGTCACTTGGAGCAGAGCTGTGACTCTTTTAATATCAAACAAATAATAAGCTCCTTCTAAAGTGATTTTTCTGACAAGGAGCTCAATATATTAAACTTTATCTATATTTTAATAGCCAATTTCACACCAAACTGCCTTCTTAATAATGTATTTACCACCTGGGGATATTATTCCAACCCATCTGGAAAGAATTGGAAATTAACTGTCCCTAAACTGGGTCTGTGTGTGCTTTACACATGCGGTAGAAAACAGCAGTGTCATTGCTAGGGAGGGGGCCTGGGGCCACCACCTGGGGAGGGTGAGATCTGGAGGAGAAGCGATAGTGGGCTTAGAGACACAGACTCCATCTTCAGAGGCAAAGCTCATCCGATGATGAGCCAAGAAAGACTGCTGGCAGGTAAGGCAAGGCTTTGGGGAGCAAGGGCCTTTCCAATGATGTCTGAAAGAAAGGACTTCCTGTGTACTAACTAGCAACTAGCTTGACCTGGAACATGTTTCTCGGCTCACCTCTTGCTGCCTTGTCTGCAGAAAGAAGAGGTTCAACTGAGTGACTTTAGGGAGATTGTGGGTGTGGATAGATAAAATGTAGATGCAGGGTAGAGCCTTTGGGTTTGTTGTGCATTTGGGTTGCTGTAGCAAAATGCCATCAACCAAATGACTTTTAAACTAAGGAGATCTACTTCTCATAGTTCTGACAGGTGAGAGGCCTTCCATAGCGCAGCATTAATTTTGCTGTCTAATGAGGATCTGTTCTCTGGTGCCTTCTTTTGTTCTGCGTCATTACTTATCTTAGGGGTCTCTCTGGGGCCTCTTTTACAAGGTCACTAATCCCACTCATGAAACTCTGTCCTCATGACACCATTCATTCCTATGGGCCTGTGGACTTGGGAGTGTTAATATTTTCACATCAGAATTTGTAGGTTTCAGTAAGGTTCGAGGAAACCATCTTCCAGATCATAGCAGGTTTCTCTGTAAAAATACTTTATATGTGGTTTTGCTAGTTAGTTTTCATTGCTATGACAAAACACTCAAGGAAAACATTTTAGAAGGGGGAGCATTCATTTCAGAAGATACAGTCTGTGGCTACTTAGTCTAATTGCTTTCAGCTAAGGTGATACTATACATACATCGTGGTAGTGAGGAACACTGATTAGAGAAAGAGAGGAAGAGGAAGTCTGCAGACAAGCTTTGCCCTTCAAAAGTCTGCTACCACTAGGACCTACCTTCTAATACCCTATTAGACTACAAACTCATCAATGGGTTAATCCACTGATGAAGTCGGAGGTCCTTGAGTCAGCTACTTCTCAACAGTGCCACCAGCTGGAGACCAAACTTTCAACACAGGCAGTCCGTTATCCAAACCATTGTGCCTAACACTATGTGAACTATTTGGAAAATTGTTGTTTCTCACTCTTACAAATTCATGCCTCTGAAAACCGACAAGGACTGATAAATCCTAAAGAAGCAATAAAGAGTAAAATGCTTTGGAGAAGACAGAAGGGGAGGGTTTCACTAGGGAGGGGTTGAAAGAACAAATAGGCCCAGGAGCCATAATAAGGACTAAGTATAACATATACAGGATCTGTACAAGAAGAAAATGACAAATTCTCTTATGTCCAACAAAGCTTGGGGGGTGGTTGTGGTGAATTGGGCTCAGTTCACACAGTGGAATTCCTCCAACATTGTCAAACACCCACTTTAAGGGCAAAGGCATATATTATCATGGGATGATGCCCTGAGTTCTTTAATGAATGCAACTGTGAAAGAGAAGAAGGTGTGGCTGTTTCTTGTGGGAGTCACAGCATCTCAAGAGCCCTAGACATCTTCTCTGGCCATAGGATATATAGATCAGATAATAAAAGTATCTGTAAGCATCGCATCTATGTGCTATCTAGTAAATAAGCCAAAGATGAGTCTTTCTAGGACCAGAAGTCTCAACTTTAAAGTAAACACAATGTGAATCTTCAATGTGGACAGAACACTCATGGCTTTGAGAAGGACCATGTAGAGAAAAGCCAATTTTTATGAAAATCTGAGGATATAGAATGTAGTCCAATATCATCTGGGGTAAAAAAGCACCAGTTTCAAGATGTGGTTCATTTAGGTCAGGTCTTCCAGTGTGAGAGGAAGTTAATTTTGTAGGAGAAGAATTAACATTTGTGGGAACTATGTAGGCTTTTCAAAGAAGGAATATAAGATAGGCTTGAGTTGGCTTCTGTGAGCCAGTTCCAACTAGCTGCCATCTATAGAGAGAACAATGTGATAGGTCCCCCTCCAATGTCTACACTGCCCGTCCCCAGCACCAGGCTCCTTTCCTGTTGTCTACAGATACCATGGGTCTATAACATACCCAGGTAGATACCATGTGGCTGTCATGCTTACAAGTTAGCACTGCCTTAACTGGTCTGCCAGTCACATCTCGGCTGTGCACATTACAAGCGGATGATAGGAAAAAGACATCCTTGGCAGGACACTAGCTCCCGTGTTCAGGCAGTAAAATGAACGTGCTTCAGCACAGAGTGGAAAAGGACAACAAGCAAAGGAAGCCACTTGGGAGCTGTGGTGGCTTGCCCTGAGAGCATACCTCAGACAACAGTGGTAGTAGAAGGCTGTGTTCTCTAATCTCATGACTCTGTTCCCTTCCCAGAGAGGAAGCACTGACATGCTGGTGTGTGTGAAGGTGACAGGATGTGAGTGGCAGGCAGCTATATCCCAGGTCCTGGGGACCCAGGAGTCATCAGCAAATAGGAAAACCAGCTGTGACAGACAGATCGAGGAACAGAGGGGTGAAAGCTTCCTTTAATTCTACATGTGAAGGTATACAATGCTGACAGTTACCCAGGGACCCCGAGATACCAGGCTCCCTAACTTAATCAGACAGATAATGCAAGCAGCGACATCGGAGGCCACACCAGCAAATATGGGACAATAGGAGACGGCCCTCGGGGCCTTGTGCTGTGGCAGAGATAATAAACGATATAAAAATCTGTCACTAAGAGATAAGTGATGAATTAGAATCAATTATATGTTTAAAATAATAGACATTCACTTCTTCCCTACTGGAAATGGGATGGTTTGGACTGGCCTCACAGGTCCTAACACAAGAGTGATGCTCTGTGATGTTGCCTTTACCAGTCAGACTAAAATTATCACCCAGACAGACTCCACCGGTTTGTCTGTTTCTTTGTTTCAGTAAATGAAAACACACAGGAACTCATGAGCTGAGTTCCTCAGTTTACCCCTTTCCTCACTGCTAAATGTGCCTTGGTTTCCCTTTCCAGCAGAACCATTGGGTGAGTTCTAGGAGGGAGGGGCTCTCAGACAAGGAATATGTTCTGAGCCTTTGCTCTTCTTCCTGTACAACATGTGTTATAGCCGGGTCTGTACTGAAGATGAACATCTGCGAAAATATGCTAATTTCTATGTGCAGTTCTAAAGTGGAACATACAGTACTCCGAGTCGATTTGGCGTGTTTGCTGAAGGAGTCTGGTTTTGTTCCCCCATTGTCTCTCCCTTTTGCTTCTCCACTTTCTTGCCTTAGGATGTCAACACTGGAGGGAAGAAAGAGAGGCAGAGTGGAGGGGATGGGAGTGAGAAAGTTTTAGGTTCTTTCGCACTTAGAATTCAAATTTGCTCTATTCTTTCATAGTAACCTACATGTATCGCTATGGTCGGCGAGGCCATTACAAGCATAAGCTTACATCCTAGATCCATCTTCTCTCTTTGTACTAAGTACACTAGTTCACCGAGACTGTCCTAGAACACACCTATACCAATCTCCCTCTTTCTCCTGTCTGCCTACAAGTTTTCACTCAGTCTTTAAATGAGTATGTCTTCATTTCTTTGGCCAAGTTCTGTGAGACCACTGTTCTTTCCTTGGTAGGAAACGCTCTCTCCATTTTCACAACTTGATTGAAATGTACACATTTGATTACGTTGTGTTCACTATACATCTCCAGTCTCCAAGATAAGAAGTGGGGGTTAGGAAACATTTTGGGTTTTATGTATTGTGTGGGTTCCAATTTTTTGCCAACTGAATACAAGCTAAGTCACCTGGGAAATTGCCTCCCTCAGATTGGGCTGTAGCCAAGGCTAGGGGTGGTATGTCCCTTGCATGAGGAGCACTGAGTTGTATAAGAAAGCAGGCTGAGCGAGCCAAAGGGGGAACAGTCAATAAACAGCATTCCTCTACGGTTCTGCTTCCAGGTGCCTGCTTGAGTTTCTGCCCTGCCTTCCCTCAATGGTGGACTCGCTACAGGGCTCTGTAAGCCAAATAAACCCCTTTCTTCCCAAGTTGCTTTCGGCCATGGTGTTTGTACAGCAACAGGGACCACACTAGAACATATTGCTAAGATATTTATTGTTACAGATCAAGAGTCATTGGCGCTTTTAAAACTTCAGGTGTAGCTGCTGACAAGTGAGGGTTGCTATGCTTCATTTGATTGTTAACTTGCTTGGGAGAACTGTCCAGCAAATGATGCTAAGCATACCTTGGGGTATACCTGTGAGGATGCCATCAGAGTCTCCTAACTAGGCCGGGATAGGATTACGTGGCAAACGGAGAGCAGTACCTGCAATGCCCTGCTCTCTCGGTGTTAGGCAGAGTTTGCATCCCCATGACAAATACCCAGGGAAATCAACCTGAAGAGATTTATGTGCTTGGGTGTAGGGCTTGAGGGGACTTGGACCTTGGCATCTCAGCCACATGGGTTTGAGCAGAACATCATGGCAATGGAATCCAGGTAATGGGGAAGATTATGCGCTCTTGACAGATCAGTAGCACAAAGCAAGAGAGGGAACCAAATATACCCATCAAAGACATCTCCAGATACCTATTTTCTTTAGCTCTGCCCACTGCCCAAAGTTCTCCCTTCATCCTCCAAACAAAGTACCCATAGAGGATATTTCACATTTAAACTTTAATACTTTGTCTGATGGCAGCCCTAAGGTAATTGGCTGAGTTTGCCTCTCCCTGCCCACCCTGTCATGATGTTCAGCCTCATCCTGGTCCAGAAGCTGCAATGCAGACTGACCATGGACTGAGACAAGAGAAATCTTACTTGTAAGTTGCTCAATCAGGCATTTTGTCACAGCAATGAAAAGTCTAGCACTGGGCATTGCAATAATAGTGTTCTTCTCCTAAGGCGGTTCATTAAATGATGCAAAGTGCCAGTATCCAGAGGGCACTAGACAATCCCTGGTTGCTGATATGAAAATTCCCTCAAGTAGCATTCTTGTTACTTTGATTACACACTAACGGTGTTCACCTGATTATGAATACCTTGAGGACAGAGACAATGCTGTACATATAACGGCAGCACCAAGTCCAAGCTCTGGATTTGGAAGCAGCTTCAACACTGTGTTGAAAGGACATTGAGCTCACAAGTTACCTCCAGGTCTCCAGACATTCATTTGAACTATCACAGACTGCAAACACAGCTTCACACTAGAAAATCCCTATTCTGGTCGTCTTGGAGTTTGGACCACCAACCAAAGAATACACATCTATGGACCCATGGTTCGGACCACATTTGTGGCAGAGGATGGCCTCGTTGGCCATCAGGGAGAGAGGAGAGGCCATTGGGCCTGAGGGCATTAGAGGCCCCAGTAAAGGGGAATGTCAAGGTGGGAATATGGGAATGGGTGGACGGGTGGGTGGGAGGTGGAATTCCCCCATAGAGGCGGGGACGGGGAGGGGATAGGGGGTTTCCAAAGAGGAGACCTAGAAAAGGGGAAACATTGGAAATGTAAATAAAGTATCAAAAAGAAAAAAAAAGAAAAAAAAAAAAAAGAAAGAAAGAAAGAAAAGAAAATCCCTATCTGGGTCTTTAACCATCTGTCTCCAAAGCAGTTGCTTGTATGTGGGATGGCTATGTTAAAACAGGTCATGTGCATACTTCCCTAGCTAAACTAGGAAAGCAGGGTACTGCCTCAGAGGCAGTTCCTGTCTCTCCCAACTCCTCCCTTTCTTCTCTTAACTCCTCCTCTTTGCACTCAAGCCGACCTGGTAGATTCCTAGTCTTTTGGAAGGGCTTGTATTGCCAGGCGGTGGTGGCGCACGCCTTTAATCCCAGCACTCAGGAGGCAGAGGCTGCCAGGGTTTTAAAACAGCGGCATTCTAGCTGTAAAGGTTTGGAAGCAGTCCCCGAGTGTGCACCAGGAGTGGGCTGATGGCGGCGGTGCCAGCCACTGCAGCGTGCTGGGACTCCCGCCCTGAATCTTATTTACATTGGGACTAACAATAGCTCTGCAGCTTGGCTATAAATAATTTCTAGGGAAGAGTTGTCTAATTAAACGTGCAGCAGTAAGGAAAATGCTTTAACCACAAGGCTGGTGTCCTAATGAACGTAATCACTGTATGGGGACAGCTTAGGACTCACATCCAGACACCTCCCTGTGGAGGCAGGGAGGTAAAGGGGAAATTCGTAGGAAGAATTACCAATCAATATTTAATTGTGCATTGTGTTAAACTCATTTAAGGTCCTCTTTCTCCTTCTCTTTCCTCATACCAAGAGGTAAAAAGGATTTGAAAATGTAGCTCGGTAGGATGGCTTGAGCCCCAGATTCCAGTGGGACAATTGTCTCCAAGTTTTCGATGCACGGCCATTACTAGGATACACAGAAAATATTAATTAGTAAGTGGCTGGTAAATTCTGATGGGTTCTGAATTTAAAGAAAATAAGTGTAAGGTCTAATTGAAGTTTTATTCTGCCTCTGGCCACGGCAGCTCCAGACTCCAGGCCCTTTGAGGACCTGGGCAGTGTCCTGTGTCCTTTGACTTCTCCAAGTCCAGCATTGGGAAGATAAGACTATTCCCCCTGGATGATGGAAATGAACTGTCGTTAGTGCAGGGACAGCATGCTTCTGCTGATATCTGAGCTACTATGAGCAGATCAGCAAGGAAGCCCAGGGCAGCCATGCTTGATTCTGCTTCAGTGGAAACAACACTGTGAATCAGCCCAGCAGAAAAGTCTGTAGGATACAGGGTGGTGTTCTTTCCTTGTTACTTACAAACAGTCCTGAGGATAAAGAGGGGACCATGTGAGAAAGAATACCGTGTCATCAGGTTAATATTTGTAAGTAATGTAGGAACTATTGCAAACATCTTCAAGGACATAGATATTAGGTAGGTTGATATATGCCCGTGCCCATGCCCATGCCCGTGACCGTGCGTGTGCGTGTGCGTGTGCGCGCACGTGTGTGTGTGTGTGTGTGTGTGTGTGTGTGTGTGTGTGTGTGTATTTGTGAGTACATGAGCAAGCTTGAGCACACACTTGCCTTGGATATAGACTAGCTATGACATATTGCTATGGTAACCTGCATGCTCTTGAAGACTGGTTTAAAGCATAGACGGAGAGTATACATGTGCAGAGGTACCCAGGCCAAGCTGCATAGAAACAACAGTCCAACACTCACTCCATAGACCCCTGGTAGTCAGAGATAAAGGAGTAAGTGTGGGCACCTGTGATGAATCAAATTCACCACTGGATGTCAACGTTGCTCTAGCTAATTAGAAAGTGTGCAGAAATCCCATCCTCTCTCATATTGGAGGTAGGTTTAGGCAAGGATCAGTTTATGGAATAAATGTGCCAGGGAGGGGGAAGTGAAACATCAACCTTCTGTAAGAGTCCAGAAAGCATGGAGCCACATGTGGCATTCCTTCTTTCAGTCACAACTGCCCCTCTCACAATCTTCTAGTTGCTTTCTCTTTATTATTCGGCGATCCAGTTAACACTCCCAGGTGTATTCCGTAATACTACTATTCATTTTCTTTATTGTCTAGCACCTACCACCCACATGCACACGCTGGAGTCTGAATGACAGGAGAGTAGAATTCTCATTTCACTCAGCCTGACACAAACCGTGTTTGCTAAGTATTTGATTAGAATACATAAATGATCAATACAAGAACTGGTAATGTTTAGTTAGTAAATAAAAATAGAAACAGAGGGCTTATTCTAATAGTAATGGGATTTGTGTCTTCTTGGAAATATGTGACAGTGGGGTTGGAGAAGGACAGATGAGGATGCTTGAGCTTAGAAATGTCAGATCGGAAAGACGGGGGGAGGGGGGGTTCAAAGATGTGATGCTCCTGTGACTGGGGATGAAAGATTAGCTTCTCTCAACCTTAGCTCTCTTGTCACTACAACAGAATAATTGTAACCTACCCCACCTATGGAGGAGGCTTCTAGAGATCACACGTCACAGGTTACTACACAATGTGCTCTGCTTGGGATAATATATAAGCCATGTCCTTATCAAGTCTCAAGTAGGTTACAAGCACAAAGAACGACACACAGCATGAGAAATTACGATCCGTTTCCAAAGGCATAGAAGCTGTAGACCTCTTCCAGCTTATCCACTTAACCCACAGACGGTCAACTCAACCATGAAGATCAAATTTAATAATAATAATAATGATGATGATGATAATAAAGCAGAGTTTAAATCTTGGAGAAGTTGCACCATCTTGGAGAAAATGCAATGGGCCCAGACAAGATGCTAGGGACCTGTGAAATGTTTTTCCTTCAAGAGGTGAGCCTCAAGTCTGCTGGGTATTTCTTCTATTCAATGGACATGTTGGCAGCATCTTTTACTTCCACGGCAGCCGTGCTAGCATCGTTCTGAATCCATATGCTTAATTTTAATAAATTAATGAAATCAAATTAAGCAAAAAGAAAAATAGGTCTACAGTGTAGAGCCATTTCAAATTATTTACTGTGCTGTCACTTTAGACTCATTGATGCTTGTTAATTTTTTTTAATTTGATGCTAAGCACCATTTATAAGCTAAATAAGACATTATTAGCAGTATCCTGGCAGAAATGTACAAGGACACCGCGAAGCTAAGGTGAAAAATGCATTATTGAATGAAATTTAATTAGTAGATTTTGTTCTATTAGTGGCTTGTATATTACATTTAGGAAAATAAATATAAATATGATCCAGGCAATCTTTCCAGTGAGAAAATGTCACTGATAATATAACATCTCTCCTACTCTTTCAAGCAGATGTGGGATGAAAATTGATGTCTTGGTCTCTTGCCAGTCAAAAGATTTTCTGGTTTGTGGTTCTGATAATAGCTAAGTGGAGGGGAGATGCTTTGTGTGCAGTTCCCATGGGTAGGAAGAAGGGTGCCTGGTGAGAATTAGTGTTAGCCTTTTTCCCTCACAATAGTCCATTGAGCAGTACAGAACTGGATGGTGGTTATGGTTTGCTTCGGTGATGTCTTAGTGAGAGCTTTCTATTGCTGTGAAGACACATCATGACCACAGCAAATCTTATAAAAGAAAACATTTAATTGTGGCTGGCATACAGTTCAGAGGTTTAGTCTGTTATCACCATGGTGGGAAGCATGGTGGCATGCCGGCAGACATGCTGCTGGAGAGGAGCTGTGAGTTCTCCATCTGAGTCCACAGGCAGCGGAAAGAGAATGAAACCTACTTCCTCTAACGAGGCCGCACCTAAGACAACAAAGCCGCACATCCGAAGCGAGTAACTCCCTATGAGCCTATAAGGAACATTCTTCTTTTCAAACCACACCATTGCACTCCCTGGCACCCATAGGCTTGTAGCCATATCATAATGCAGAAATGCATTCATCCAAACTTCAAAAGTCCCCATTGTCTGTAACACTCTCAAACTTGTTTAAAAATCTGAAGTCTCTTCGGAGTTTCATGTACTCTCTCAACTGTAATTCCTTGTAAAATAAAAATCAAAAGGCAGATCACATACTTCCAACATGAAATGGTACAGGATACGTATTACCCCTCCGAACAGTAGGGAAGGAAGCATAGTGAGGAAATACTGGATCAATGCAAGACTAGAAAATCAACTAGGCAAACTCCGAACTTTGCATCTCCATGTCTGATGTGAGAATGTTCTTCAGATCTCGAATTTCTTTCAGCTTTGTTGACTGCAAAACACTCTTTTCTCCTGGGGCTGATTGCATTCCTTGTTAGGAGCATTCCTAGGCAGGTATCCCATGGCTACAGCATCTGCAACAGTTTGAGATCTCCAAGGCAACCCAGGTTTTACCTTCACAGCTTCACACAGTGGCTTCTGTAGGCCTCCATGCAGGAACACCACTGGCATTTGCCTGGCTTCAGTGGCTTTCCTCAGTGGAGGGAGATTCCATAACCCACTTTTCTATTCTTGACTCTAAAGCCACAACCATGCAATTGAAGCTGCCAAGTTCTGCTTCTTGCTGGGGCTGAAACATGATACCTTGTTCAATGACATCATCACCAGCTTTCTGGTTTTGATGGTTTCC
Source organism: Uromys caudimaculatus (assembly GCA_028551405.1). NCBI lineage: Eukaryota > Metazoa > Chordata > Mammalia > Rodentia > Muridae > Uromys > Uromys caudimaculatus. Next base: position 87,024,964 of record CM052706.1, on the reverse strand, counting down.
TTCACGGTCTAAGCTCAACTGCCCTGAATCTTTTTCTATAGACCAGGCTAACCTCAAACTCAGAGATCTTTTTTAAGCCACTACAGGTGGCTCTCTAATGTTGTCATATTATCTCTCCCAATTCCCCTGTGGAGCAACATAGTTTTAGCAGAAAGGGCAAGACTTAGAATCATGTATTCACAGGTTAATCAGATCACCAGCATCCATAAAGTTTACACAATTTGTTTTCTTAAGCAAGTACATTACTTACTTCATGTAGATAATACACACAATAATTGCATAAAGTTGGTTACTATTGTCACTACTTTAAAGATGAGGACAGTGGGACTTGGGGTGCTTTAGCTACTTGCTATAGACCACACAGATAACAGGCTAAGTTCTCTGTGCTGTGCAGTTACTTATCCACACAGTGGAGGTAATGGTAACCTACCGTGCAGTGTACTGTCAGATTAAGTTCCATGAGGACTACAGTACACTTAATTTGATTCAGTAAATGATAGTCTGAGCTTCCTCCATTCACTGACCCTTTACTTTCTGGTGTCATCTTAAAACAAACACATGGAGTCATCAGACTTCTCATTTTAGGTGGTCAATATGAAGTCATTCAGATCACAGCTCTGTCATATGACAAATAGAAAAACCAGAGGGCCTCCTGTTCCTCCTGTGGTTGTAGAGAGAAACACTTCAACAATCACAGGAGGGGGCAACAGAACCGTAAACTGTATTACTGCTGCTGTCGTTAGTATAGTCATTTCCTTGCTTCAATGGCAAGTCACACTAAGAGCAGTATTGGGAGTATAGATGGTGGAGATGAAGGCTTTAAGAACATTTCTTTGCAGAGTTCAACTGGAGGTAAGTAAGGATGCTTCTGAGTCATGCACATCTATTTTATGGGCAGCCAATATATACGAAGTGGGTTCATCATCGCTAGCCTTCTACTCCAGCAAGCAGTGCTGGGAATTCTGTTTCTTTGAACATATTTTTGTAATCATCCAGTCTCCTTACTACTGCCCACTGCTGTTAAGTTCAGATAGCTCACATGGGGACTCATCTGCCCTCAGTTTTCCTTTGTATCAACTTTATAATCTCTCTCAAGTGTATCATGTCCTTTCAACTTCCAGGAGTCACCTAGCCTTGATCATTTTGCTCCATAAATTCTTTCACACTACAGATTCTTCTGTCTCTTATTTCTGGTGCTGATTTTGGCAGCCCCAGAATACCTTTAAATGGTCAGAAAATAATTGCTTTAGGGAGGGACTTAAATTAATGGCAGAATTTAAGAATTTATTATTTATTTAATTTTGGTTTTTCGAGACAGGGTTTCTCTGTGTAGCCCTGGCTGTCCTGGAACTCACTCTGTAGACCAGGCTGGCCTCGAACTCAGAAATCCACCTGGCTCTGCCTCCCAAGTGCTGGGATTAAAGGTGTGTGCCACCATTGCCCGGCAAGAATTTATTTTTTAAGTAAGTCATATGAAGATAAAAGATATCATGAAAGATTTAAGAGAACACCAGGTACATGGAACTGGAGTATTATAGCCAATGACCTCCAGCCCATGATTATAAGTAGCTTTGTTTTCTCAGTATCTTATGTTTGAGATCCTCTTTATTAGAAAAAGTAGTATAACAGAGGACCAGAAAGATGGCTGTGTGGTTAAGAGCACTGCTGGGACCAGCACCCACAAGTAGTTAAGAACAATCCTTAACCCTAGTTCCATGAGATCTGATGCCCTCTTCTGGCCTTCATGAACATCTGATACAGACATACAGGCAAGATACTCATAAACATAAAGTAAAAATTGATAAGTCTTAAAATATAGGCCACCACAAGCTTCCTCCCCAAGACACACGCATATTAATACACACACACACACACACACACACACACACACACACACACACACACACACACACACACCCCTAAGTATAACTTCCATTTCTACCATATAATCCCTCCACAGTTCCTTGTACAAGCTGTCTCCCACCTCAAGGCAACTATGATTCAAGATTCGGAGTGTATGTCTTGCTTTTATTTTTGTGTAATTCATTAGATATTTAAATCTATACTATTAATTTTTTTATTCAGTTACCTTTTATCTTCACAACAGAAAACACATTAAGATAATATATGATTTGAGGGAAACCTTACACTTTTACTTTAAAATTTTTTAGTCTAGTATATTTATTCTTTAATAATTTCACACATGTATATAATTTATGCGGCTTACTCTCACCATCCACCCCCTCTTATCTCCCTATATTCTTATCAGAGGTTGACCAAGCTAATTTTAGGTCTTTGTTGTTGTTGTTGTTGTTGTTGATGTATTGTGATCCTCTGAAGTACAGTGACCATGCGTTTGCTACTATCCATTGAAGTCTGGTGATCTCACCAGTGACTGTGCATCTGAAGACAGTGACTTGAGCTCTTCCAGAGTCTACCCATAGCTTTCCAGTGAGGAGGAGAGCAAAATGAGCCTCTGCTCCAGCCATGACTGACTGATGACAGATCCAATCTTGTGCAGGGCTACTGCCAACAAATCACAGCTGCTTTGAGGTAATGAATGCACTTCTGGGTATGCTATGCCCAGAAGATAGCTTCTTATAGTTCTCTATGTAATCTGGCTCTTAAATTCTTTCCACCTCTCTCTTCGTTCATGGTCCCCAAGCCTTAGGAAGAGGGTATAGATTCCTTGTTTAGGAGTGTGCACTTAATAGTTACCTATTCGAGGTTGGCCTCACTCCCTGCAGAATGGTTGATTAAATAATTGATTATTGACTAAATCTGAGAATAATATTTATCTATAAGCATAAATATTTAGAAGGCAGATTGATATCATGTCAATTTAGCAAAACAATGGTAGTAAGTTAATCTCTAAGATCTATGAATTCACCAGGCATGGATTTTTACCAATTTTATGACACTGGACACATATTTCCCCAATGTGAGGTACTCTTATATCCAATTAGAGATTGGCTAGTTACTGACAAAATAGTCATGCCACTGTTTCACCAATGGGAGCATCTTGCCTGGCAGGTTGGCATTATTTCTCTTGGTATTCATGGTTTCTTAAGACTATCGATGACATCTTCCTATACTGTGTCTACTAGCCAAGCACAAGGCCTTCCATGTTCAGTTTCAGTTTGTTTCCTCTACATACTAAAACCAAGATTTACATCTTTAGCAGTGGTAGGCTACTAAGAACAACAGCCACAACTTGTGTTGGTTTGGAGGCCTCTGACTGACAACAAATAAGGAAATATTTCACCTAATAGTGTCATTTCTGTTTGATTATCTATGGCTTCCAGCATTGACCTGATCCAGCCATATAGGGTACTTCCATTCAAACTCTTTAAAAAATGTAACATATTTTAAATTTATTTTTAATTATTTGTATGTCTATGTATGGGCATGTGCATATGAATTCAGTTGCTTATGGAGGCCAGAAAAGGGAATCAGATCCTTTGGAGCTGGCGTTATATTGGTAGTTGTGAAATGCTGGACATGGCTGCTAGGCACCAAATTTGGGTCCTCTGCAAGAGCAATACTCAATCTTAACCACTAAACCATCTCTCCACTCCCCAGCTAAATGTGTTTTTAGTTAGCTTATAGAGCAGTGGGTTTTCATATGTTTTCTGTTTTCTTGCATCAGTTGTTTTGGTTATCCATATTTGTGCTTTACTATATAGTTCATTAGTTATGACTGATGTATTTTTTTTTCTAACTTGAAAATATACCTTGTATGATTTGCCTGCTTATGCTGATGGGTATTTAGGTTGACCCTCCCCTGTTTTCTATGATGAAAAGTTTTCTATAAGTGGAGCTGGAGAGATGACTCAGTAGTTAAGACTACTTGCTGCTCTTATAGAGGACTGGCTTCAGTTTCCAGCACCAACATCATGGCTCACAACCAACTATAACTCAGTACTAAAGGATCTGATATCTTTTTATTTTCATCCACAGGTACCAGGCACATACATAGTACAATATATACATGTAGGTTAACACCCATACAACTAAAAAAAATAAATCTAAGAAAAATATTAAAGGTTGCTATGAACATATATACTGAGAAGTACATGTGTTCTGGGCCAGTAGAATTTAGTAATATTTAAAATTAGAAGATATTGTCAAACTGTTTACCAAAGTACTAGTTTATACCCATGCTAGCAGAATATAAAATCGATAAGGATCCACAGTGTCTCAAGTATTTATTGATATGAGATATTATTTTATTTATTTAGCGTGTACGTGTGTTGTATGTGTGTGTGTATGTGCGCACATGTGCATGGCACGTGTGGGGAGATACGTGTGTGGACGCCAGAGGACAAATTTTCACTATGTGAAAAGGACTACCTTTCTACTATGTGAGTCTTGGGGACAGAACCACCTTTACCCACTGAACCACTTTGCCAGTCCAATCCAGACATTTGCATGTGCTGGTTATATGTACATGGGACAGTATTGTAAGCTTTGGATCTGTGGAGTGTCTTTTGTATGTGTCGTCTTCTCTATAGTAGTTTTCACTTATTTTGTCCCTCTTTCTAATGTTCTTATCATTGACTTATTGCTAGAAGTTCTTTAAATATTCTTGACATTGATTTTTGTCAGTTTTATGAATAGCTCCATTTTCAATCGAATTGGGATAATTAGTCCAGAGAAAAAAAGCAAGTGTGGATTTCTTTTATCCTTTGATCAAATACACCCACTCATCTTGACCTCATCTTATCACCTTTAATCTTATGTCCTGAAACACTAGCAGATGGAACAACTCAGTGTCAGAACTAGAGAGATGGCTACATTCATTAGTGTGTCCTGAGAGGAAGACAGAGCTTGCAAGATTGTAAGTGAAATCTCTTATTTTGTTTCTTTGGAAAGAAGGGTGGAGCAGCTACTCTGCTTTCTGTCCAGCTTTAATTAATATCCCTTCTTCAAGCTTTTACCATCATCTCATATAGTAGATTATCATTGTCCAAAATAATCAGAGGATTACAGAGGAGTCCTTCTTTTTCCCTGTCCTTCCCTTTGCAGACATTGGAAAAGCATATAAAGATTCATTATTAATGCAGATGAGTCTCACAATTCAATAGAGCTAATTAGGAAAATGATGGAGTAAATTAGCACTTTATGCAAGTGTATTAATATTAATAAAACTGCCATTTTACCTTGAGGTTAAAAGAAAAGAGAAAGAGGACATGTTCTGACCAACAAGTCAGCATCCAGCCCAGCTGGAACCCAGACCACAGTTGTTTATTCTTATAGTTAAACTAACTATTTTGCTTGTTATCAAAATACTGCTAATTACAGGAGAGATGGGGGATATTTTAAAGGCACAAGTGAGTTCCCATCATCTCATTATTTGGTTTGTTTAGAAGAAACTTCTCTGTCCCTGACCTTGTTGATAATAACTAGCAGTTCACTCTTACCTATGTGGCATCTTCAGATCCACTCTCATATAGCTAGCATGCGAGGTGGAGCACTCCAGCGTTGCCATTTGTAAGTTACTAACGTGCACACCGGCCTCACCATTCATCCTTCCCCATCTCCCTTTCCTGTCTGTTGCCTTTGCTCTAGCAACATCCTGGCTTCTCTTCTTGTTCTCCTGACATTCATTTGGCAAGATATGGCTAGAGTGACCATTTAATAAATTCTTTGTATCATTCTTACTCCAGCTGTAAACTCAATCTGATGTTTAGCATTGATACAAACTCCCTAGCATGTGAGGCTCTTTCACAATCGACATAGAATATCTCTACATTGTCTTCTGTGGCCAAGTTCACTGTATTTTTCAGATGTCAGATACATTGAACCGACTCTTGCACCAGAGACAGGACTCCAGGCTCTTTTCTCTACCTGAAAACCTTCCTTCCTAAGTCAATTACCTGTCTCTGGATACCTACCAATAAGTCATTATTTCTCACATGGTTCCATTCATTCTGTTCCCTGACAAAAATTCTGTTCAAAAATTGCTGTAGCTTTCTTTCCAGAACCCCCTCTATTAGTTATAATCTCTTATGTAATAACCAGCATTTTTCTCAAGATAGCTTCTAGAGGACTGGCATCAATTCTTGACCACCATTGTGTTCTCTACTACCTTTGTATAGCATGTTGTCAAGAGCATGAGTCATGATGGAAAAGTAGATGAGATAGAAGGTGAATGTGTCTGTCTCATGGTCCTATAGAAAAGAAAAGTTAGAAAGCCAGACCAAAGCCCTGAGCTTTTCCCAGTGGTCATGTGTCTCCTTGGCTCACATTTGGCTCTTGTGTCCTGGTTTGAATAACCCAGAAGGTTAGTCATTAGAAAGTACTTAAGAGGTTCAAATTTTACAGGACTCATTATTGGAATTCCTTCTACATCTTCAGGAGATTTGCTTAATTTGCCACTAGAGGATCATGAAGATCTATATGGGACTTTCTATTTTAGTTTACTGGACTTTTCTTTCTTCCTGATCATAATTAACTCTCTATTATCCTTTCTCATTTTGGCAAGTATAATGCTAAGCTGAGATATAATTTCTGCTTAATAGAAAAGAACTATCCTTCAATTATCCAGATCTAATCCCTTGCTCCATTTCCAATTCAAGTGAATTGTTTTCTTGAATAGGCCTTGATTTCATTCAAAAACTACCTATTGAGTAGGTCACCTATCATGATTCAGCAAAAGGCTTGGTGGTGTATTTTATTTATGAGATTGGGTTAAGTAGTTAGGATGTTGTGATCGTACACTCGTGCTTTGGGAATTCCAATTCTGAAGAGCTAGGGAGTCCTGAAGCCTGTTGAAGGCTTGCTCCTTTGTTCCCACAGTATTCCTGACTACCCCCAATTCATTGAACAAGCTGGTTGTTTTAATCCTCAGTTTCCTCACATACAAATGATTGCTGCATTTTTATTCACTTTGAGAAGCATTTTTGAGTGATTCCTGAAGTAGTTTGTATTTTTAAAATGGAATATTGTTCTGTGATTTCCAAATCAGAGTAAAAAAGAGCAAGTCAGTGTTTGTTCTAATAGAATAAATAATAATTCTAAATTTGCAGGCAATGCATGGGAAGTCTGGAGGTGCTGAATACTACTGTTAGCTTGAGGAACGGATGTTAGAAGAGTCTCCAGATGCAATTGATGCTGGTGTGATTTCTAAAGATGAATTAACATTGGCTAGAGGAAAAAAGAGAGCCTTAGAAATATACTCCAGATGGAGGTAAAAATAAAATATGTTTCAGTAGAGAGAAAGATAATACCAAATGATCCTTTGGGCAGAGTAACTCAGAAGAGAGGAAAGAAAGCAAAACTTGTATTAACTCATAAAGAAGGTAGAAAAGAAAATCCAAAGGTAGAAGTCTCAAACCAATAAACAGTGTGTTTAATCTACAAAAGAAAATGACTCAGTATGAAGAAAACAGAAGAGCAGATGATGAGAGAAAAGTCCAGTTTTAAGGATGGAGTTTTGATGGAGTAGAATTCTAAGATGAATCTATGCAGATGACCCATACGACCCCTTTCTGCAGTTTGTGGGTGGATTGGCGAATATGAAAATTTCACATCCACAGTTAGGTTAAGTGAGAAAGGGAGGGAGTTTGTAGTATGTACTTAGGATATTTACTAGAAAAATACAACCAATATAAAACTATATTCCTATAGATAATGTTTATATTGTACATGATTAAAATGTAAAGATATGATTATAAGAGAATTTTATTAGAGTGGTTATCATAACGTTACTATATCATTGCATAGTTGCTACCAGTAGACTGGAAAACCAGAGAACAAATAGCTATTCATCTCAAAAATCTTAAAGCCTCAAAATAAGAGGGACAGACAATGGAGCCCTAGTCTGAGACAAAAGAAGCCTTCCCCACCTCCACTTGGAGAACTGCAGTTGAAATTCCTAGTTTGGAGACCAATGCATCTGTTGTCTACAGTGATGGCTGTACCAGCTCAAGAAGACTGGAGCAAGTGCATGCACACGTGACCTTGCCCCCTTCAGCCTTTTGTCCTATTGGCATCCTTAGAAAATTGGATGGAGCTGCTCACATTCAAAGTGGGGCTTCCCTAGTCAGTACTCTGGCACAAATTCCAGCTGCCTCTGGAAATATCTTTATAGAAACACATGGAAGCACGCTTTAAGTTCATAAGCTCCTCTGCCTCAGATCAACTTGGCAATCAAGATTATCCTTCATGGGGTCCTTAATCAATTGGCTTTGAGTTAATTACAAACCGATCTTCTCCACCTATTTCAGACCTTAGGAAGAGACTGATTCATAATGAGAGTGATTTCTCTTGGCAAGCTCAGATCAGTCAACACATATGCTGAGAGTTGCCAGTGAAGTAGAGAGTTCGTGGTGAGTGTCTTTGGGTGGCTATAGTGGCTAAGCATAGTGCGTTGCTTTCAGCTATCACAAGAATGGAAATTTTTGCAACTTGAAAGTAGGTAAGAGCACAGACTGTTTTCCCATAAGACCTGGGTTCAATATCCATCACCCACATGGTGGTTTGCAACTCTCTGTATCTTTAGTATCATGGAATCTCCAATCCTCTCCCAGTCTTGTAGGTACTGCATGCACATGATAGATATATATGCAGGCAAAACACTCATGCTCATGGAAATAAAAGAGGTTTTTAAAACAGAGAATGGGAACTTTAGTTTTACTCATGCAAAGAACTGAAGTCTACTAACCAGCATTAAGCTTGAAGAATACTCAGACTCAGAAACGAACCTGGCCTGGTCCACCCCTGTCTTGATGGCATTGTTATGAAACTCTAAGTAGATGGACCCAATTGAGTTTTTATTCACAGAATCTCTGATTAGGTTATTTGAGGTTGTTTCAAGTTGATACATTTGTGGTCATCAATTAATACCAGGAGACTGTGAGTGTCCTGACTAGGCAAGTTACAGAGAGAATGGTGGACTAGACCCTGAGGTATAAATGGAAGTTGACGGACTATGATAGGTAAAGGAGGAAGAAAAATCCCATCAGCTCTTTCTTGAATGAAGAATCAGTTATATTACAGGAAAGACAGTAGACAGGCAGCAGGGGAAGGGCCTTTTGACATTCGCGGAAACTGCTGGCATATCTTACATGGTGTGGGGTGACAATGGAAAGAAATGGAGAAAGTATCTGCAGATCCAATGAGATAGAAAATATCACAGATTACAGATGATTCTAAAAGCTTTCAAACTAAACAAGAACACAAGATGACAAATACTTGATAAAATTAATTGGGCTCTCAAAAAATTTCAATATAGCCTGGTGGGGTGGAACATGTCTGCCATCCTAGCACTCGAAAGACTGAGGAAAAGAATCTTGAGTTCAGCCACACATAGGTGGATAACCATATCAGCCCCTCTGAGATTCTGGGAACATCACAGAAGAAGTGGCAGAAAGAATGGGACAGCCAGCTAATGAGATGGAACGCTGTGAAATATTCTCTTATGGGCATGACATATATTAGGGACTCGTGAATTCATATCAGCTACAGTTGCCTGCATAGGATCTGCAGATGACTGAACATATAAACTGAACACAGGAGAAGGGCTCAAGGGACCCAACCCTGTGCAGGGGAGCTATTGGCTGTCTCAGGCTGCTAGAGGAGAGGGAGTGATTATCTTCAGTGATATAGCCATCCATGGATTACTCATGTCCCAGTGGACAACTCCACACTCATGATCACTTAGGTGGCCCTGATTAACTCTAGTGGGTCACAAAACAGAAACAAAAAGGAAGGGTGTTGGTGAGGATATGAGAGGGGAAAAAAAGCGAGGATTGGAGGGTGTGTATAACCAGAATATATACGTATATATATCAAATTAGCATGAAAAAATTACAAAACAAGGATTCTCAGCATAAACACTTCTGCATGTTTCCAACCCATGACAGCAGAGGTGACAAAAAGTTTCTGAGACTGGTTGATGGTTGTTATTTAGAGTCTAGTTATCAACTGGTGGCCTGCGATGGAACTTTGTGAGCTTGTTGTGACTAGTGAGAGGTTAGAAAGCAGTGTACAGAGTCAGAGAAGGCACTGGGCAATGTTCTTAGACAATAAGAGGGTCAATTCTAGTTCTTTGCATTAGTTCCTTTGCCCTGTGTAAGTTACTTAACATTTCCGATATAATTGTCCTATCTGTTAATAGTGTTGGTGGGTGAGGGACAATTGTTCATACTATCTACAGATACATTTTATAAGGATTAAATAAGATTATAATATATTCCCATGTTTTATAATGCATTGATCTCCTCCAGGGTGGTATATAGTGAGCTTCATTTGTTTCAGTCCCCAAGATTGGAATGCTGAGGGCTAGCTATATAACATATTTACTGAGTTTACCTCAAAAGCTCTAGTAATTGTGTGTGAAATTCATAATGAATGAATAATAACAGTAGCTACAGGGACTCTAGGAGAGGCATTTTTCAGGATATTAAGTGCTCAACTAAATGCAGCTGTAATTGTAAGCTGTTTTGTGTTTGCACAGATAGATGCTTCAGGGGCAGATGGTGGCATATTCTACCAGAATCTGGGTAGCTGCAGTAGGCACTCAACTTTCCGGGCCTGTTATAGATCATGGGGAGGATGAAGATAGGCCAGCTTTTTAAAGTTAAGGAACACTACACAACAACCTGGTTGTACCTTTAGAACTAGTTGACCCTAAATCTCAATATAAGGTCAGCAACATTGGGAATCTAGACAGTTCTGAGTTCAACAAAGTGGGCGTGGGAAAGGTGGCTCATACACAGGTACCCCACTAAAACTGTGATTGCTGAATGCTTTCCTTAATGTGGTCTGGGTCATAAAGGGCCCCTGAGACTCATATGCTGAAGCTTGGTCCCCAATCTGGGGCCTAAGGAGAACCAATGGGTTCATCAGAGGTGGTAAGCAGTAGGAAGAAGTGAGCTGTTAAATCATAGGAGTATGTCCTTAAAGATCTTTCTCTCTCTCTCTCTCTCTCTCTCTCTCTCTCTCTCTCTCTCTCTCTCTCTCTCTCCTCTCTCACCTATACACTTCTACCAGAAGCTCAAAGTAATGAAACAATCAACCATGAGTTCAATCTTCTGTAACTCTCAGTCCCAGTAAACCTTTTCCCTTATTAAGTCAATTGCCTCGGGAAGTTTGTCACAGTGACAGAACACTGACTAATGCATTCCTTTCTTTAAGTTTACCACTTGCACAGTGATAGACAATCAGCATAATTGGCTAAGCTTCAAAAATACATATAACCATGTGTAGAGAAGATATGTCATTTTCATTTAAAATATGTAGTGGGATACTTTATATATGTGAATAATTTGTTGGTGAAGTGAGACTTGGGAAAGAATAAATATTAGACACAAACCTCACTCTCAAAGTGGCTGAGCCATTGGGAGGTTATTTAGGGATGAGGAGATTCCAGTTGTCCGGGAGTTTGCACAGAGCATGTGGCACAGTAAAGGGTATTTGCATCAAAGAACAATGTGATGTCTTTTTCCATCTCCTGTAACCAGTCCCTGGAACAATGCTAGCACAAAGCAGCAACTACATATTTCTCAAGCAACTAATTGACTTTCGTTAAAGTGGTCAAGTGGCACCAAGCCTGGACCAAGCCCAGAAGCAGTGTTCGTGTTTGCTGGCTGTGTCTTTTTTATTTTATTTTATTTTTTTCCCGGTTTAGAACTCTGGTGCTGGGAGAGTCTTTCTTGCCTTGCTAAAAGACCTTGGCAAGGTCTTTAGCAAAGAGCTTGATGAGGGGGGATGCTGGGACCACACTTGTAAAGTAACCTCTGAGGCTGGAGGGGGCAGTCCCAATCTCCTGGTGAGTGAGGACCCTAACACCACTAGCAGCTGTTCAGAGGCACAAAAGCAGCAGCATCCAAAGAGCTATCATAATTTGGCAAGGAATGTCCAATCAGTAGCCTTCCTAATGCATGTAATTGTTATGCAAATGAGCTACAGAACATTACCCAGGCTGAGAATGAGAATTTCAGCTCTGTGATTTACAAGGAGCCCAGGGGCCCAAGAAAAGTGGTGTGCCTACACACCAGAGGGAACAGTCGAGCTGTCTTATTAAAGTTGACTGTTGACGTAAATGATGTTAGTTTGTTATTGTACAATAGGAGAATGGAACCCAGGGTCTTATATATATTAAGAAAGAGCCAGACCACTGAGCTACATCTTCAGTTCTTTCAAATTTTATTTTAAGATAGGGTCGCACTGTACTAAACCTGCTGCCAAACTCATGATTGACCCACCTCCAGTGTTGGGGTCACAGGCTCCCATGCTGGACTGACTCCTTAAAAACTGCAAGTATTTTGATTTATCAAGCTAATAAAAAGGTTGAGTATTATTTTGTGCCTGGAAAAAATTAGTGACAGAATATTGAAGATGAATATGTAGTCTTTCAGGTGTTCAAAATCATTACAGTTCTAAGGAAGAACTGAAGTTCAGAGCATGAATTTGGCTTTGAAGAGACCAACTTTCTTGGCTTGTAGTTAAGGTTCACTCTACAGTGAAAGTAAAATTTATGTATCTACAAAAATTTTCTTTTTCCCAAGACCTTTACTTTCATTTAACTTCCCCCCCCCAAAAAAAATTCCCCATTACAATGGAACTATGAAGACTGCTGGACAACAAAAGTCATGTAATTCTCCTAGAGCTGCTGTTTCTAACATTGTGGATGATGTGACCACAGAAGCACCACAGTCCGGCTAGAGTTAGCAGACAGAGGATGGGCACTTAAAAGAGGGAGTGATCATATTTGGAAGAAATTTGAACTGTTTCCTGGTATGCCTAATCTATGTGAAGATTCCTCAGGTCTTCACAGATACAAGGGATGGAGGAGAGAGATAGGGGCCTCAAGGAATTATGCATCGCATCACAGGCAGAACAAAATGATGCTTGTATGAGAAGCAGCAACAGTTGGACAAGCCTGGGATATGAGTTCTGTAGAGAAGATACAGCAGGCTCAAGTGCATCTTGGGAAGAGGTGAAGCCTAGGCCAAGTCTCTAGCAGAGAGTTAAAAGTAGAGCCTGAAGCCTGCACGTGACTCTCAGCTAGGCAAATGTTGATATGTGCTCTCGTTGGAATAATTTACAACTCTAAATCTTGATTTTCCTCCTTACAAGATAAAATGTAAAAATGTGGGCTGCCTAACATAGTTCCTCACAAATAGAAATGAGATAAAAAGTATTTTTCCTTCCTTGTGTTGTATTTGAAGCTCAGGCTAAGTTAACTCTTCTGTTCTTCCGTCTACTTTTATCTGGAGATTCATTTACTCTCCTTGTGTTGTATTTATTTGAGGCTTAGCCTGACTTAACTCTTCTGCTCTTCTGTGTACTTTTATCTGGAATGTTCATTTACTCTTCTCCGTCAATCCCTTTCCTAGAATTAGCTAGACATGAGTTCAGTTCATACACCAAGAAGATAGTCATGGCTATCTGTTTCTCCTTATAAAACCTTTTCTGTAGTCATATGTATAGAAAGCTGTGAAATTAATTTTGTGTAAATATGTTTTAGGTCAGTAGCCTACAGATGAGTGCTCAGAAGTATCCGCTTTCCTGTCTGCACCTATTGGGTGAGACCACTCATCTCTCAGGCCATCAGGGCCCTTTGCCACCCACGTACCTTGGTGCTTCCTGTGTCTCCAGCTTCCTCTCCAGGCCAGAACATTCTCAGTTTTTTCCTTGGGGATGCAAAATTGTGAATATATGGCCTGTAACTCAGGCTCCCACCCTCAGTCCTTCTCCATCTTCAACTGCTAATCCAAACAGGACTCTGACTTTGTCATACAGGGCTGACCACTGTCTTCTTTAGGTAGTCCCTTGTGTCACAAAGTTGTACTGGCAGGCCACACAAGCTACGTCCTGAGTGCTCCAGGTCATTTCAATAGTACAATGCTATTGAACCTCCTTTAAAAACTTCACCTTTTGTATAACATTTTTATCTTCCCTCATGCCTGGTACTGTGCAGGGCCTAGGATAAATGCCCAATACATGCTTATGAAAGCAGTCAAGCCAGAATTCCCTTCAAAATTCAGAGCAGACATCCTGGCTCTTGTCCACAGCGACACAGTAAATTGAAGGGAAACCCTTGGGCCTATTTGTGACTGAGCATTTAACAAATTACCTCTTGCTTGTGAGCTGAGCAGAGATGGCCCAGAAGCCACTGAGGGAGAACAGAGAGGGGACGGTACATGCCTGTATTTAATGTCAATTCCCTGACTATATAATGCACTTAAAAATTAAACTTGCTAAAGGCACTTCAAGTGCCTTCCTTGCTAACACTTCATTACAAAGTACTTATCAGTAATAAATCCACAGGGCCCATGTTTTAGAAAACAAGAAATACTTAAGACCAAATAAAAACACCAAGTTCTCTTCCCACTCCTGCTTCTTGGTTCTAGCAGAAATAAACGATTTCTAGCTGAAGTATTAAAGATGTCAGGGCTATTATTAATATGATATTTTAATAATAATATAAAATGCCAAACTTTAATCTCTCTTGAAGGAATTGAATATAAACTGGTAATTAAGAAATGAAGGGGAATTTCTTGATGCCTGTTTTTTATTATGCAGCAAAGACCTCTCCCTGGCTTTCTCTTCCTGCTTATGAATCATGGTTAGGTGGAGGCTGGAGGAATTCTGGACAGGTCGTGCAGGACCAGCTTCTACTCAGCAGTGCAAGGCTGGGGCAGGAGGGGAAAAGTGGGTAGGCTGCCAGAAGCCAGCTCCCAGACATTTACAAGCACCAACTGTGGCTATTGCCTTCTCTTGTGGTGTGAAAGACATTTTCTCAAGGTGCCAATGTGTCTCCAAACTCCAGACTCACCTTCCTTGATTTACCTGTGTCTTCTTTAGCTGATGACGTTTGACAGACTGCTTAATGGTGTCTTAAAACATGTCACTTTTTCAATCTTAATAATTAGCTTTCCATGTCTCTTCCTAATCTCAGTCTCTTTCTCTCACGGTTTTCCTTCCCAGTGCTTGTATTAAATATTGGATACTCCTAGCTTTCAGCTGCTTTAGCACACACAGTCCATGGCTTCCAGAACTATATTCTGAACACCCTCAAGCCTACTTTCTCAATATTACATTTTTCTTAAGTGCGGAAGTATTAAGACTTTCTTCTAGAGGCAAAGGCAATAAATGAACAAATAAGTAACTGAAAACATAGCAATGATACAGACATATGCTAACAAGAACAAAAAGACTGAAGTAGGAAGGGGCGTGTCCATGTGGGAGAGTGACAGTTCTAAACAATCAGTCTAAGATAATCTAGACTTAGTCATGTATGTTTAGAGGAAGAGATTTTATTCCTTTCATTCCTATTTAAAAATTATTATTATTTTAATTGTAAGTATTTGCAGAGTATGCTGTTTTAATTTGATACATGCATACAATGAGTAATGATCAAATCAAGGTAATTAGCATTTCCATTTCTTTATAGTTTTTTGTTTTAAGTTTTGATTAACACAAAGGAATGTGCATATTTATGAGGTACACTAATATTTCATGAGGACAGAGGCAGGAGTGTTCCTGGTACATTATGAAAGAGAAGAGTCAATCAGATACAGGGGTGAGGATAGTGACCCAAACTATTGCCCAAAGTTGGTCTCATATCAAATCTCATATTTCACTGGTTATCAAGTACTGGCCTCTTTGCTCAGAAGAAGAGCTGCCACTGTCAGGCAGCTGCCAATCCGTCTTAGATCTCCTGTACCCTGTATTCATTTCTACGTCTACCATGGTAACGGTGCCATTTTCCCATTCCTTCTCAATCCTTTGAGATAAACCATCACCAGCAGCTTCTACATTTTCCATCAGGAATTCCATATCTACTCTGGCCTATTTCAGCATTCAGTCAATGATATGTATCCCAGTAGTTTTCTATGGCATATCATCTTTCTGGTGAGATTACAAACTACCATAGCGGGGGGGGGGGGAAGGAGGGAGGTAGGGAGGGAGAGAGAGAGAGGTCACTACATTTCCTTCTATTCACCACAGCTCTAAGCAGCTCAGAGCCTTTGTAATAAATACTTTTCTGAACTGAATTAAATATATTGAACCTGCTTCCCATTTTAGCAAGTGCATAGATCAGATAGGTCACCAAAGACTCCTATATGTGTGCTATATAATTATATCTGCCAGCTGTTGTTGGGTACACCAGTTCCCACCGCTCCTAAATATCTCTTTCTTATATTTACAATTCAAGGACCAGATGACATAGGTTCTGCCAAACTGTATTTATGAGAATATGAAAAAAATAGGGCTTCCCGAATGAATGTGTAGCTGCATGTACTGTTAGTGTGACATGTGATTTCTTGTGATCAGGGAATTGCAATTTGAATAGATAGATGCCCATGATCTAAATCTAGAGGGAATCTGGCATAGTTCCAGATTCTGGGTATTTTAGGGTATTATTTAGTTGTTATTGACACAGTGGAGAATTAGGTTCAGAGACCCAGCAGAGTATGAGAGATAGATCTTCCTTAGGAGCCTAGGGCAGAGGGAACAAAGCAGCTGTAAATAGCTTAGCAATCAGTGCTTCCTATTTTGAATAAGTGTTTCCAACAAGCAAAAAAACAAAGCCTTTCATAAACAAAAATAACTAGCATCTGTGGAGTCTGGCAATTTACAAAACATTCTTACATATATTATTTTATTAGGCATACCAACACCTTTGTAAGTAGATATTGGGAAGACATTATTATCTGAGGAAGCCTTTAACAATGGAGAAAGTGATCCATCTCACCTAGCCAAGGCAAAGAAGCTAGCATTGGAGATCCCAGTCTTCCCATTCACCCAGTGCTTTCTGTAACATAACACCTGTTCTCCAAATGATGGGAACAGCAGAAAGCCACCTATGGCTTTGTCCAAATATCTGCCCTGTTCTCTCCCTATTTCTCTTTGAAATAATGAATTCCATGGAGATGTTTGGAAGTAAAACGAAAGTCAGATACCTTTACCCTCTTGAACTTTAAAAGGTAATTTAATAAATAAAGGAAAAACAAACTGTGAATAGTAGCTGAACAAAGTCTTATGTTTCTAATAGAATCCTAAGTGTCAGAAAGTGCCGCGAGTGATTTATTATCTTGTTATTATAAGTGACTAGGAAGCTTTCAATGGAGTCCTTGCTAATTTCTAACAGCTGCATTAAATCAGAAACTCTATTAGCTATTACAAAACCATCATCCCATTTTTCTGCAAATCGCTAGAACACCTGATGATGGGAGTTTCGGGGCTCTTATCTACTCTACATGCTGACCTCATCCTTGACCTCCACAAGGGAAATAAACGCAAGTTAGAGGTGGGATGATGTTGGCCACGTCAGTGGTTCAGGAGTAATAACTGGCTGTCTGTTTTTAGAGGAGACAGCCATGGATGGGAGAATAGCTTTTTAGCAAATGCTGCTTTATTTATAGTCAAATCTTGTGTTCTTCATCTGAACCTATCCTCCAGCTCCAATCTGTCCTGTTTTCTACTTACATCCAGTAACTGTGTCCATTGGAGAAAAGATACAGTTATCAACTGCAGTTAAATCTTCCAGACATCCAGACATTGTACACTCTACTGACCTTCTAGTACAATATATGTCCATGAACTAATTCTCTCATATCAGATCTCTTAACCTTTTTTGTTAGGTAACTACGAAGCGTTCAAAGCAATTATCAGTAATTTTTAAAATTGAACCTTGAGCTGATATTCCAAGATATGGATAGACAGGTATGTATAAAGTAATGTGTAATGGAAAAAATGGAAAAACGACTTCCCTTCCTGCAGAAGATATGTCTGCTGTGCAATACTAACCCTGGTGTATGAGACAGAGAGGAAAGAGACCAGCTACTAGTTTCAGAAAATGCCTAGCTAGACAGAATAAAGTAGATTTTTCCCAGAAATAAATTATAGGAGGATTAGAAATGGGTCAGAATGTGGAAAGTTCAGGTTACTTTGCTTGAAAATTCATGTTGAAATAAGATAAATTGGGTAATTAAGAGATCTTAAATTTTAATCATTATGTATATTTATATAAAAACTTTTGATATAAGCTCTCATCAAATTACCCAGACTAATCCTGAAGTTATAAAACTCCTACCTTAGCCTCCTAAATGGCTGGAATTGTAGAACTCTGCAGCCAATTTCTGCTAAAGTTTATATGACTACATACTCATATTCTTACCAGTCATTGACTTCTATTCAGTTTTCTGTTTGCTTGTAGTTATTTTCCTCTAAAATGCATCATGGTTCATTCTAATATTTTCAGTATGTTTTTAATATTTTAGAATTTCACATGAGCACTGTATTTACCTCATTCTCTGTGCTCTTTCCAATTCCCTTTGTCATTTCCAGTCCCTTCAAATTCAAAGCCTCTTACTTTTAACCATTATACACACACACACACACACACACACACACACACACACACACACATGCACGCATACACAATTTATAAAAATGTTAAAGATAAAGCAAACCTATCATGTCCCTTTAGTGTTGTTCATATGTATGTCTTTGCTGCTGACCACTTGGGATCGATTAACTTATCAGGGAGCTTGACCCTGAAGAAGGATGATTCTCCCTCTCTCAGCAGCCATTATTGCCTGTAGCTCCTCATCTAGGGATGGGAACTTTTGAGATTTTCCTCACCCTTATTGGCATTGTCAACTTCTGTTCCCACTTGTCAGGTTTCGTTCAGATAACTTACAGTTGAAATTTCCTGGATGCAGCTTCTCTGATGTATACATATATACAGACATATACACAAGCACACATACATACATACACACACATACAGGCAAAAGAAAGGGAGGTTAATATAACATATATCATATACACACACACGTGTGTGTATGTGTGTGTGTGTGTATTTCAGTCTCGCTGCAGACATTCTGGTCATTGGACTCTTACAGTCTCCCTGGCCCCTCCTCCTTGATGTTCCTGCCTGCCCCAGTAGATACATCAAATTTCAATGTTCAGACAAATGTCCGAATTTATCAGAGATAACGTCCAATAATCACACAATTAAAACAACATATCCCTTGCTGTTCTTTTATCCTGCTATATCTTACTTCCGAGCACTTCTTGTCCCTTTCACTACATTATGCCTAGCTTTCATTTACTCATCAGCCATCACAATCCTGTGTTTCATTTGATAATGCCTCTATATGCCCTGTCTTATTACTGGTATCTACAGTGTAACTAGGTCATGATTTATTCTCAATAACAGTTGGGAGAATGAATGAATGAGGTCAAGTAACTAATGTCAATGTGACAGTTGAATATCTATGTGGAGTACTCCATACTTCAGAGAGAAACCCAATCTTTTGATAATTTAGTATATGCAATAATTAAAAAATACATTTTGAAAATCCTGTGTGGCATTTGGCTGAAATGAAGAAAACCTGTAAAAAGATGGTTGAAAGATGAAAGTCTAAATAAAAGTGTAAGTTCTCATATATAAGGCTAACAGGAAAGGTTACCTTGATACAGTGAAATACAATCCAGGAAGGGACAAGAAGTCACCAGTAGAATAATCCTCCTGAGACATCAGGATGGGCTGAAATCCAAAGCACAGCTGCTTATCAGTCATACGTGAGGGGCGTGGCCTTGCCTAAGCAGGCAGATTCACACAGAAGCAATCTGATAGGGTTGGTCAAAGGAAGATAAGAGCCTTCTCTTATAGAGGTTTCTCATTCTCTTTAAAGAAGATGGTGATTGTCTACTGGGAGCAGGAGGGCAGAGATGAGGAGTGACAGAAACTAGATGATCGGAGGAGGTGTTCATCTGACTGAAATGATATTGGAGAAGTTTGGGGAAAGGAACTATGGAGAGTAGGAATGGAAACTGACCAATGAATGGTATCATAGGAAGGATGAGGGTGAGTGGCTCTGACTTTGGTGAGCCTGAGCAGGAACTAATCAGCTGTGATGTGTCCTTCATTGTCCTTGTCACTTAGTTGCAGACTCAGAGAAAGCAGGAGGCTCCCACTACCCCAGGTTGGAATTGGAGCACAAGTTTGTGATGAAAAAGTTAATGAACAAGGAAGTCGAAGGTTTTGAGATGATGACAGTAACATTGCTGCAAAGTCCACATTAGCTTCTAAGAAAAGTGAACTGAGCGCAGATTGTAAGACTTATAGACCTAGTGATCAGGAAGTTCCAGTGCTCAAGATACAAAGAGATGAGAACGATTTTGTGCCCACACATGCGCACACATCCACACATAGCCACATCCCAAAATAAAACCAAAACTGAAGGCAGAAGGATGACCATAAAAATATGGGGTATTGAGATCAGTGGTTTTAATCATTAGGGGGAAATGCTTGTATTTTGTGGCAAAGCCTGCTTTCTCCTAGCCAAACTAGAAACATGAGCTCCGTGAAATTCTTTAGAGTGTAGTCAACATCTATCTGCAAATCTAGGCCAGGATGCAGCTTACAATTGGGAATGAAGAGGCTTCATCAATGAGAAGAGAAGGGTTGCCAAGGCAGGCTCTGGCAGCATTACACTAGTTGATTAAAAACAAACAAGAAACAAACACAAAACTGTCACACTTGCTGGCACAATTTGGTGTGGAGTGATAGCTGAGGGAAGTGTGCCAGGAATGGGCAATGGGAGGCTCTTTGTAGACCTGGATGCACCCATCCTTCCGAACCCATGATTCTAGGTGGCAGGTGACTCTGTTTCTTGACAGGTGTTCTTTTCCTACCAATACAAATATGAGCCAAAGGTAGCCAAGGCTTGATCTGTCACTGAGTGCCTCCATCTATGACCGAAGAGGGCAATGGTTTCTCATGAAGATCGCAGAACTCGCTGAGAACAAGGAAGGGTCTGTTCTCAGTTTTGGTTTTGTTCAGCAGCAAACAGAGCCACTTGTCAGGCTGACGATCCCTGTGCATCGCCACGGCAGCAATGGTTTGAAAGAGAGTAGAGAGAGATGGCAGAAAAAGACATTAAAAGGAAAATGTCACTATTTCCAAATGCCATATTATTTGACAGCTACTCTTTATGTTGCAACAGCTGCTTAACATGACAAACGATGGCTTTAATGAAAATGCACACAAGGAGATGCAGCGCCAGAAAATGAATAATGGAGCTTTCTGTCCTGACATGTTGAGGAGCATATTCACTCAGCAATGAATAGGACCTTGGTAGCTGTGTTGCCAGTTGCTTTCAGACAACCCCTAGTAGGTGGTTGGCTCATTTGTCAGTCAGGTTTCATTCACAGAAAGCAGAATGCATTGCAACTGCTTATCTGTTTAGCAGAGATGATTTTGCGTGGGTTATGAAATGACTTGCCCAATTCTAGGGATGTCTGCCAAAGCAGGTTGGAATTTCCGAAAATTACATCAGAGACCTAGAGCATCTAAGAGTTCATGTCTTATGATTAAGAAGTTTCTGTCTCTCCCAAACAGAGATACAAAACTATGGAAGCTACCTCAATAGGAAACTCATTCTTGAGTAGCTGCCTTGAGTAGAAAGCTGTTCCTCATGCAGCTACGTGACCAGTGCCCATTTGCTTCTTCTGGGCGCTAGGAATAGCAAATATGAAGGTCTTGCATTTCTGGTGATCTTGCTACTGAGAAAGCAAATGCTGCTATGATGACAACTGTCAGCAGGAAACCAGAAATAGCCACAAGAGTGGCAGCAGCCCTGTGCTCAATGGGAATAAACGAAGTGCAAGAAGCTACATGCAAGATCTGCGTTAAGTTATGGTCAGCAGCAGTTAGTGGTTGTAGATGACGTCGTGTGTGTGTGTGTGTGTGTGTGTGTGTGTGTGTGTGTGTGTGTGTGTGTGTGTGTGTGTAGATAGGCAATGAAGGTTCCATGTGGTTTGAAGCGAGGGAGAAAAGGCTGAAAGCACTAGAAAGCAATGAGGAAGCAGCCTCCTCTAGCCCTGGAGAGTGAACAGCTGTCTTTATACCACTCTGACAACCTGGTCACTCCATCCTGGAAAGAGAGAATAACTCAGCCAGTGCAGCCTTGTCAGCAGTGTCACTCTGTATCCAGAGTTAAAAGAGCCTGTTTAAAAAAAGCTACAGGTTAGAGTATTCCCAGCCTGTGGAAAACCAGCAGTGAGGTGGGATAAACATAATGGGAGATGTGAAATATGCAATAAAAGGCTATTTGCAGGAACTAGACAGCTTGCACACAACATAGGTAAAGTTATTAAGATGTATTATTATTGTGTTAGTATATCAGACACACATACTTTATTGTCTGGACAGAAAAATTAAACAGAAAGTATAGCAGAGAAAACCACATGCAAGGCAGAAAGATTTTTTTCAATACTTTCTGCAAACACATTGTGTTACCATAACCTATTAAGTCATCACAAGAAACAAAGTAACATTCTACCTGTATCTTCAAGGAATTAGACCACTTGATGTTCCTGGTGGAGCCATCATCCATAAAGACTGTAAAGGATACAGCATTTGCTTCCTTTATCTATCTATACAGAGAAAATATATCTTTATCATGGCTTGTCACAGAGTGTAAGAGGTTAAATGTCTTCTAGCATCGAGTTGTAGAAGTTAAGACTCATGCAACCATATCTTGGGGACAATAGCTTTCTGGGGTTTCAAAAGGGACTGAGTGAATAAATAGTTTATACTTTAATTGTCAAAGCCTTAGAAAACCAAAGGACTCTGGGTAAGAGGATGGAGTCATACAGAATAACTTTTATGGTGGAAACTGCTGGCAACACTCTGTGTAGAGAAGGTCAGCCTGAAGCTGAGTCCTGAAGGAGATGCAGAGCTGGCTCTGGGAGAAAAGGAGTGTGAGAGCCAGAGGAGCCACTGCATAAGGACACTGTGTGGTATGTTTGACCCTACTGAGTGGTTTTGTACACCCACGGGAAAGTGAGGTTTCAAAAAATAACATTCTGTGCTGGACAAAAAGAGGTGGGATTCTTATTCAAAGAGTCACGAATACCAATATAAATACTTTGAATATAGTCACTGGGGATACTGACATTCCAAAGCCAATTAGCCTGGTATTGTGTTAATTAAATATATATGATTCTAGACTTTTCAGGGCTATAGTAATAGCTGGCCTCTTTATTTTATGAACACACACACACACACACACACACACACACACACACACACACACACACACGTTTCTCAGTCTGCCTCAAGCTGCACAGTTGAAGTGAGTTTTATACCTCAGCCTCCATAGTAGCTGGTAGTACAGGCATACATCACTACAAAGCTAGCTTCATCTTTGAAATTGAAGTGCTAGCACTGTTTGTTTATTTTAAAATTTATGTCCCTTTGTAATTTTTTGTGTATAATTCATGTATTCATCCATTTTTTTTGTTTTGCTATAACAAAATATTACTTTAGAAAGAACGCAGGTCTCTTAGCCCACAGTTCTAAAGGTTTAAGAACATGTTTCCAGTATCTTCTCACCTCTGCATGACCCTGGATGGTCTGGATCTCATGAAGTTGAGAAATGTCACTACTCAGCTTGGAGACCTAAAATAAAAGCCACAGAAATCAAGTCTTAGGAAAAGGAAAAGGTGGACTGGGGAGATGGCTTAGCCATTATGAGCACTGAGCACTTGTTGTTTAGTAGCATATCTAATGGGTCACACACACACACAAATACCTGCAACTATAGCTCTGGAGCATCTGATGCCCTCTTCTGGCCAGAGAGAGAGAGAGAGAGAGAGAGAGAGAGAGAGAGAGAGAGAGAGAGAGAGATGGGGCAGAGGGAGAGACAGGGCAGAGGGAGAGACGGGGGGAGAGGGAGAGAGAGGGAGAGACAGAGAGACAGAGACAGGCAGAGACAGACAGAAAGATAGAGACAGGGAGATAGACACACACATGCACACAAACTAAAATAAATATTTTTAAAAGAAAATGAAAATAATGGCAGATTAATGGGATAGCCTAAAAACCCAGAAAAAGACCCCCATTAATATTACTCACTATTTTTTTTTTTTACCAAGGAGTAAATACATAAAAGATAATCTTTGCAATAAATGCTATTGGAACAAATGGTTGTTCATTAAGACAAACAAACAAACAAACCTACCTAGATACAGATCTTACATTCTTCACCAAGATTATCTCCAAATGAATCACAGACCTAGGTGTGAAGCATAAAACTGTAAACTACTTTAAGATAGCACAGGAGAAAATTACTTGGGCCTCGGCCTGGTGATAGCTTTAGATATATTCCCAAAGACATGCTTCATGGAAGGACGACTCCATAGCTGGACCAAACATACATATCTAATCTACCTTGGAGAAAACACTGTGAAAGGAAACAAACAAACAAACAAACAAACCCCACAGACTGGAAGTCAATAGTTACAAAGAATGTATCTGCTTAGGGCTGTTATCATATATGTATTTGATTAAAATCTTTTTAAAGCAATGCCCAAATACTTGGACAACTCACCCTACAATACTTAAATAGACACACATAAAGAGATGCCCCATCTCCTATGCCAGCAAAGAAGCACAAAACAGTAATGCAATTTTACTATGTATCTATTAGAGCAACCAAAATCCAAAGCAAGGTCTCAACCATATGCTGGCAGAAACGTGGGATCACGGAGCTTGCGAGCATTGCTGGAGGGGATGGAAAAAATGGTTCAATTTTTAAGAAGACAGTTTGGCAGTTCATTACAAAACCAAACATATTTTTTTACCATACAATCTAGCAACCACATGGCTTAGTATTTATACAATATGATACCTTATGTCCACAGAGAAACCTGCACATGGATGTTTATAGAAACTTCATGCATAATCACTACAACTTGGAAGCAACTAAGAGACGCCTTTTGTTAAATGGATGGATAAATAAACTGTGCTACATCCAGACAAAAAGTATTAAAAATAAATGAGCTATTGAAGCAAGAAACCTATAGAAGAAACACAATTCATACTCCTAAGCAAGTCAAGCTAAGCTGCAAAGGTTTCATACTCTAGGACTGCAGCCACATGGCATTTGGGAAAGACAGAACACAGAGACGGTAAAGAATGCAGAGGGTGTCAGAAGTTGGGTCTCAAGTGAGACAGAATGCACAGAACACAAAGAAATTTGAGTGCACTGTGATTATTCTGTATCTGTGAACATGTGATAATATATATTTGTCAAGTAATGTGTACAAAACCAGAACACTGACTGAACCTGATGCAAATTCTGGGTGATTACTATTTGTCAAACTAGTTCCACTGACTGGAGCAAATATATCACAATGCCGGGGTGTGAAGATGAGGAGACTCGTAATGCCTAAGGGGAGAGGGTGATCAAGAATGTTGACCCACTTTCCTTTACATTTTGTTGTGATTTGAAAATTGATTTCAAATCCATAGTTTGGTTTTTGAAAAGTGAGTGTAGAATAAGCATATTTCTATTAAAAACAAAGGTTTTGGGAAGCTGTTGCATGCACACTATGTTATCAAAATAAATAAATTAATTAATAAGAGGGCATTATTAAGAATGAAAAGATGTGACCCAAGAGAATAATTCAAATCAACAGGAGAAAGCAAATATTACTGGTAAAAGTAAATATGCAATTATAAAAGGCGGCATCAATTCGTATTCTTTCTTCTCTTAACCTATTTACAGAGCAATTGTAGAGTACAATGTGTATACAATTGTATCATTGCAGTTACAATATTCTGAAATGCAATCTATCTGACAAGAAGGGCAATAAAAGAGGTGGGTGGGAGCGAAGCTGTGTCAGAGTAATGGAATGACACCAGATGGTAACTCAGTTTACAGGAATAAATAAAGAAAATAAGAAATGGTAAATAAGATGATTAATACAACAAACTATAAATATGGGCTCGCATTCCTTTCTTTCAGTTCTGCAAAACTCACACAATTAAAATAATGCATTCTAAAAATGTTACTGAATCATAAGAAAAACAGAACAAGAGTAAAAGGGGGGAGTAGAGTACATAGAATATTTTCTACTGCTCTTTGAGGTTAAATTAGTCATTAAAGCATGCGTTGGTTTGCATATGACCTTGGGGTAGTTCTTGTGCAGCCTCAGGAACTTCCTTAAGGGGACCCTTATAAAATGAGTAAGTCTGGCTACTCCCTGCCTTATGCTTCCAGGCTCAGATGTGACAACTTTCTCTGCAGACATTCCTGCCATCACCATAATCATTCTTTAAGAGGCTCTAACCAAAGGTGATGTTATACCCACAAACCTCCAAAACTATGAGATGAAAAACCTTGTACTTTATAAAGTTAATGCGTACTTTAGGTTCTGTATTGCAATAATGCAAAGTTGACTGATACTCTCTGATTGTGTGTGTGTGTGTGTGTGTGTGTGTGTGTGTGTGTGTGAGAAAGAGAGACAGACAGACAGAGACAGAGAGACAGAGAGAGCTGAAGCCTTATATCTTATCATGTATATGCTAAATCTTAGATCAATCATTAGTAAACTCTTATAATAAACAGACAAAATAATAACTACATTAATTAAAACTGCAGCAGAAAATATATTCATTTTGTAAATAAAGTAGTAAGGGAGAACTAGAGAAAAATATATGAAATATACAGTGGATATATACAATACAAAAATAAAAATCCAAATATACTAATATCTTTAAATATGATTAGATTGAACAATTCAATCCAAAGGCAGACACTGTTAAAGTGGACAAAATAGGATTTCTAAATATGTGCTAACCATTAAAGACCTATTTTATACACAAGTAGGGTAAGAATAAAAAGATAGAGAAAAGGTATCCCATACAAAGAGAAATAAAGAAGCCAAGAGACCAGCTGTAAAATATTCCTTAAGTAGAAAAATGTTTTATAGTTCAATAGACATTTTATGAAAATAAGAATCAGTCCATGGGGAAGTTATAGAATTTATAAAATATTAACATAAAATTACAGAGTTCCTGGATACCTAAGAAAAAACTGACATAAGCAAAGGGTAACTGTTTTTCACAGGAATAGCTGTAGGTTTTGCTGCCTCACTCTCAATATTGTGAAACTGGGAATGCGAGGTAAGGAAAGCCACCATGTTTCAACCCAACAAACTGCAGCAGAACATGCGTTAGTCTTGAATGAACATGGACCACTCTCTATAATGGATTAGATGCTGGGCTATAAAACAAACCTTTATAAATTTTAAATGGCTGAAATTATATAACACATGGTGTTTGATCATAATAAAATTAAAATGGAAATCAATAACAGAAATAAACGTAGGAAATTAAAAGCTATGTGAAGATGAACACACTCAAATAATAGGACCTGAAGAACAAATCATGAAAGTGACCAGAGAAAGACTGAGATGAATGCAGTGGCCTCATCCAAAGCATGTTTTATGGGCTTGTAGAGATGGCTCAATGGTTAAGAACATTGATCTTCCGGAGGACCCAGGTTCAATTCCCAGCTCCTAC
Source organism: Uromys caudimaculatus (assembly GCA_028551405.1). Taxonomy (NCBI): domain Eukaryota; kingdom Metazoa; phylum Chordata; class Mammalia; order Rodentia; family Muridae; genus Uromys; species Uromys caudimaculatus. The sequence continues at coordinate 86,997,621 of CM052706.1, read as the reverse complement.
ATGGCAGCTCACAACTGTCTTCAAGATCTAACATTCTCACAGACATCCATGTGGGCAAAACAGCAGTGCACATAAAATAAAGGTAAATAAAAATTTAAAATTATAAAAATGCTCTCAAGATAATTTTCAGGTTTAAACATTTCTAAGTGACACTTAAATTGCCCTATCTAGAATGAAGGAAATGATACATGATAATCTTACCTTCTGTGTTAAGATGTAGGAAAAAAAGGAAGCAGAAGAACAAAATGAAGATGGCTCCAGGTGAGTGGGATGGAATTAGACAGACATTGATGACAAAGAAAATGAAGGAATGGAAAAGTTGCCTCAATGATGTACCATGTGTCACTCCCATGTCAGGGGAGCTGACACTCTTTCCTGACCTCTTCAGGCACCAGACATGGCACCCGTACATACATAAATGCATGCCAAAGGAAAAAAGAATAGTCTTTTGTAGAAACATAAAAACTATTTGACAAATGACTATCAACAGAATTGACCAAACTTTAGCTGAACTGTATAAGGAAATACCAGAAATCTAAGATTGGCAAAATCAACAATGGATATTGCTCAAGTCAAAAGGACATTGCTTAAGACTTCACAGAAATAGTAATTATGAGAATATTATTACTACTTGGGTACCAAGTAGTTGAATAACTTAAACGATGTAGCCTTAATTCAGGAAAGACACAACCAACATCATGGACTTAAGAGGTACTAAAACAATCTAATCAGAAAATAGAGATATGTAATTAGTAATTTTATGAACTTGTGCATAGAAAAGGTAAATTGTAAGGCCATTGATTTGAATGCTAAACTATCAAACATTTTTTTAAAAAAACTACTGTTTTTAAAAGCTCTTTCCAGAAGTGGGGGATGAGAAATAAGTGGGTAGACATATTCTCCTAGGATATTATTCTAATACATACAAAGCAAAGATATTATAAAACTCAAACAATAAGTGGAAGTGTTTCTAAGCCCAGATGTGAGTTGCCCTGGTAAAGCAATCTTGTTTTAACATGTACAGATCGGGGGCTGGAGAGTTTGCTCAACAGTTAAGAACACCTGTTACTCTTGCAGAAGGCCTGGGTTCAGTTCAAAGCCCCCCACATGGTGGTTCACAACCATCTGTAACACCAGCTCCAGGGCGTCCAATACTGTCTTCTGACTCCGACAGGCACCAGGCATGCATGTGGTACATACACATATATGCAGGCAATACATTCAAACACATAAAATACAAATAAATGGAAAGGAAGAACACATCATATCAACAGAATATAAAACAATCACAACTATTTTTGTAGAGGAATGAAAAACTTTGAGATGAATGCATAATATTCATAACAAATATTCAAGAAATTAGTAAAAAAAAAAAAAAACCCAAAACTTCTGTAGCCTTCTAAGGAACATTAACAAAACCCAGAGCTAACTTCATATTTAATGGTGAAGGATAGATTTTTTTTTTTCTGCTAAGATCAAGGAAAAGAATTTCTGCTCTCAAAACTTTTATTCAACATAGAACTAGAAATTCTTAGCAGGAGTACTAGTCAGAAATAAGTAAGTGAAAGGCATATACATTAAAAGGAAAGACTTAAACCCCTCTCAACTTGAAGGTGACATAAAAATTCTGTACAGAAAATTCCGAAACATTTAAAAATGAATAGATGGGGATGGTGAGAGACCTTAGACTGTTGTGAAGACAAGAGGATCCAAGCTTCATTCCTAGCACCCTCATAAAAAAGAAAAAAAAATTAGGCACAAAAATTACAGGTTCATAGCTCCAGCACTCTGGCAGTATGCAGGAGAGTCCCTGGGGCTTGCTGGTAAACCCTCCTAGACAATTGGTCAAGATCTGTCTTCAGCAGAGGACCCTGAATACAAAAGTAAGGTGGGACATGACAGAAGAAGAGTCCTTGTGTTTTGTGTTGACCTCTGGCCTCCCACTTACCCACTCCTACACACACACACGCGCACACACACACACACACACACACACACACACACACACACACACACACACACACACACACATGGGGTAGGAAGGAGAGAGAGAATAGAACTAATAGTTTCATGAGGTTGCAGGATACAAGATCGTCATGCAGCAATATCTGTTGTATTTTATATACAGTAGTACTAAAGCTAGACAGTGACAGTACTCTGAATCAACTTAGCAGAGAGGAAGTGAACTGCTACTTCTTGGCCTTCAGGCTAAGATCAAGTATAGGAAGTATAAAACTTAGGTTCTCGAAAGCACAAAATCTTGAAAAATGTGATGATGACCAGCATAAGTGGCAAAAGATGTACAGATTCACTGCAGTTCACATCACAGTCTTAGCTTGTTCTTTGTATTTGCTAATAAGCTGACTCTGCAATTCATATATTGAAATTTAAGGAGTATCTAAGACAAAATTACAAAGTCACACTTTTTACATTCAGAACTTACAATACTGCTGTAATAAAGACAGGAAGTTCAGGCATCCATTGGATAGGCTCTCTGTCTCTGTGTCTCTCTGTGTATCTTTGTGTCTGTCTCTGCCTCTGGCTCTCTGTCTCTGTCTCTTTCTGATTTCCTTTTAAGTAATACTGAAAGCATTACTATTACAACCAAATGACCACATTTGAAAGCATGACCATGTTCCCCTACTCATATCATGCACAGACTCTCTTAAAATAGATCCTAAACCTACGTATGAGAGTTAAAAATATGAGACTATTACGTGAATATATAGGAGTGTATCACTGTAGCCTATGTTGAGGCAAGGCTGCTTAGCTATGACAGTACAGTGCTATGACCCTTCTTTCTGAAGGCAATCAGACATTTCAAAGTTGACCCTCTGATACTTGACAATTTTGATTCTCAGAGTATACAAATAGCCATTAAATTGTACACTTTAAAATGGTGACTGGGATATGGTGTGTGAGTTGTATTTTCATAAAACCTCATACGCATATGCATACATATGAGAGGGGGGATTATGGCCAGCAACTGAAACACAGGTCGCGAATATCCTAAACCACAGGGTAACGGGTTGGGGGGAGGTACTCAGAGAAGAAGAGACATTCAGAAGAGTGGCATTAAGCCAGCTTACCAACTAAGTAACTGCAACTGAAGATTAAACCCTTAACACTCTGGGGGGTGGGAGGGTGTGTGGGAGATGCATTTATGACTTAATTTCAACCAAGCTGGGGATCTTTCCAGTCAGCGTTTGACTGAGAGCTGACAGTCACTTTTGTATTCAGAAGTGATGACATCCATCGGAACATAGCGGTTCTGCTCTGAGGGGACAGGAGGAATAATTACATGATAGTATTAACACCTGGATTTCCTTTTCCTGGGGTTTGGACCATGTATTGGGAATACAGATACTCTTCATAGAACTGCTAAAATTAGGGAAAGGGTGCAATCAAACATTCAAGTGAGTGACCTAGATTCCCCACATTCTCTCCCTGTTACTCTGTGGCCCACTACAGGACCGATGGCTAACAACTCTGCTTGCTCTAAGAAGGCATTCCTTTCCTGGCCAAACCGATCCCCCCACGTCTCCCTCCAGGCTTGTCTCATCTGTTACTTCCTCTTCTGCAGTTTCTTTATGGCTTATCCCCTCCTCCCATATTCCCCAAGCACATGTAAGTGTCAACACAAGTTAAAGAGCAAACCCTGAGCAGGGGTGACAATTGATTCTCCCAGCACCCCAGGCTTTTCATGTTGCTCTCAGTTTTCTTACTCTATCATTAGGGTAAACCTCTTGAGGAATAGTCTACATCTTCTGTGCTTCATCTCCAGTTGCCTTTCTAATCCACTTTAATCTGGTCTTTCCTCCACAGCTCTCTAATGTCTTGCAAGACTAGTGAGGTGTGTTGCTTGTTCTATATTTTTAGCTTTTTTGCCTCATGGGGCAGAATTATCCATAAAATTTTGACATTCTCTTTTTCTTAATTCCTATACAGCATCTGTGGGACTCAAAAGACAGCATTTTCTGTCCTCACCAGCTCCCAGGCACTTCCATACACTGTGGATACTGATGGTCTCCAAGTTCTGTCTCTGCCCTCTTTGTCTCTGTAATTTCATATAAGTTACATACATCCTGCATTAAGAACCAGCTTTATTCCACCTATCACGCATGATTTCTCTCTTGTTTAGGATAGTGCTAATTCCAGTATCAGAAACCATCGGAAGTAGTCTCAGAACAGCTTTTGTTGTTACTTGGGTCTGTCCTTGGGCTCACTTGCCATTGCCCCTGAGCTAGATTGTGTCCTTTCTTCCGATGCTTAGTGACTACAGTCCCTTCCACTTGGTAACCAACCATTTGAGTCCTGCCTTTCTCTCTGTTTCCATCAGGATCCATCATAGTTTAACCAGTATGGCTAAGGTTGATGGAATTTGGTCCAGGCTGCTCAGTCTGATACCTGGGCTTGGTGTGCATTTTTATTAGGAAGAGCATGGGGTGGTCTCAGGCTTTCTTCTTAGGTCAGGGTGAGGTTTTTACCCTTTACTTTTCATAATGAAGGGGAGCTGATCTTAAAGATCCCACATGTCTACCCCCAGGAGGAAGGACGTTGAGACAAACAGTGAAATGCTATCAGGTAAATGGAAGTGAATTTTTTGGTATCTGTGTGCACTGGGAAATAGACTTTTTCAGATATGATGATTGCCTTCCCTGTCAGTACTCTGAAAGGTGCTGGCTGTGCTAAAATTAGGCAGAACCTCATGAAGTATGAGGCCCTACTATGATGAAAATATTCACATTTATTGACTCATTTCTATAGTATCATTTCACAAAGATTATGAGGAAATGTTTAAGCATTGCTCTAGGTAGGGATATATAATGATAATAAAGAAAAAAATTCAGCCATGAGAAAAATAATAGGAACAAAAGCTACTCAAGCATGTACATAAAGAATTTAAATCCTGTAATGAATGTCTATAAGCCATTGTTGCAGCAGCCAGGCTGCTGTCAAGTGGTGGTGGGGACTTTCCTTTCTGCCATCCAGTAAACTTGACCACTGTGTGGTCTGCAGTTCCTGGGCATCTAGGCTCTACTGATATCTCTGGCCCATTGCAGGCCACTTAACTCCCTAGGAGGCCTACAGCTTCCTGACACATGTCTGTACTATGCCCAGACTGAAAGTCAACCCTGTGAGGGGTTCTCTCCCAGGCTTATGCCAGGTATGAACATGGTGTTTTATTTAATGCTTACAACCAATTAGTAAACTGAATTCTGACAACAGTAGAAAGGGCCACTGTGGATGTGATTGTCTCAAGTTAAGCCTCCAAGCTGGAGAACAGGGTCCAAGATGGCCATTAGGGAATTCTTTCTGGATGATCTACTTTGACAGGGACCTACCAGGACAGCATGATGTAGAGATGGAAGGAGAGAGAAGTCAAGAGGTTAAGATGTGTTACAGTCACGTGGCAATGCTGGCCAACTGGAGGCTGAGTTCATCAGGGCTCAATCATGGTGAAAGAAAGTGCCCAGGCCTTTTCTCATCATCTTAGTTAGTCACTGGGAACATGTGGACTTTGGGATAGCATTGATTGAGAATGAGGACCTCCCTACAGGCTGCTTTCTGACAGCAGCGCCCTGAAGAACACAAGCAGCTCACCTCTCTGACCACAACCACTGTGAGAAAGGAATGCATTAGGCATTCAACAAGGATTCCAGGATCTAATCTTTAAAGAAGCCCTGTCTATCAGGATTGTTTTTCTCAATGTCCTTCCTTCTCTCCCACCTCCAGTAAGAAAAATTATGCCTGAAAAAAATAAGTCACTTAAGTCAATTGCTTTAGGGCACTCAGCTATAATAATAGAGTTGCAGCCTGAACTCTGGCTGTGTATTATTTTCTGACACTGTGTTATACATGTAGTGGGAGATACAGGAAAATATAGGGGATGGCTAATCACCTAAAAATCCATTTAAGGATACAAAAGTAACATTTTTGAGAAATAGGAATGTAATGCATTGTATGTTATAATAAGAGAAAATTGGGGATTTGAAGTGACTGACCTGAGGTTGGAAGTCCCCACTGTCTAGCTATATGTATTTCAGCAAGGTCTATAACCATTCCCAGCCTCAATCTTCAAACAGGCCATAAGAATACCTTTCTCTGTGGTCTACCAACACCCCACCCCAGCAGAATCCACACTATCATTACCTATGACCACATGCCCAATTGTCTGTCTCGAGGCACCTGTCAGGGCATCCCAAGACCTCGGAGCCACGTGAGGCCTTTGAAGATCTGAGCTGGGCTGGGCCTGGGAGAGTTAAGAAAGAAGAGGAAGATGATGGGAAAAGGAGGAATCCAAGGCAAGCAGGCTGAGGGAGAGTGACTCTCTTAGAAAAAGTTCTTTGCCTTTCTTCTGCTGTTCCAAGAATCCCCCAGTCACATAAATAGATGCTCTTAGCTCATTTTCCAGAAGAGAAGATCATAGCTCAGAGTGGTTTTGTAGGAGATGGCAGGTACACATTTAACTGATGTGGAAATTCTCTCTGCTAGTTCAAATGTTTCCGTGTATGTTCAGAGTCATGAGTCTGACAAGATCCATGAATAAAGCTGTCTTCTTTATTACCCATGTTCTTGCCTTCCCATCCCTTCTGAACCTTAATGGGGTTCCTGGACTACTTTTTCTCAGCACCCCATTGTGAGAGGGTCCTCATTTGCCCCTCTCCCTGGAATCAACACAGAATGGTTTATCTGCTAGACTTGGAAACTTCCCTCCCTGACTGTGACCCCTTACAGAATGGGTCAGTGCCTTGATCCTGAAATGAGCATTCACCGACTTGAACTGATGTTGAGGAGGAAATACTTAAACTCAATTCCAAGTGCATGATGAATGGGTTCAAGCTACAGCTGGTGACTTTGGATTCCAGGGAACCTAACCCTTGCATATAGCTAGAAGACAGATAGACTAAAGGTAGAAACAGTGATCAAATGAAATTAATCAACAGGAATAAAGACACAGCCATAATGCTGAAATGAGGCTCAGAAGAGGCAGCATTACCTACAGTGGGACCTTGGCTACATCAGAGCACTTACATTTCCAAGTAATGGAAGAAGCAGACTAGAAAGAACAAATATGCTAATGGCAAAGAGTCACAGCCAATACTGCAGGACAACCTGCGGTGTCCTGGTCTCCAAGGTCATGCAAATTTGCAAGCGAAACCTCAGCCTGTGAGCAAAGTATTACACAGAATGGGTTTAAGGACTAACATTCTATTAGAGGGGTGTGCCTAAATCCACCAATAATCCAATATCCCAAGGCACTGAGATTTCCCAACCCAACTGGAGCCAGTGATTATTACTCTAAGGTTCTTGATGTGAGGTGGCTAAAGACAAGGCAGTCCCAATAGCCTGGGGGCCAATACCCTGTGACCTACCTGGCAGTGCCCAGCCTCACAATGTAGATTCCTCTACCACATAGGCCTCCTGCTCTGTCTCGCTGAGAGAAATGGCCTTGGACTTGCTTTTTCCTGGATCAGGGGAAGGAGGGCTGATGGAAATAGAGTCCTTCTGAAGTAGGGGAGCCTTGGAGAAAACCTAAGCTGGAACATCTTGATTGAAAGTAAATATTGGCCAAACTAAAATGAAGAAAGAAGATCAGATGCAGTTGAATGCCTGCCTGGTGATGAAACTTAACAGAAATTCCTCCCTGACAGGGCAGACAAACTCAGAAGAGTTTAGCCCACCAACCATGGCTAGGAAACAGAGGGGCAGGTGGGTGTAATAGAATATTTACTCAATGAAACGGAGGTTTTTTATAAAGAAATAAATGGCATGGTTTTAATTTGATGCCTCCCTCCCCATGACATATATGAAACTAATAACTGGGTTTCCTTTTGGACCACAGTTTTTTATTCTTTCACTGTCCTCTAGACATCAAATCCTTTGCTCCAGCTCAGAGTGGAAATCACTAATTAGGTAAACTGCTGTTGTATGAGAAAAATTAGTCTCCTTACTATGTAGGAGCATGTTAATCACATAGAAATGTGCATTCTCAGGCATGCCCTGTGGATGGCTGTCTTCTTTCTGACAAGGAAAGGTGTTTGGGCCAAGAGAGCCCAGGTCTCCACTGAGTGAGGTGAGGTCAGTTTCCCAGCCTTTTTTGTCTTGGGAAATACTTAACGATAGCATTTCCTAAAACCCTTGAACACTACTTCAAGCATCCAGCTAAGAGTAAGTGCCAAGATGGAGAGGGTCCTCCTCTGGAGGAGTGTTACACTCAGTCATTCAGCAAGCATAGACTGAGCACTAAACCTCATGCTTGGCACTGGGTATAGCAACAGACTTCACTAAGTTAGCAGAGAGAGTGTATCCTGCATCCAGCCAGGACAACTGTGTAGATTTGTGACTATAGGAAGGAGAAACAATTCACAGGAGGCCCATGGAAGACAGGTACTACTTTTGCTGAGGACATGGGAATGTTGCCCAGGGAGGAGGCGTGTGAACTGGGCCATGAGGATAAGTTTGAAAGTCAATGGGAAAAGGAGGGCGTGTCAGGTAGAAGTAGCTTGGACTGCAGCCAAAAGATACACACATGTGAATATTTTTTTAGGAAGGTTTTTGGTCCAGCCTCAGCCATAGGTCTGTAACAGGCTAAGGAATTTGAAAATCATAATGATTTCTGTGACAGGTAAGGAAACTGGAGAAAAGAGAGCTAAGGTGACCTTCCAAAGCCTGAAATGCTAACCTGTTGAGATTCACTACCTTGATGTGTGTAGCTGTAGCTCTATTCTGAGAATTTCTTTATGGATTAGGAGTACTTCTGTCTGTCCCTGTGCTGAGAGTCGGCTGCTCCTCCTTTCTTTGCAAGTCTGAGTTTCTCTCAACTTTTCCTCTTTAATTGTATCTGTCTACCCACCATTTGGTTGGTAAAATCCATATGAAGAAGGAGGTACTGTAGAGGCAATCTACTTGCTGTGTGCATTGTACGCACGCTAAAAGGACGTATTTCTTATGTTAGCCATTCTTAAAAATGTTTATCCCTCCCATCTTTTGTTCCTCCTTTCCTTCATCTTGTTCTCTTTTATGAGTTTGTGCTACTGAAGAACAAACCTTGAAGAACAAACCCTGGCTTTGTGCAGGCTGGAAAACTGCTCTCCTGCTGAGCTACGTTCCTGATCCCTCACTCTTTTCGCTATTTCTCTAATGTTTTATTTTATAATAATTTCACTTTTTTCAGTTTCAAATACAAGACAGATATTTCCTGTCTGCCTTCCTGTTGTGATATTCCTCAACCCTAACACATGACTCCCCCCCCATACACACACGCTCAATACCACAACATACACATATACCCACACACCCACACACCCACACACCCACACACCCACACACCCACACACCCACACATAATGCAAAGAGTCACACAGACACTCAATACACAGGCACACATGCACAGACACACTCAACACACTCAATACACACAGTACCACAGATACACACACACACACACACACACACACACACACACACACACACACACACACACACACATCTATTATTGATTTAAGAGGCAAAAGCATTCAATTTCATATTCCAGCCATTTAAATGTGCCTAAAAGTATTAGTGTTTCAGAGCTGAGCAGACACTGCTATGTTGTTTATGTCTCTGTCTCAGTTTATCCAGAAAACTATTTTTAGTACTCTCTACCCAGCACCATTAGTTTGTGCTAATTAAGATGGGGGTAATGGGGATTCATGTTTGACAGACCCTTGCTACTTGCAAAAGAGTCACTCATGTCCTCTTCAGGGGTCTGGGGAGCTGGGTCCAGATGGAGACTGCTGGTAACCAGTGGCAAGGGAAGTTTATGGTACCCCCTGTTTCAAGACCCCTGTGTCTAAGCCTCACTGAAGAGTTACAAGCCTGTCCTGCTGCAGAGCTGGTCCCCCGCATTCTCTGCAGGCCCTCTGTGACATGGGCTGATTGCATACACAAAGATGTCAGAGCAAATCACCACGTCTGGGAATTGTCGGGCAAACAGTCTGTGGAATAAAACGTGCACATTGCCAAAGGGTGGGGGGAGGTTAGCAAGGATCTCTTGACAGAGGGAGAGAGAAGTGTTGGATGGAAATTAGTAGCTGAAGGCTTGCAAAGGGAGAAGAGGCAGAGGGAGAGAGAAAAGGGAAGAGACAGGCAGATGGAGAGGGGGAGGGAGAGAGTGGAAAACAGACACAGCTTTACTTCACAGTCTTGCTTCACCCTCCGCACAAGCAGCCGGTGCTTTTGCAGAGATCTCATCTTGTCTCAGTTTGTGGTTCCCCACTGACCTCTGCCATTAGACTCTTGGACTCCCTCAGACTCACACTTTCACTATAGCAGTTGTGCTTTTCGCCCACATGGGATTTCCAGTTTGTTCAGAAAGAAATGATCTCTGTGCTGAGAGGACAAGCTTCTGGCATGCCTATGCTGATCCCGATGGCTTGGGGCTCTGCCTGATTGTGTCCATATCACCGTCTCTCTTGTAGAATTAGGATTACTGGCAAATGTGGAATTATGCACTCAAGACGTATTAATATATCACTTTGATATAGTGTACAAGTACAGTAAAGTATTTGTTGTAAAGTAAGTGCTATGGCTTGGATCTCAAGCATCTTCCAAGTCCTATGTATAAAAGACTTGATTCTGTGCCACTGGAAATCTACTAACAAAGAGTCAGGGTCTGCCTTGAAAGAGGAAATTGGGACCCCTGTCAAATGTGCTGTCATAGATCATAAGGGTGGAACCATGACCATGTGGCGTTGAATCTTGAAACCATAAGAGAACTTTTCTCCTTTAATTTCTTTGCTGTAGGTATTCTGTTACAGAGACCAAATGCTAATACAGGGGCTGTAGCAGTAATGGGAGCAGAGGCGACATTCTCTCTGTGCTGTGATGGAGCTCAGAGTTCAATCCTGATGATCAAGACAGAGATGCGACCACTATACTCACTGCAGTTTCAACAAGATGGAGGCGTGTTTCCCCAACTGCACTTTTTAATTGGTGACTGGAGCTTTGCCTTACAGGATGAGTCTGTTGGATGATTTGCCATTCTGGAACATAATGTGGGCAACTACCCAACTTCATTTAAAAACAAAGAACAATAGAAATGACTATGAGTGTGAGGAGCCCAGCCCAGCCACTCTTCTCTTTCCCTCCTCCTCCTGAACACTGCCAGAGTATGTCCTGAAAAGTCTCCTTCCAATTTCCTTCCTATCCCCCAGATTCAAGGTGCCACATTTAAATCTGGGCCATGTATTAGGGTCATGTGTAGATTCTGATTTTTTTCTAAAGTAGAGGTAGGTAAATTGAAGCTCTGAATAATTATGTCTCTTAAAGAGCTATTTTTGGTCTCTCTATAGTCCATTTTCTTTTTCACTCTCTGTGGCATCTAACCCCTTGCTCTGTACCTCTTTGGAACCTCTTCCCCACTTATGAAAGGGAAAACAAATTGTACTTTGGATAAAAATCCATTCACACCAACGTACTTCCTCTTTCTAAGCACTTTGTAATTTGAATTCTTTAAATGCTAAAGGTGGCTTTGTCTTTTGAGGCAGAAATGTTAGGCATTAGCTTGCCTGTGGTGGGGGTATTAGGATGAGGGCATAGGGCCTTTTCTTCCCTTTGCTTCATAGTATGACCTCCTTAAAGGAACACTTGTTTTAATCCCTTTAGGATAGCTGCTTCAAAGCTGCGTGGAGATGTGTGATCCTTGATTTTATGTGTCATTCTGTATAGGCAATGGTGCAGTTGCATCTAGTCAAACATTCAGGGTGTTTCTGGGTTGGGACTTTATATACATCAACATTTTAGTCTACAGACTTTTGAAAAGCAGATTATGGTTCATCGGTGGGTGAGCCTGATCCAATCCGTTGAGAGCCTACCTAGAACAAAGGAGAGCACTGTTTTTCCAACAGTTAACCCCGTCACTCCAATTCCAGCCTCATTTTCAACCACCCTTGGGTTTCTAGCTTGCCAATCCATGCAGCAGATCATGGATGTTCAGTCTCCATAATCATGGTAGTGAGTTCCTTAAAATAAGTTGTTCTCTTTCCTTCCCTCCCTCCCTTTCCCTCCCTCCCTGCCTTCCCCCCTCCCTCCTAACACCCCCTGTGTGTGTGTGTCTGTGTCTTTCATATATACTTTGAAAATTATATAATGTTTCTCAGTATGTGTGTACAGCTCTGTATGTTTATTGCAAATGTTGCCGATTCTATCTGCAGTTGTAAGATGCCCTTGCTCTCTCCTCTGGTGAACCTTAGGTAATATTAGATGCGCCTTGCTCCTTGCTTATAGCCCCTTTCCTTCCTTTTATTTGGCTTTCCATTTTCCATTTCCTTTCTCTAGGACTTCGTACTTCCAGATGCCCCATGAGTGGGGGGAGGAGCAACAGTGTTAACAACCCCTTCCCCAGTCCTCTGGACTGCATCTCCTACCGCCAAGGACAAATAAGATCCTCAAGATCGGCAGAAACTGTTTTTGTGTTTCTATAATCCTTCTTACACTGTTTCCATCTAGATGCATGGAAAGAAGGAGATTTGAGAGAACTTAGAGAATTACATGCAGTAGAGCAAATGAGGAGACAAGAGTGGTAACAGCAGTGTGACAGGAGCAGTTCTGAAAAGTCTTTCTATAGCTATCTTACCTTTGACATTGCTACCATCTCATCTTTGACATTACCATGTGATGTCATCTCCAAATGGGTAGGACCATATGCATAGTTGTCCTGAGATGTATACATGCCAGGGGCCACAGACTGGACAAACCTGCTAGTGTGTGTGTGTGTGTGTGTGTGTGTGTGTGTGTGTGTGTGTGTGTCCGTCCAGTGAACATGATAGTGGCAGTGTTTGCTGTGTGATCACAAAAAAAGTGTGGTCAGGACCCCAGGACACAGCTAGATTGAGAACCTGCACAGACCTCAGAATGACAGGTGAATTATCTGAGACAGCCCTACTTATAAAGAGACCTTCTGCTCATTCTGAGACACCATGTGCTATGATGGCTATATAAATCATAAGCTCCATTTCTGATAAATCTGACTATGTTTTATTGACTGAAATTCTCATATCTGAAGCCGATCTTCATTGTTTGTTAGCCATGTGGTAGCACCCCATGATTAACTTCTCACAATACAAATAATAGTGTGTTCCAACATAGTAGTAGACAGCAAACCGGACTGCCTCTAAAAGTACTGTCAATCTCAGCTCTACAGCTATGAAAAAAGTCTTATCCAATTCCTAAGTGCTGGATAAAAAACCTTGAGTGTTTAGTATTTGGTATGTGAACCTTGAAAATTAAACTTTCTCTCAAATTCTTGGAAGTTATGTGTTAGAAGTATACAATGATTGTTATTATCACTTGGATATACATATAGAAAGACGACTGCAGACCAAGACCCATTCTGAGTATAGCAATAGCAATACAGCAATGAACCATGAGAATCAAAAGAAAAGAATTAGTGATTTCTTTCAGAAATAATAAAGAATATTATTTCTTCTTTGAATATTTGAAGATTTGCATCCTAGGTGAACCCAGATCCTATCAAGTTGACAATATTAACATGTCCATTCCTTGTCAACCTGATACCCAAACATACCAATTTTAAAGCCTACTGTTCTAAGAATCTCATGGCTATCTCAAAATAAAAACTATACAAAATCCAAATACAACATAGCGTTTAACAATCCCAATATAAAAGTCTAAAGTCCAAGTCCGTTCTAAAGCCTCAACAGCAATATCTTCATTGTGAACCCCTATAAAATAAAACAGAACTAACATACTTTGAATATACAATGGCATAGAATAAATATTCTCATTCCAACAGGGACATGTAGAGTCATGACAAAGAAAGACTAGACCTACACCTAATACAGCAGACACTAAATCCTTAAGTTCCACCTTTAGGGTCTGAGGCTAAGGATGGATTTATCCAAATGGCTTGGATAGTCTCCACCTACCCAGCTCTACTTACAGCATGAATAGCCTGCAACTTTCTTTATCGTAATTCCCATAGAACTTGTATCTCCAATATCCTGGGTCTGTACTGCAATTTAGATATCACCCTAATAGCTTTGCACAATGGCCTCTCTGGGGTTCCTTGCAGAAAACAACGATGCCAATCTTGCCACCCAATGTTTGTCCTCCTCATTCTTACCTCTAGCATGCTTATAGATGCAATATCACATGCATTAAACTGGCAAATTCTACTGCCAGGGTAGGATGTGGCCAAGGGTGGCTCAAGATTTGAAACGCTTTGAGTATATTCAAAGGCAAATGGATGGAACTTGAAAATATCATCCTGAGTGAGGTAACTCAGTCACAAAAGAATGAGTACAGTATGTACTCACTGATAAGTGGATATTAGCCCAAAAGTTCGGAACACCCATGATTCAATTCAAAGCAACTGTTGGACTGAGCGTGGGGTCCCAGATGGAGGAGTTGAAGAAGGGACTGAAGGAACTGAGGGAGTTTGCAGCCTCATGGGGAGGGAGCAACAGTGTCAACTGGTCAGGCCCCTGGTATTCCCAGAGACTGGACCACCAACCAAAGAATGCCTATGGAGGGGCCCATGGTGCTGGCCAATTATGTGGTTGAGGAGGCCCTTGTTGACCATCAGTGGGAGGAAAGGCCCTTGGGTCTGAGAGTGTTAGATGCCCCAGTATAGGGGAATGTCAGGGAGGGAAGACAGGAGTGGGTGGGTGGGTGGAGGGGGAATACCCTCATAGAGTCAGGGGAGGGGGGATGGGATAGGGGTTTTCCAAATGGAAGACCTAGAAAGGGGAAAACATTTGAAATGTAAATAAAGTATTAAATGAAAAGAAAAAGAAAAAAGAGGGGAAAAAAAGGAAAGAAAAAAATTTGAAACACCCCCAAGACAGTTGTTTTCCAAAGAAAGAGTATACCTTATTATTTCTGGAAATATTTAGAAGAAATCACTAATTCTTTTCTTTTGCTCCTCATGGCTCATTGCCATATTGCTATTGCTCACACTCCGAATGGGTCTTGGTCTGCAGTAGACTTTCCACACCTGTATTCAAGTGCAAATAAAGATCATTGTGTACTTCTAACAAATAATCTCCAAGAGGCTGACAGACATTTTGACTTTTTATGCTCAAATACCTAATACGAAAGTCTCAAGATTTTTCTTTTTCCCATCATTTTGGGCATCGGATAAGACATTTTTCTTAAATAGGACCTTGAGCAGGATTCTCACCTTAGGTTCTGGTCTTTCAAGTGAATTTAGATAATCCCAAATTAGACCCCTAGTTGGGAGTGGAACCTCTCTCTTGGGATACTTTTCATCATTGTGTCAGTGCAGGGCTGGATATTTGTCTTTAATGCTGCTAATTTCCTTCTCAACTGCAACTGCTTTCTTTGAACCCAATCTGTCTGCAACATTATTTAAACTCCATTTTTGACTCATCAAAGGACCAAATTTTTTTTTATGTTTTTTTTTTTTCTCTGCTTGTGACTTTCTTTCACTGTAGACCTGGCCAAAGCCAGTGAGTTGGGTGAGGGGATGACATAGCTTGTACTCTATCCTGTCTTAAGATTTCCTTTACCAAGTGAGTCAATGATGTTTTTATGGATCGAGCCTTACACAGGCCCTCAGGATACAGGCAAATACAAGCAGATCCTTTGATAGACTACAACGTGAATGACACTGCCCAGTTACCAGTACTGTCTATGTGCCCCTTTGAAACCTTCGGAGCTGCTCTTCCCCTGTCTGTTTTCTTTCTGCACTCTAGTCTTCCAAACTCCCCCTAGAGTGGCCCCCAAGCTCTGCTCACTTTCCAATCCTTTCCTAGGCCAAAGCTTCAAACACTTTCTTGTTCCTCCAGCAAATTGACTCCAAAGATCTCAGAATTACATGGCCGTGTTTATCATAGCCAAAACCCCATTTTTTGTTGTGGGTTTTCCATATTAGTTACTTCTCTTGTTGTTGTGACAAAATGCCCTTAAAAATGCAATTTAAGCCAGGGTGGGTTTATTTTATATAGCAGTTTGAGAATACAGACCTTCATGGCAGAGAAGTCCTGGAGGCAGGAAGCATGATATAATCAGGCCATTATAGGACAACCAAGGAAACTCTTTTTGGAAAGTTTTCTCAGGACTCACACTTAATTTAGTTGGTCATATTTCAAACCCCAAAGCATCTTGTGCCTAGTGTACTATAATTATTTATTTACTATAATTGATCTATTTCTTCTATGAAACTATTAACAACTGGATGGCAGCATGTCATGATCCCTGTATCCTAATTCTCATCAAGGGGCCCTGGTAAATCTTGGTCCTAGTAGCTACCACCCCCCCACATACACACAATTTAATAAACTGGCTAGGGCCTGGGATGGGGAAGGGTTCCCAGAAACAAATGGTGGTGACTCATAGCAATGGGTATATGGAACCTGAAGAGACTCCCTCCTGTAGCCAGGCAGGAATCTCATTGGATCATTAGGGATATTAACACACCCACAAAACTTTCAACCCCAAATTTATCCTGTCTACAAGAAATGTAGGTACCGGGCATGAAGCAGAGACAAGGGAATAGCTAACCAATAATTGGCTCAACTTGAGACCCATCCTATGGGCAAGGACCAATTCCTGACACTATTAATGATACTCTGTTATGCTTGCAGACAGGAGCCTAGCATAACTGTCCTCTGAGAGGGACCACCCAGCACCTGACTGAAACAGATGTAGAGACTCACAGCCAGATATGGGATGGAGTTTGAGGACTCTTATGGAAGAGTTGGTGAAAGAACTTAGGGCCCCAAAGGGGATAGGAACTCTACAGGAAGACAAATAAAATCAACTAACTGGACCCTTCGGGGTCCAGCATACATGGTAGATATGCAGCTCTGTCTTTAAGTGGGTGCCCCAACAACTAGAGCAGGGGCTATCTCTAGTGTTGTGTGAACGATTTTCCCCTAACTGGGTTTCCTTGTCTGGCCTCAGTGGGAGAGGAGGCCCCTAGCTGTGCAGAGACTTGATGTGCCAGGGTAGGGGGATACCCAGAGGGAGCCTCCACTCTCTCAGAGGAGAAGGGGAGGGTAGAGGGTCTATGTGAGTGGGGAACTGGGAGTAGGGCAGAGATCAGGATTTAAAGTGAATAAAAGAGAAAGAAAAAGAGAAAGAAAAAATGGTCAGCAAAACACAAAACAGATGAATACCATAAGAAAAGTGTTTGGCTCTCAGAACCCAGGAGGTTGAGGCCATGGGATTGAAAATTCATGGCTAGACTGGTCTTCATAGATATAATTCAGTCTGCCCATTGCCTCATAAATGCACTTGTAAAAGATAATCCTTAAGTAACTAACATTTACTATAACAGAAAAACAAGTTTCAGAGGGATCTGGTTATTTATTTATTTTTTTAAGTTAGAAGAGAATAGAGCCCAGGTGAAGTTAGGCCAGGACATCTGCTTCATAAATACTTCCTGTGTGCCTATTTATTTATTTATTTATTTATTTATTTATTTATTTATTTATTTATTTATTTAAAGTAAGAAGAGAGTAGAGCCCAGGTAAAGTTAGGCCAAGACATCTGCTTCATGAATACTTCCTGTGTGCCAAGCTCTATGCAAGATATTTTATGTATTGCAGTTCAAAAAATAATAAAACACAATATTCTCTTCACATAATAATGAGGAAAGTTGGGCTCAGAAAAGTCTGGTTTGTGGACCACAGTTCATTGTAGGTCTCAATATGATGTTTTTGGTCTTCAATTTATAGAAATATATGAGATATGACTGTAAAGTAATGAGGCTGGTTTTTCTATAAGGCTGTGCAAATATGTCCTTCAGAGAAATCTCTAGTCTTTTTAGAGGGAGATACTCTAATATTGGGATTAGATTCTTGGGAGCCAAGAAAGAAGGGGAGTGACACCAGAAGAATCCATTAGTGGGGATGGCATTGGGCCTCTTTTGTCAGGTTTCTCAAATGTGATGGTAGACTTTAGGTCAATGCAAGTGGATTAAGGAATATCTAGGAACCTGGTACCAAAAAAAAAAAGTTTGGTTGTTTTAAATGTGTCTGTGTGGGTATTTCAGGCAGGAAGCATGTGAGTCTTAGTTCTGCAGAGACCTACCCTCAGTTGTACTAAGCACCATCCAATGGGCTTGGGACATATGACACAAATGCAGAAGAAAGGAAGATGCTTGTCTCCGTGTCCTGCAACTGTAAGACACCTCTCTCTGCTATGGACATCAAAAAACCAGGAAGGCTCTGTTAGCCTTTGGACTCTGTAACTTACAGAAGTAGGCCTTCTGGATTTTCAGGAATTCATGTCAGACCAGAACTCATATCACCTTTGTTCTAAGATATTTGGACCTGGACCCAACAATGTTATTCTCATGTTATCATCTCCAGCCTTCAGGCAAAACCATATCCCCAATCTCAGCCTCTGTCATTGTATGATCAAACTCCTTAGCAAATGTCCATTCACATTTCTTTGTCTATCTGTCTGTCTGTCTGAATGTCTGTCAGTCCATCTGTCTGTCTATCTATCTGTTCATATAATTAACTCAGTCACTCTGGAGGAAACTGAGTAATACACTGGCCTTCTAGAGATTGTAGAGAACAGACATCAGCTCTCTGCTGCAGCAAATATTTGCAGAGCTCTTTCCTTGTGCCAGGATCTGGCCTGTAGGAAAGGAATCAAGATGAGCAAACACTTCGTTCTTAGGGACCCTACAGTTCTTATGGGAGAGAGCTACTTGTGAAATACACATGGAGACTTGGAACGAGTGAGGGGATACAAGGCTGATGTTATAGCAGTTGCATTCCACAGCTGTCATTTGACTCTAATTTTGGGAAACTGGTAGATTCCTCTCCACATGCAATAATATGTGTCCTGTTCTTCTATTAATGTATTTGTTTTACGTTGATTTTAAATGATCGTTGTTGTTTTAATTTGCCCACTGATTACTTTGTTTTGTGTTTTGTTCATTTCATCACTTCGGCATTAAAAATAGAGAAGAAAAAAATTGATTGTCTGGTAGCTGTCATCATACTGACAGCTTGGAATCTGCTATGTATGTCATGACACTTAGACCAAAACCTGCAAGGAACCTTTTGCTGTTGTTGTTATGTTTATCTGGAATGAAGCATTGCTATGTTGACTAGACCAGTCTCAAACTCTTGGGCTCACATGATGCTATCTTCTCAGCCTCCCGAGTTGATGAGTGGCTGGGATTATAGACACACACCACCAAGCCTACAAAGGCTCTTTACTATCCCTGCCTCCAGATGAACACAAACTCCCAGGTAAGTGGCTTACCTCAGATCTCAGATCTCAGATCTTAAGTGGCAGGGCTTGGATTAAGGTCAGGCTTTTAACACCTGACTAATGAGCCCTTTCCCTGATGTAGATAGATGTGTGCTCTATGAAGAAGAATGTGGTGAACGGAAAAAAAGACAAAGGCAGGAATAAACTCATCTGAAATTTTAGGTTAGTGAGGATAAGAAAAACAATTTAATATTCATTTATTTCACTTGGGAAATATACCAAAAAATAATGAGATATGTTTTCAACCATGGGTGGGCAGCTGTTGTAGGATTGCTTTTGGATCCTGAGTACATGGAACCTACCCTCTTCCACAGTATCATTTCACATGTGATTGTATTTCTTGAAACTTTTTTAGCCCCAAAATGAAGCTTAGTCATTCTTTTTTAAGCCTGTGTGTTCATGTGTGCATGTATGTGGGGGTCACATACAGGTGTGTGCATATATTTTTGAAAGACAAAGTGTCTTTCAATAAATTGTGTGTCCTCAGTTGCTTCTCTAATTCAGGTTTGAGACAGAGTCTTTCACTGACCCAGAGCTCAATGATTAGATAGAAGCGTTGCTTGCTAAGTTCCCACGGTCCTCCTGCCTCTGCATCCCCTGCTCTGGGATCAGAGGCATGCACCTCTGCGCCTGGATTTTCACATGAGTGCTGCCATCCAACCTTCCTGCTTGTGCTGTAAGCACTATGCCAACTGAGTCATCTCATTAGTCCAGCCACGTCGCCCTTACTGTTCTGCTCATTGGCAACCCATTCCTACCTGTGTCCATCTCCATGTCCTGTATCCCTCAGCAGCCGTAGTGTTTCCTCAGCTACCCCGTTCTCTGGGTCCACCTTATGTAGATGGGTTTCTGTGATACAAATATACCTCAAATTATGGGCTTCCTATTTCATGCTTCTTCCAAATGCACACAGAGCAGCTGGGCACAACACTCCTCCAATAAACACAAGCTGTAAGTTTTCCTCATTTCTGAATAACACACAGTTTGAAATTGCTTTAATGGCTGGATACAAATTTTATTATGGATCCGTTTGGCTATCTGTGTGGGGCCTGGAATTTCCCAACAGCAATCCACAACTAGGCAAGCTCTTTGAGGTAAAGTAGCTTAGTAATGAGCGTGTAATTTTTTCATTTGGAAGAGGTGATTTCTATTTCCAAAATAGGCTATTCCTTAAAATGAGATAGAGAGAGATAGAGAGATAGGCAGAGAGAGAGAGAGAGAGAGAGAGAGAGAGAGAGAGAGAGAGAGATAGGCAGAGAGAGAGAGAGATAGGCAGAGAGAGAGAGAGAGAGAGAGAGAGAGAGAGAATGGAGTTCGATTTTTCCTATTTGCCCAAATACACACACACACACACACACACACACACACACACACACACACACACACACACACACACACACTTCTTGCAAATGTCGTGGCCTTGATTTTTATAACTTATTTGTCCACAGAGGCACTTTAAAGAAGAACCCAGTGATATCAAAGGATAGTGCTTTTTCTTTTGTTAAATAAGGACTAGCATCATGAAGTGTTTAGTGAGTACCTGGAAGGATGGCCAGTGAGTTCATGCAGTGTATCATTTAACATTGTTCTGGATTGCATTGAGTAGTCCTAAATTCATCTGTGTAAGTCCTAACCATCAATGTGGCAGTATTTGAAGGTGGGGCGTTTAGAAGGTGATTATGGTTACTTATGTGTGGATATTAAAGTGAGCATGGTTCTATGGAACTAGTGGCTTTGTAACAGAGAGAGCATTGTCTGTGTGCCATGGATACACATGCAGCCAGGAGGTAGCTGTCAGAATCTAGGAGGAAAGTCCCCTCAGAGCTCCCAGACTTCTAGGGTGCAGAACTGTAAGAAGGAAGTTTCTCTTGTTGAAGCTACCAGTGTGTAGATTTTCTTTGCCAGCCTGAGATGGCTAGGGTAGACCCTCATAAACACTGTACAAATATACTGGTATCATGCCTGCATTTATAGAGATGCAAGCTGGAGGCTAGTTTAGCTAAGCAACAGAAGTAATGTTGCACAGATGGTGGGCTGTTGAGGTGGGAGTCAGTCTAGCCTCTAACTGCAGTGCCCTAGACCCTTTTATCCACCAGACACCATAAAATAGAGGCTTTTCCTTGCTCTAAATCACAGCCAGGAAGTTACAATGGAGTTTGAGGTCCTAAATCTGAGTCTTTCCCCTTGCATTATAAATGAGCAACATTCCATTTTTTTAACAAATAGTGATAGCATCATGCTAGACTCTACTCTGTAGAGATGAGATGTGATCAAGCAGGCACGGTGCACTGAGATGCCAGCAGTTAAGTAGCTATCTCAGGTCATACAGGACGTAATGAAATAGTTTGTTTTTGAAGTCTGTTTTTAAAGTACAGGCTAAAGCATAGGAGCCTCTAGGTTCAGTAAAGGTGCTGTGACTATTTTGTTCCTATGACACACCCATAAAGGAGAATTTTTTCTTTTTTTCTTTTTTCTTGGATATTTTCTTTATTTACATTTCAAATGTTATCCTCTTTCCTGGTTTCCTCCTCCCAGAAACCCCCTATCCCATCCCCTCTACCCCTGCTTCTATGAGGGTGTTCCTCCACCCACCCACCCACTCTTGCCTCCCCGCCCTCGATTCCCCTACACTGGGGCATCTATCGAGCCTTCATAGGACTAAGGACCTCTCCTCTCATTGATGCCTAACAAGGCCATCCTCTGCTACATATGCAGCTGGAGCCATGTGTACCCCTTGGTTGGTGGCTTAGTCCCTGGGAGCATTGGGGGGGGGGGTCTGGTTGGTTGATATTGTTGTTCTTCCTATGGGGTTGCAAACCCCTTCAGCTCCATAAAGGAGAATTTTAATACCCTTCAAAAATAGCAAATGAGAAAACCAGTTGAGGATGAGAAGAAAATGGTTTTTGCCCCCAGTTCTCCACTGCTCCTTCAGTCTCTTCCTTCTCAGGCTAGTCTGACATCTGGACTAGGCTGTCGTCTCCTCAAACCCATTACTTCCAGGATATTCCTTCTCCATCCTTATTACAGAGAGCTGTACTTCCTAGCTATCGAAATCACTCTCAGTTCTCTCCCTTTACTCCACCCCCAAATCCAAATCTGAGACCAATCTTAGCAATTGTATTTGCCCCCTCTCTTTCTTTTTGCCTTGCATGCTGCTATTCCCACCGCCACTGCTGTTCTGCTTCTCCTGCTCTCTGGGTACTCCTGAAATCCATGCTCTAGCCCATGCATGGTCAAAGCATCTGCGATGTTTCCTCTCTCAGATCCTGGGATTTGCCTGCTGAAAGTCTTTGACGTTATTGCACTGAAATTAGAGTTAAATTTTTCTACAGTTTCCCTAGTGCCCAGGATGCAGTGCTCTCATGCCTTCTGCCTTCACCTAAAGCTCCTCTGCCAGTCACTCTCCCAAATGCCATTTTCATGGCCCTGCTTGACTGGATCCAATAGTCAATCAGGTCTCCCTTCGGATGTCACCTCTGCAAAGATGCTTTCTCTAACTACCTAACTTATCATCCTTTCCATCCCATCAACTCCCATAACACTTTTTTTATAGCACATTGCCCAATCTAAATATGTCTATTTACTTATTTTTCATGATCTCTTTTCCCACCTCAACACTTATTCACACCCTTGCAGAAGGCATATAAAAATATTTGTGTTATTCATGGTCTACTGCATCTCCAGTCCTTTAAAGACTGTCCACCATAAAATAGACATGTAATCATATTTACAGATTAGTAAGTGGCTTAATGTGTGAGCAAATTGGAAATAGTGCTGGAGAGGTTTCAAAGGGTAAAAAATACTGAGGCAGGGTCTCACGCAGCTCAGGGTGGCCTCAAACTCACTATCGAGTAGAAAATGAACTTGACTTTCTAATTTTCAGTGCTTCGCTTTCCCTTGTGCTTGGGTCACAGGCATGTGTCACTGTGCCCAAACCATGTGATGTTGGGATCAAACCCAGAGATTCCTGTGTGCCAAACAAACACCCTGCTAAATGAGCTGTATCCCTATATTCTTTTTCCAGAGTTAAGAGTTTTTGTCATGGCAAAAATTAGTTTCATTTTTATCTGCCTTGGTTATCTCCTACTATGTGATTCATGAAGAGGCAGTTTGCACAGCCTGCAGTACCACTTAACACACACACACACACACACACACACACACACACACACACACACACACACACACACAGAATGCAGCAGGTATAACAGGATGCAGATGCCTTGAAGTAGCAAGAGCCAGGTACTGTTTAGGTTCTGGGCAGAAGTTGCCTCATGGTCTTCAGCCATGTCTTTGCTAACTGGTTGTCCTTCTGTGACATGAGGCAAGGGCCCGCTTGCACTTGGTTGCTCTTCCCAAGAGGCAGGTGAGATTCTGTCAGTAACCACAGTTTACACACCTAAGTGGAAAAGCGATGGGAACACCATCTCACCATCTGATTTCATCAGGTTTAACTAACATCATTAGGCTGTGACACATTTTCTTGTTAGGATTCTTCCTCTCACCCAGTTTTTCTGTGCCGTTAGTCTGTAGGTTGCAGATACCACCTGCTGGTTCAAGTTGCCACCTGTCACTGGAGTTCTCATCTGGAAGCCACCAGAACTCTTTACAGACTTTCTTCCTGTCTGCTTCTCTGTTCCTTCCTCTCTCAAATTCTTCTCTGTCAGGATTCCTTTTTCCAGCCATTCACAACTATTTCTCTCCAGGTAGCCATTGAGCTTGCCTTGTGTAGACCACAGCTCATAGAATCTGGATCTTGTCATAAGTAGCAAAGGTTTCGTAGGTGGATTGAAACTCTCCGGTGTACAGTCGGTTTTATGTCATTTCCCTCAAACCTTTCTCCATGTCACCTGTTATTACATGAAAATATATGTTATGCTATAGAACCATAAAGTGTATTGATGATGGTTCCCAGCCTGTCAGACATTAACTGCATCTATAGTTTTAATCAAAAGTGATCTCCTCCACACATGTATTTGATTTGACCTTTCTGCTCCCAGAGATACTGGCTCTCCCAAGACTGCCTCATTCCTGGGTGGAAGAACCACTTTCTCTGTCTAATCCTCACAGACCAAGAGACTATTTCTTACCCTAAGCCAGGGCCAAGCTCAGGATTACTGGAGATCACCCACAGAACCAGCCAGAATATTATCCACACTATGTAATCCAGTTTCCCCATCCTTCCTTGCTCAACCCCTGGACACCATAAGAAAGCCTCTTGCCACACTTTCTTCTTACTTTCTACATCTCCAGACCAACTCTGGATATGTCACTGGCTCATATGGCCCTTCTCTTGGGAACTATAAAGAATACACTCTTCTTTTGAGGGTCTGTGTGCTGGTCACTTTCTTCATTCTGATTAAGCACAGTTCCTGCTATGCTTAGAG
Organism: Uromys caudimaculatus; assembly: GCA_028551405.1. Lineage (NCBI taxonomy): Eukaryota > Metazoa > Chordata > Mammalia > Rodentia > Muridae > Uromys > Uromys caudimaculatus. Next base: position 86,972,971 of record CM052706.1, on the reverse strand, counting down.
ACATTCTTGCTCCCTACCCTTTGGATGAGATAGGTACTATTTGGAATGAGTTTCACAGAGATGGAAACATGATGACTCGATATTAGAACAGAAAACCCAACTTCAGAGCCAGTATTCCAATCATATGATAAATTGTCTCTACATATACATTCATAAATCAAGTAGGTATAGTTAGAAGCCTATCCTATCATTGCCATGGGCCAAAGCTTTTCACAGAATAGTCCTGACAAAAATTGTTTATTTGTGGTCATTGTAAAGCTCAACTCTGTTTTCTTTTCCATGTAAGCTTATGCTTTAGCCCTACATTCTCCTAGTTCATAGCAATGTTTCACAAATGACTGGACTGCTCCCAACACTGTAGACGGAGATGAAGATTAACCTACAGACAAGATCTTTGCAGTTCCTTCCTTGACTCACAAGTTTGTGAATTCAGATTTATTCTGTCACAGAGACTAAACTAGGAGGCATTGTAACAGGAATATATAGAGCCAGGCCCTTGTTCTTTCAGTCCCCAGAAGCCTTTACTTGGAGAAAGCTAGCCTGGTAAACAGTAGCCTTCTTAGCTTGTTCCTTCACAGGCACAAGCCTCAGTGTGTGCTATTGAGGACTTTTATCTTCACATCAGTTCATCTCTGCTTCTGTCCTTCACTCGCCTCAGCCACCCTCTTCCCATCTGGAACCTTGCGCATGTTTCTTCTTTCTTGAGGTCTCCATTAACTCTTTCTATCTCAAGCCACCTTTCCTGAGTTAGTGCAACAAGGGCCCCACCCTCACTTCCTGATAAGAAAGCAGACCAACAGGTGTCTGAGAAGACCTGAGCACCTTACCACTGAGCAGCGGGGACAGAGGACCTGGGAGCTGCCTTCTTATGTCCTCACCCCTAATCAAGACACAAGTTCGGTGACAAGAAGTTCTAAGTGAAGCCGGGCAGTGGTGGCGCACACCTTTAATCCCAGCACTTGGAGGCAGAGGCAGGTGGATTTCTGAGTTCGAGCCAGCCTCGTCTACAGAGTGAGTTCCAGGACAGCCAGGGCTACACAGAGAAACCCTGTCTGGAAAAACCAAAAGAAGTTCTAAGAGTAGGATCTCATTGTCACCTTACACGGTAACACATGCAAGAGTCTTTCTAGCTGTTGATCCTGGATCTCAGCATCACAGGGTCCAGAGGATTATGTATGGAGAGAAAACTCAGATTATTTTCTGGAAGAAGAACGTGTATTAAAACTGGTGGGTGTTTTCTCAGCTTTCTTGGATATAGGGGAGTGTAGAGGCTGGGTGAGCAGCGGTGATCCCCAAATACTGGTAGTGCTCCCAACATCACCTAATCCTTGTCTGCACCACTTCTTCTCTCAGCCTTGCAGCCCAAGACCTCATGAAGGAGTCTTGTCTCCCACTCCTATCTGATTAATCCCTGGTCTCCTGATATAAACTTCACTATAGCTGATATGAATAGTGATAAGTACTCTATCCTTCCCAGGTTAGATGCTCTAATTAAACGTTTTAAGTCTAAATTGTGTACATGAGCTACCATTTTTACAAGTGGGACTGGGGCACGATTCCTTTTTTGCACAGTCCCTTGGAAGTGAGAGCAGGTAGGATGCCTTTGTATCCTTTGGGAACTAAAGTAATAAACACGAAGAGCTTAATGCTTATTTATGAATTACATTTCATTTTGGCAATTGTGCGGAGCCCTGCCTAATTTAACAAAAGGCTTCGAGAAAAAAAATACAGTAGAGCAGATGCACATAGAAACCATTAAATTAGGATACAGGCATGAGTGCCACGCAGAGAGGGGAGGCTTCTGCCAGGCAAAGCAGGAGGGAGAATAAAGGTAGGCTGAAGGAAAGCTGGCACTCTTGGGTTTAGACTGAAGGAGATGGATCTCAGCCCAAAGCAACCTAGAGATTGGCCTCTAGGAACACTGTATCCCGGAGTTCCCTCTTGGCACTATTATGATGCTCTCTCCTGTGATCAGAAAGCCATAGATGGATTTGATGAAATCAGTCCTACTACTTTTTAGGATCTCCACGTGATTTTCCCAGCTCTTCCTTTTCACCACAATAAGATGCACAGATAGTGGGGATTATTTTGCATGTTGCCTTGTAAAAAGAAATTCAATTGCCAGCTAGGGAGACAGACATGGAGTGGAAGGGCCTTAAGTGTTTCTAGGTAGGCCATCAGAGCAGAAAGCTTATTACAGCTTTTTGCATAGGCCCAGGAAAGCTGAGCCTTAGGACTAAAGCCTGCATGGGCAGACGCAGAGGACTGGGCATCCATACTGGCTCAGCTACCTGGAGTGGCAAAGGCAGTTATGTTCTCCAAGGCGGGGTCTGACAACTTCTGCATGGCATTGCAGAAGGAAGGAAGGTGCCCGTGTCAGTTTTCAATTTGCTGATTTCCCCAGAACTCCGACTCCAGCCCTCCCCTCTATCTTCCCACCCATACCAGGGGAGGCAGTGAGAGGGACTCAGCATCTCCTCAGCTTGCCGGGGTACAAGGAGAGAGAGGAGCCCCATGAGGCACCAGGCATCTTCCCTCGGGGATCCGTGGGTGCTTCTGTCCCGGCGCGGTGGGGGTTAAGGTGGGCGCCCGCCCCGCACCCTCCGGGATGAGCGTGCAGTCCGCGCCACCCGCCAGCCGGCTTGCTCCGAGTCGACACCCGGAGAAAGTGGCGGTCCGGGATGCTGCTGCTGCCATGACAACCCGGGCGGTCGGAGCCCGCGTGCGTCGGGGCTGCTCCCCGGAGGAAGGCGTAGCAGAGGCCGGAGGCGGCCGCTGAGCGTGGCGTCCGCGCGTCCCCGCGTCCCGTGCAGCGTCCCCAGAGGAGGCGGGGGGCCGCAGTCCGCTCAGCTCCCCGTGCCTAGAGCCTGCGCCGCGGCGCTCCGCGGACTGGCGAGGGCCGGGCTGGCAGGACTCGCCCACTGTGCCACCAGGAGGACAGCCTCAGAGCGGAGGAACCGGGCGACGCCTGCTGAGGGTCACCGCGTGGAACTTTTTATCGCCTTGGGGTCCAGATGCGAGACTCCGGGCTGTTTTCTAACTCCATCCAAACATGTGTGTGATCTAATAAAACATTTTCTCCTCTCCTTGAAATCAGGAGCTTTTTTTTCTTTTTTATGACATCTCCTATCTGTCAGAGACACTTGCCTTCTTTGGGTTATAAACTTTTGATGCCAGACCTCTGCAGAACGCGCCCAACTGAATCTTAAAGTAGCTTCACCGAGAGAGGCAGAGAACGCACAATCTGTGACCTTCGTCCCTGCTCCTTCTTTCGTGCTCTCCCTCCCCCGGGCTCCCTCCGCCCCAGGGAGCTTCGAGAGAAAGCTCTTTTTTGGATGCAGGAGGGGGCATCTGGTTCTGCTAGGCTGGAAAGCTGAGGCTGGAGCCGAGGAAGAATTATTAGGCTCCGGAGAGCCTGGACTCAGCCTTGCCTTCTCCAGCTCCCAGCTCCTGGTTTGCTCTCTGTGTGCTTTCGCCCCTCAACACTTCCGGCTGTTCTGAGAGGGCAGGGGACAAGGACCGTGCAGCTGCAGGAGTTCTGGGAAGTTTTGGCTGTCGAGAATGGGGGTCTGTGGGTACCTGTTCCTGCCCTGGAAGTGCCTCGTGGTCGTGTCTCTCAGGCTGCTGTTCCTTGTACCCACAGGAGTGCCGGTGCGAAGCGGAGATGCCACCTTTCCCAAAGCTATGGACAACGTGACGGTCCGGCAGGGGGAGAGCGCCACCCTCAGGTAGGGAGTCTTCCTTCATCTGGGGACAGAACCCACTGCACATGGCTTCAAGGGGAGGGGGTGAGGAAGAGAGAAAGAAAGCTAGAAAGAGGCGCATTTAAGCATTGGAGAGGCCTTTTGTGGGCCCAAGAAGTGGCCAGTTGCGTCGTGTGCTTGCTGATACCAGTTTTCTTGGACGTCTTTGTCATTTGGTCCTCTTTTGGTCTGCAGTCTTACAGGCAATGTTGAAGTCTACATTTGGGACTATGTATTTGTTCATGGGGCCATGGAATGGCAAGTTTCACATGTGAGGATACCCAGATGAGACACTGCGTGGTTAATTAAATATCCTTGGATTTTTCTTCCAGTCCAGGAGGATGACACAGGATTGCCCTCAGCTAACCATCTGTGATGGAAGTGTGTATTGGGGCTACAGTTGAAGGCTTTAGATTTCCCATGCCAGGGCATGACTTTTTATGAGTCTGACGAAGACACAGCCCCTCAATCTAAACCTGGGCTGTGCACTTGGGCCCTGATGCAAATTATGAGGCCTTTATATTTTTGTGGGCTGGGACCAAGAAGAGGACGCATGTAGCTTTTATGCACCGACATCATTCCTGTGTGAGAAGCACAATAGGGAAGCTTTTTGTTTTAGCTTAATGAGTTACAAAGAATCACTGCCATGCTCCAGGCAGAGGGGTGGGGATGCTTGGAATATGAACCTTTGGGGACTGGGCCTGCTGCAGCAGAGACTTTAATAAAAATGCAGCCACCACTTTCCACCAGCTCAGCAGATATCATCTTTTATCCCTTTAATGATGCAGTTCTGGTCCTAGGAGACAGATTCAGGGACATCCCAGCTTAACTACGTCTCACAGTGTACACAGGGTGAATGTGTTTGCCCTGCCTATGACTTTGATGGTTAATGGTGAAAATAAAACATTCTGACCCAGATTCTGCAGCCAGAATGCCTGGCTTCTACAAGGAGATATTGAGGGTGGGGTTTCCTTCTTCCTGTTCCCTGTGCTTTTCCTTGTGGAGTCCTTCCAACACAGACAAGCCTCTCCCTGAGGAAGAAGTCAGAGCTTCTGAAACATCACTGTTCTTTACATGAACCCTAGGGTTAAATTTGGATCCCTTCTGCCTTGGGAGGCTCATAGGTAAATCTTCTTTTCAGCTAGTGAAAGGTTCCAAAGCCCCGTCTTCTGGACCTACATGGCTTCGAAAGGACAACAGAGATGCTACTTATAGACAGCATGAGTTGCAAGTGCTTCTTGTCCTTTGAGCATCCCTTAGCTTGTAGCCGATGAGAATGTGTTATCCTTATTTTGTTGCTTCAAGAAAGGTTACAGGTCTGCTCTTTGAAGGATGATTTGTGGGAATGCACTTGACTGGTGGTTCAAAGGTGCCAAAAGCATCTAACCACGGCGTATGTGAACCCAGGAAATGTGGGCACTCATTAGTAGTGGCAAGAGAGTTTGAACACTGTGGCATACCTCTTTTTCTTCCAGTCTTTTGTTAGAGGCAAAGACCTGTTTCATAAACAAGAGGAATATCACTGATAAATTTACAAATTCTGCTGTCCTCCTGCTGCCCCTGAAAATTAAATCAGAAACTTAGAAACGTGAGCTTTTGCCTTCTGGGGTGCAGTAAGATAATTCTCCCAGCAGAGGGCGAGCTTCCATCTACTTTTTTTTTTCTTTTTTCTTTTTTCTTTTTTTTATTAGCTGCTGGCCTGTTTTCATGATCTTCAATTCTAATGTTTAACAGCTGGGCTTGATAATGGGGAAGGGAATAAAAAAGGAAAAGCTGAATAGTTGCTTTCATGCTTTGTGGAAAACAACAACATACACGTTCAACTATGACTGCTGCTGCTTACCTGACTTGTAAAAATCAGCACAAGCCCTGTTGATTTTGCCTCTCTTCTCTCTTCTGCACCTTTCCTCTGCTGTAGACAAGCCTATTCCTGTGTCTACATATTACTCTCCAGATCTCCCCTACAGTTTTTATGTCATGTAATCTTCTCTTCCATTGCTCTAATTCTATAAGGTGCCTCCACCTGACGCTCTTTTCTTGCTACCTGTGGTCCCCTTCATTTCTTCCTGCCATCATTAATTCTTACCATTCTCTATGCTAAAACAGCTTAATTTCTTTCCTGCTACCTCAAGATTTCTTTAAAGAACATAACACCCCATGCAGATTTCTGCAACCCAGCTTTCAACCTCTCTCTCTTTTTCCTTGCCTCCTAATCTTTTCTGTGAGCTGTGTTCCTTTCTTATCAGTACAACGTGGAACTCAGTCCATGTTCTCAGTAAGTGGAAACCCACAGCCTTGGCCTCAGAGAAATCTATCATAGGTTATTTGGTAGTATTTTTGCTTCTTAAAACTTACAATTCATTTTGCCTCTCCAATTTTTGCAATACTGGGCATCAAAGCCAGGGCCTCATGCATGATAGGAAAGAGTTGTGCCTTGTAGATTTCTCTACAGCCTTATAGCTCTATGTAAAGTGACTTTTGTGTGTCCTTGAAAGAGTTCATTAGGGATTTATTTCTTGGGGAGCTGCTGTTCAGAACATATCAATGAATGAAAGGGTACCCATGCCTATCAGAATTAGAACAGTCTTGAAAGTGCCTGTGCCAGTTCACACGACCTCCAGTTTCTAAATCTTCAACAAAGTCAGACAAGGAGCAGAGACCAGTAGGTAAAGCCAAGGAATCCAGAAGCTTTGGTACACACTCAGATTTTCCAGTGAGAATTTCCCCAGCTCCGAGGGGACAATTGCTTCCTGTGGGAGATTAGTTTTATTATGACAGGCCTTTGATTGTGCTGAGGGACCTTCAGAAGTGACGGGCTCAAGAAGACTGAAGTTTTCAGTATAGATAAAAACTCATTTTATGTAGACGAGGCTATATTATCATCCCTGTAACTATTCATGGGGCTGCTTGAAAAGTAAAAATAATTATTTTAATATTGAGTTATTTTGCCTTTTTGGAAAAGAGATGATATGGAAAATGAAGGTGCTTGCTATTCTTTATAGTTGAATTATCCCTTCTATGAATCTGATTTGAATTCATTATTACAAATGGGCCCTCTTGGCCGGAATCATTTCATTACAATTATGAGCCGTTGGGTTAAAAATGTTCTGTGCCTTTCTGTTAGATTAGATATGACAAGTATCTAGGAGTCCTCTGTCTGAATCAATGATCATATTCAGATGGGAGCCAAGGGTTTGGGCATGGTCAGCTAGCCATTTCTACAAAGCCATTTCAACTGCAACCACCGGTCACACTTTCTTCATGGGCCATAGGTACCTCTTGACTTACTTTTGCTCCTCTGTGTGCTTTGTTTTCCTATTCACATGGATATTTTGAAGGGTGTCCTAGATGAGTGGCTATACTTTGGGTAATTTGTTTCAGGCAGTGGGTAAATCCAATACAGTGGCTTGTTTTGTTATTGTTATTGTTTGTTTGCTTGCCTTTTCATAGTAGAGTAATTTGTTTCTGATCTTTGCTTGCTGATCTAGGATTGTGCTTAATGATTCTTTTCTAAACTACCCTGCACTTTCATTTGGAGTTCTGAGGTAATCCATTCAGAAAAGTTAGGTGAGGTTTAGGTACTGCCAGAGAATAATCTGAGCAGTGGGATTTTGTCAAAGCAGCTGGGACAGTGGAACTCCTAAGGACAATGTGCTGGCATTGACCTGGCTGTTTTCTGTACTGTACACCCACTATTCGCAGCTTGCCCTTTCGAGTGAATTAGCAAATGTGAATTAAGACAGCTATCAGATCTTTCAAAGCATGTATCAAACCCGAGTATGTTAATGTTGAAGGTGTCAAAATCAGGGGCTATGTCAGTGTGAAGTAGTACTTTTGGTCTGGGAAAATGAGAACAGGAAAAGACCTGCGAGCAAATACGGTCCCAGAAGGAACCCCCTTCATGGTGATGATAACCTGGGCTTTTTGTTCTGAAGGTACTTGAGAAACTGTTTAAAACATCCATCCACTTGGAGCTGAGGATACGTAGAGTTCATGCCAAGCAGAAGGAAGGCCCTGAGTTTCACTCCCAGGATGAATTAGACAATTAAATTTAAATGTTAATTTCAGTGACTAGGGGAATGGACATCTCTGGGGATGACCATAAATATGGACATTTAAAACTCTGTTCTAGCATTTTTCAAGTAAGCGAGAACTGAGAACCACTACTCTATAAGGATTTCTACCCTACAATATCAGATCGAGGCTATGTTCCAGGGTCTTTCCCTTGCATTGAAATATCTCCCCCATGACATGTATATGTCTTGTAGCTATACCAATGCCCCAGGAAGAGGTATCAGGACTTAGGGCCCATGTACCTCAAGCTGACTCTTACATTGTCTGCCACTGACTCTCTGGTCAAGAACAATTCAGTATATAGTACACATGTGTGATGCCACGTCTATAATATCAGGTGAGAAAGAACACACAGTGTTTAATCTGTTAACACTGTCGTCATGTGTATCATTTGTGCCACATTCCTAGATATGTAAATCATCTCCAGATTACTTACCTAATAAAACATAAATGCTGTGTAAATTGTTACATTGTGTTGCATAGCAAATAATGACAAGAACATGTTTAGTATAGACACAGTTGATTTATTTTTAGTATAATTTTATCTATGGCTGCTGAATCTATTGATGTAGCGCCCACAGTTACACAGAGCTGATCACATGGGCTAGTTGCTACTGAGGCTAAGTGGAACTCCTTGGTAACAATTGATGATATTCTCAGATTATTCCTGTTTTATCTTGTCTACCACCTCCTCCTCCACCCACAGACATACACACAACTTTCAAACTCATTAGTCTCTGTTCATTTCTGCTTAGCTTCCTGCCTTCTGCATGTGGTCAAGAATTGCCCTCAACCAAACACCAGAAACACTTGCTGCAGACTTTTGGTTTAACAGACAGGTCGTGTGGATGTGTGATATCTTCCAGTGTGGCTTTTGACAGACTGTGGTATGGTGGAGCTCCTGCCGTATGTATTTGCTATGTACAGATATCATGCTGGGTACCAAGGATTAAAGGAACAAGTAAAGTTCATTGCTATAATCCATCTTAGCAGGTCATACCTTTTTAAAGTACTCTTACCTTGACACCAATGAAGTGCTCACATCTGAACAATGTGGCTGTCAAGACACTCAAGGGCAGCACTCAGAGATCTGGGGGACCTGAGGGATTTTGGATTCCACTCATATCACTTGCCAGAGGAGACATTTGTATCCACCGGTGTTGCAACAAGATTTGAAACCCCACAGAAGTCTTTACTATCCCTGAAGGCAAGACAACAAGCAGGCAGCTCTTCTAGCTGTTGTAGAATATATCTGGAAGGAAGGCTGTCAGGTCTCTACAGAGATTTACAAGGAGATAATCAGAGCAAGAATTTCAGTGCACTGGCTGAAGGACCAGGTACACTTAGGACTGGGTCATAGTTACAAGGTTGCTCAGAGCTGGAAGAGCAGGATGGGACTACATATGGTCTGATGTCCCTAAACAATGAAGTGACCTCCCTCCCACATACAGCATACAACAAAGCAAGGGATGGATAAAGGTTTTAGAAAGCACTAAATGTGTAAACTCATGGCTTTCTGAGAATTCTGGAAAACACAGCAGCTATCACTCAAGCCCATCGGGTACTTACCTGGCCTCTTTTAGTAAATTTGGCTGTAGAGACCAGTTTAGCTCTGTCTGTATTTCTTTTTCTTTTAGTTTCAAGTAAAGAACTCTGCCTTCAGTCTTCTTATGTGTTCACTGTATGGATAGCAGCAAAGGAGATGAGGTGTGCTGTGGACCTGATGGGAGCTCGTAGTGAGATACAGCTCAAGGGAAGAGTCAAGTCAGTTTTATTTGACCTTTACAGTAACAATTTTTTAAATTACTTATTATTAATAGGAAGCTGACTTCCTATTAGTCATGAGATGAGAGAAAGGAATTACTCTGATATCCATAGGAATCTGTATTGCCTATTAAGTTAGCAAGAAAGTGTTATCTTCATATATATATATATATATATATATATATATATATATACACTCAAAATTTATATAC
>CM052706.1:86898912-86963078 GCA_028551405.1 Uromys caudimaculatus | reverse complement strand
TATATATATATATATATATATATATATATATATATATATATATATATATATATATATAAATGTTCATTATTTACCGTGCAGGAAGATACCTTTGCTGGTGTTGTATGCAGTGAAATTAATGTTTGAGCAGACTCTGTTACAGCAGATCCTGTGTTCTTTGTATTGGCCCATTGGTAGTCCTTTCTAATCTTCTAATTATACCTGCTTATACTCTATTACATATTATACCCTATTATATCCTATTATTGACAACATAATATTTTATGAATTCTTTGAGAATTCCATACAGTTAATATTAAATCTATTCAGCCTCACTCTTTGTTCCTATATCTGCCCCATCCCATTTCCCCACCTCTCCACCACTTCCCACCTTCATGCCCCCTTTTCTTTTTTGTAATAAGCCACTAAATCCAATTTGTGTTCTCCATGTACTCATGGATGTGGAGACATGCACTGAATGACCAGCTGATACACCCTTAAGGAAAACAAACTCTCCTTTCCCCAGAAGCCATCAATTGTCAGTAGCTCCTCAGTCAGAGAAGCAGGTCTGGTGAGTATGTAAGCCTGCTATGAGTTCGTGAGTACAGAAGTCCTGTCATGCCAGAAGACACTATTTCTCCCCAGCCCTCTCTAATGCTGGCTGTCACAGTCTTTCTGCCCTCTTTAGTGATGGCCCCTGAGCCTTGGGGGAGATGATATAGGTGCCTCACTTGGGCCTGAAAACTCCAGGAACACTTATTCTCAACTTTTGCCAGTTGTGAAATTCTGTGTTAATTACTTTCTAATACATAGGAAAGGTTGCAAGAAATGCATACAGTATAGAGATTGAATTTAGAGAACAGTTTGACACTATGTCTCTTTAGCGAAATAATAATAGAAGTTTCACCCCTGGGCCTGTGAAGGTCCCTCGGTGGGTTCTCAGGTTTACAGTACCAGGCATATGTGACATCCTATGGAGCAGCCCTTCAGTCAATTCAGTCAGAAAGCAGTTGGCTACCCTCAAACATCTGTATCACTGTAGTCCCCACACAGGTCATTACCATAGGTCATGGGGTTAATAACAGGGAAAATATGTTGATGCTTTTCCCTATCCCCACTGCCTACCTAGCAACCCCCAGTACTACTAAAGCTAGCTGTCACAGAGAAAGCTTCCTGGTCAGTACCAACTTGATTTCTCCATGTCTTGTGATCAAAGTATAAGCTGTTCTCAGCAGTAGGGTCTTGCCATGACATTGTGGTATATAACTGAGAGCAGTGGCAAGAGCCTGTATTGTTCTAGGGGACCCTTGGAATACTTCTGACCAATAATTCAAGAAGAGGTTTCCTACACTTGGCACTGGCTTTAAGCTTGGCAACTATGGCTTCTGAGAGGAGCACTGCCCCATGTGTACAGGAACACACACACACACACACACACACACAAACACATACACACACGCACGCGCGCGCATGTGTGTAAAATCTATAACATTGTAGGTTTTCATTTCATATGCCCGTTATATACTTTTTGGTGTTTTTTTTTAATCTTTCCACACACTCCCCCCTGCTCTCTCCTCTCCTCTCTCTCCATATTTACACTTTCTTCTCCATCATTTCTCTTTCCCTCCTCCTTATCACCTATGCTCTACTATCCCCTCTTCCTGCATCTCTAGGCTGCTCAGCACTTGTTCTGCCAGGAGCTGAGTCTCATGTTCTTGGTGGAGAAGGTTAGCTAAAGGAAGGGTTTGAGCCTCTGTTACTTCCCCTGCAGAGCCTTTAATAAACCTGCAGGGCCTTAGGAAAGGAATATGCTTGGAAGAAAACCACGCCCCCATTCTTTATGATTTACTGTGTCAGTTGTCACATCAATTACAAGTGATTTCACAGTGTTCACAATATTATAGTTCCAATTAATGACCTAGAAAATCTAGATTTAGGAAAGTTAGGGCACTTGCCTTTGGTCAGATGTTTTTTTATTTCCTAAAACATTCATTCATTCATTCATTCATTCATTCATTCATTCATTCAGTCATTTATTTATTTATTTATCCATCCATCTGTCTCTCTTTCTATTTTGTTACATCAATGGATATGTATGTATGTATGTATGTGGGCATACGTGTTCCATGGCACAAGTGTGGAAGTCAGAGGGCATCGAACAGGAGTTAGTTCTTTGCTTTTCCCATATGGGTCTCTGAGATTGAACTCGGGTTTCCAGGTTTGCCAGCAAGAGCTCTTCCCCACTGAGCTATCTCAGGACCTGGCCTTATAGTTCTTTATAGGACAGAGTCCAGTTTGCTGCTGTAAGGCTTTTCTATTGCTTCTCAAATCTACAGCCTATCTTTCCCATCTACATATAGAGACCTGAGTAAGTTTCCTTGTGTGGGAAACATGGAAAAGTGAAATCACCTCCTTGGTTTTTTTGACACACTGGGCTGCAGGCCAGGAAATCTGCATCTAGCTGTCTTCTGTCTTATCTGGAGGGCATCCTGTAGTAATTCCTGATATTTAAATCTCTCATCTACATTCACGCAGATATCAGTGTCTCTTCTGTAGCTGGAAACTGTTCAGATCTCAAACAGAACAGAATGGTAACCATTGGCAGGTCCACCATACTGTCAGAGTGCTTGGCTTAGAGCTGCTCTGTATTGTGCAGTCCTGTAGTGTGACAGAGTATTAAGTACCTCAAAAGGCTTGCAGACTAAAACAGAGTAAGCAGGTCATTTCTTGGCAAGAACTCCCCAGTGAGACCTGGAAGGAATTGACTGATCCCCAAATACAGACTCAAGCGAGGTAATTTCTTTAAGCCCTAGAGTACACGCCACTCCATATTCTCCTTTCCATTTTTATGTTCACATTTTAGTTCAAACCATTAAGGCTGTGAAGACAGCCACGGGGCCTCTGTTCACCTTGCCACTGATTCATACCCTAGAGAAAATTTGTGACCCATTTTACCCTCGTCTTCCCTGGAAATGATACATTTTCCTTAAATTAAAGAAATGCAGAAGGACTTGACCTGGCTTCCCATAAATGCACTGATCAATAAAGTTTTAAAAAATTGGTTTTGCATATTAAACATTTTCAGTGGGTCTGAAGATTTATAGTATCTCGATTAACCAAACTTCCAATCCATTATAGGAACAAAGAATGTTATAAGTGGTTGTTAAGTTTTCCAGCTAGATTCCAGAAGATATTTTAACTCATAATTACCCCAAATACTGCATGCTAGTGGTGAAGAATAGTACAAAATAATGTGGTTTTTTTGTACAAGTAATTATGCCAAAGATGTAAAAAAGAATCCAAATATGATAAATTTTCTATTTCTTTTCTGTGAGTGCCTATATGGAAGAAAAGTGGGTGCAATTAAAAAAAAAGGTAACATGGAAACATATTCTCAAAGATATTGCTGACTACTTTTAAACCTTTGGGGAGTTTGAATTGTGGTTTTTACTGATCCAAATTTAATGTTAAGATACAAAGCTGACATAGTACTCGGTCTGTTGTTCCCTGTGTACATTTGTCTTGAAGCATCTGTCTTTGATTAGGGATATTTGATAAATATTAACAAAGAAAGGAAGACATAAGATGTAATTTAGAAGCTGGAATCTCAGGTCAGCGATGAACAGTTCTAGCAGGGGAGCAGAGTCTAGTGCCAAGCGCTCACTTGGGGCAGCTCATGACCACTAGTAACTCCAGCTGCAGGGTATTTGACACTTTCTTTTGGAATCTGTGGGTGCTGCACTCTCATGCACACAAACTCTCCCATTACACCACTGGAATTAAAAGCAAAATAAAATATTTAAAAAAATGGAAAACACATGAGAGAAGAGAACAAAAGATGTTTTCTTAGTTGGAATCAGCTAAGATGTGAAGGAAGGGAAAGGAGGGAGCAGAGAAAGAATGCAGGTGATGCAGGTGTAAGGAGGAGTGACGGGGCAGAGATGGGCTCATGGAGCAGTTGAAGATAGGAAAGTAGGTTACCAGATAATAACCAGTGGCTGCCTGACACATATGCTGGCCACTACCAGCAGAGGCAAAGACAATTCACAGGATTTCTTGGTCGCCCCCCGGCTCCAGCTCTGGGCGAACCTCACTTTCCCCTGCTGACCCCAGGCTACTGTAAACCCCTCTTTTGCTATGGGTGCTAGGCAATATCTGACTAATCGAGGTTGGATCCTGCTCAGGCTCTGTGTGGTCTGACCCCCAGCTTTGTCCTGCCAGAATCTCTTCTCTGAGGGATCGTTTCTCTTGATACTATTCTCCCCATCACAGAGTTCAGACACTTTACAAAGCTCTCCTGTAGAATGTTCACTGTGCAGATCACTTTGTGGTAGACAGAAGGCCTACTAGCTCCTATTTGCCCCACCCTCATCCTCCATCAACCCAACATGGCTTCAACATCACTTACTTTTCTACATGGATCACGCAGGGATGCCATCCGGACATCAACCTTCTTGCTCACTCTGTAGCTATTTGGAACTTCCTGGGTGGGCAAAATGGAGTTATTATCAGCATACACAGGAAATTGAGCCCATCAGGTGTTATATTAGAGTGGCCACGCTTCCACTGAGATATTGGCTATAAGATGCCCTCTGTAAGTGTAATGGATTATAGTTCTCAAAGCTGCTTGTTATGCTGTCTCTAAAGATACTTTCCTTGGGGTAGGGCTGCTGGTCAGTTAGTAGGGTGCTTGCTTGGCATGCTCAAAGCTCTGCTTTGGTCCCCAGCACTGTATACACCAGGCATAGTAATGCCAAAACTGGGGAGAGAAGGGCAAGTGCATCTGGAGTTCAAGATCCTCCACTTACACTTGAGTTTGAGGCCCATCTGGAATACCTCGGACCCTTTCTCAAAATAAAAAAATAAAAACAAAGCAACCAGGTATTCTTCTTCAGAGGTGCTTTCTCTATACCCTTTGTTAAATGCATTATTGCTGTCTACTTCTCTTTGAGTGCTCAGTTCCCAAGAAATTCCTAATGCATGGTAGGTACCCAAAATTGTTTTAAAATTGAATACTTTTTTCCCTGTCTCTTGCCCTTCACACGGGCACCCAAGCACACGTGCAGCCCACAGACATCCTGACATTCCAAGAACCTTCTCTTTCTAATGGAGATATTTTCGCCTATTTTGAATTGGAAAGTCATTGAAGTTACAACCACAGTTTCTAGCATTTGAATTCTAGTTGAGATAATGATCTCCCCCTACATAGCTGGTATTTAACTTGTCCTGTCTCCTCCTGCTTGTTACAACTGCAGTATCTGTGAATTTCACAATTCTTAAAGCCACTGGCAAGAGATTTTGAGCAGCTGCAAGGGAGGTGTGCTGGCTGCCTCCCGGTTACCAACGCTTCCTTTATAAAGGCTAGCATGTTCTGGAGGTCTGTCTGTACACTTTGGGGGATGGAAAGGCCAAAGTGAATAGTCTCTGAGGGCATTTGGGATGAAGGATTTTGGTACACATTCCCTTGGTCATCTGAATGCAGCTGCCTCTGTAACAAGCCCCATGGTGACATGCCTGGCTGTCTCAGCAGCCTGTGTGCTCTGCACCTGCACAGTGGAAACAGTGTATAGAATGCTCTTGATTATATGCTCTGTCTTACAATTGGCAAGTCAATGGGTGCTTAGTGAAATGTAAGATAAAGTATAACCTCTGTCAAGAGGTTAAGAACATCAGCTCTGCAGTCGAAAGACTCATTCAAATCCCAACTCGCCTAGTTCAGTAATGGCTGTATGTGGTTGGACAAGTGACTCAATTTCTCTAAACCTCAATTTCCTGATTAGAAAAAAAAAAAAAACAGGAACTGTGTATCCACTTCACTGGGCTATTGAGAGGGGGGGGAGGCAGCCTTGACTTTGTAAAGAGCTTAAGGTTTGGAATTGTAGCAAGCTCACAATGAAGAACAGCTTTAAAAATGTAAGCAACACCCTTCTTTACTGAGGAAGATTGGTTCCGGGACCTATGCAAACTGGAGAACCTGTGGATTCCATAAAATGGTGCAGTATTTGCATATAACCTATGCATATCCCCCTATATACTTTAAATGATCTCTAAATTACTCATAATATCTCACAACAGCAAGTAGTTGCTATGCAGTATTGTTTAGGAAATAATGCCAAGAAAAAAAAAAAAAAAGGTACATGTAATAGCATTGCATCTCCAAATACTTTTTAAATATGTGTGATCTGTGATTGTGTGAATTTAGGATATAGAACTGAAGATATGGAAAGCTGGCCACATTGTATTCAACTTAAACAATAGCATATATTTGGTGTCCATTATATGCCAAGCACCATTATAGACAGAGTAGACATTTAAGTGCTGTGTTAATTGTATGCTCTCTTCTATAAATATTCATAAATAGTGAATAGATTGGTAGAATACAGAGAGAGCGAAGAGAAGAAATATTTGATTTAAGTGCAATATTCCCATATTAAGTGTTCATATCAACAGATTGGAGCACACATACTCAACCATAGTGTTGCCAAACTTGAAGTCACAACCTATGCCCTAAGTTACGTCTGGCCACCCATCCCCAATAAGTTAACACAAAAAACCAAAGTAGTAAGATAAAGCAGAACAGTGTGACTTATTCAATGTGGTTCTGTTTGGAAGAAGAACAAAGTTGCAGAAAATCACTGGAGTCTACATTGGCGTCCTGAAGTGAGATAGAAGTTTGAATATAGGGCCAAAAAGTTTTACCTCTATAGTCCTGGCAAGGTGTGACCCCACCCATCCTTATCCCATCATTTCTGGGTCTCAGGCTCATCCTTTAAGGTGGTGTGAGAAGTTGTGAGAACTTGGTGAACTCTTCCCAATAGACAAGCTCCCCTTTGGCTGAAGCCTCTTCCTTCTAGCAGAGTAGGATTCCTGGGGGAACTCCCATTTAACTCGGACCCATTGTTTTCAAAGTTTGAGAGCCAGATTGAAAGAGCCAACATCTCTTAGAATATCTTCACTTCTGCCATGCTGGTTTATAAGAAAATTTTATTACACCCACACACACAAATACCCCTAGGGCTCCTTAAATATTTTTTTTAGGTTTTTAAATTTTTATCTTATGTGTGTGAGTGTTTTGCATATATGTATGTGTACCTTATGCATGCTGTGCCCAGATCCAAGGACGTTGGATTTCATGGAACTGGAGTTACAGGTAGTTGTAAGCAGCCCTGTGTTTGCTGGGAACTGAACCCAGGTCCTCTGCAACAACAATTGCTTTTAACTTCAGAGCTATCTCTTTACATGTACATGCCTCTCTTTTGTGTGACAAAATGTGGATGACATTTATGTTGCTTCTAGTTTTACATGTTTACTTCAGTGACATTAGGTCCATTCACATGGCTGTGTTCCATCAGCACCATCCATCTTCAGAGCTTCCCTTCTCCAGTCTGTGAGTCAGAACCCACCATTATCTTTCCCCGAGTCCCTGGAAACCATCACATGTCTTGTCTATAAGATTTTGACTACCCTTTGTACATGGGACAATGGTATCGTATAATAAGTATTACATGTCATTTTGTGACTGGCTTACTGGTTTTATGCCATGTCTTCAAGGTCCACTCCTGTTACATTTATCAAATCAGATTTCCTTGTAATACTCATTCATTGTATTTCCTATGACACATTTGATTATCTATTCATCCTTTGATGGGCATTTGGCTTGCCCTGGTAGGACTAATTGTGCCATGAATATGAGTGTGTGAATATTTTTGGGTCCTTTTATTTTTATTTTTTCTTATGTTTCCTCAAATGCTGCATCTCATGTAGTTTTCTGTTTAATTATATGACAAAAACTGCCATATTCTTTCCACAATGGTTGTGGTATTCTATATGCTCACTGTCAGGGTGAAAGGATTTTATTCTTTCCACACTTCCCCTACCACCTGTTCTCTGTTTTTACTTAGCATTTTTTGTAATACTAAATTTAATGAGCATCAGTTGGTATTTTATTGTGATTTTGATTTATCTTTCACCAATGATGAGTGGTGTTGGTGTGTTTTCTGACCATTTGGAGAAATATCTCCTCAAGGGCATTGCTCATCTTGTTAACAGTTCTCTCCTTTGTTGTTAGGTTGTAGTTTTCCTGCATTCTGGAAAGTAAAGCCTTTATCTGATGTCTGATAGACAGATACTTCCTCCTAGTCCTTCCTCTCACTTGTTCATATTTTCATAGTGTTCTTTGATACATCAAAGTTTCAAGTTTGGGGCTGGGGTTTACCTTAAAGAGCAGAGTTCTTACCTAGCATATTAGCATGCACACGGACCTGGGTTGACCCCAACATCAAATAAACTTTTCAGTTTTTCTGCTGTCTAGTTTATGTTTAGTTTCTCATGTCTTTTGAGCATTATATTGTGTCTAAGAAATTACTACCACATCTGGCATAATTAGCTTTTCTCCTTATCTTAGTAGTTTTACATTCTCAGCCCCATATTTGAGCTGATTTTTGTGTGTGTGGCGTAAGACAAGGGTTTCAACTGTAAATTTCTACATATGAATATACAGTTTTCCTAAAACTATTTGTTGAAAATATTTTTTATTTAATAATCTTGCTATTTCACCAAAAACATTCTAGCATTTCATAGATTGACACTGTATTCATGAGTCTATAAGCTTTTATGCCTGAGCCACATTATTTTGATTACTATAACTTTGCACTCACGTTTTAAATCAGGGAATATGAGATTTCTAATGCCATTCTTTTTGAACACTTTTTTTTTCACTGTCTGTGGTCTCTTGCAATTCCATGTGACGCTTAC
Source organism: Uromys caudimaculatus (assembly GCA_028551405.1). Lineage (NCBI taxonomy): Eukaryota > Metazoa > Chordata > Mammalia > Rodentia > Muridae > Uromys > Uromys caudimaculatus. The sequence continues at coordinate 86,954,345 of CM052706.1, read as the reverse complement.
AATAGATTTTTCTATTTTTGCAAAAATAAAATCACTGGGCTTTAGACTGAGATTGCAGTGAGTTGAACTCGCTTTCAGAAAGCATTGACATCTTCACTCTATTAAGGTTGCCTAGTCACACAGATGAGCTGTGCTTCCATTTCTTTTTCTTTTCTTTCTTTCTTTCTTTTTTTTAACCCATGTCAAACCTTCCTGAACACTTTTACGTGTATAAGCCTTTCACCTTCTTAGTCACCCCAGTTTGGTTCTTTTTAGCTTTTGTAGTAGGGACAGAATACAGAACCCAGGGTGTCACAAATAACAGGCAAGCACTTTGCCACTGAGCCGCACACCCAGACTGTTTACACCTTTTTCAAGCATTAGAATCCTTTTCATTGTTTCTTTTCAGATTGCACATTGTTCCTGTACAGAAGCACAATTGATTTTTGTGTGGTAATTTTATATTCTGAAACTTTACTGTATTTTTGACTCTATTTATTGGTAAAAATCTTCAAAAGGTTTGGCATGTAAGATTATGTTGATTATGTCATTTGTAAACAGATTTCTTTCTTCTCCTTCCCAATATGGATGTTTTTAATCATCTTTTTCTTGCTTTACTTCTCCTTCTAGATTTTTCTAAGTCATTTTCAATAGATACAGTAGAAGCTAGTGGGCATCTTTGCCTAAAATCCCCATTATTAGAAGAAAAGCACTACCTTTTTATCATTGAGTATGTTCTTAGCATGCATAAACACACACACACACACACCACACACACACACACAGACACACACACACACACAGACAGACACATACCTACAATGTCTATGTATGTGAGTGGGTATGGGTGTGTTCTGTGTTGGGTGTAAACATAAGGTTTAGGCCATTATTTATTTATTTATTTATTTATTTATTTATTTATTTATTTATTTATTTATTTTGCATCAGCTAATCTGATAGTGTGTGATTTCTTTCTTTCGTTTTTGTTGTTGTTTTGTTTGTTTATTTTTCCATGTTATTGCAGTTTATTTCAAAAATCTGTTTTTATATACTAGCTATCTGTGCATTACAGGAGTTACTAATATTTGGGCATGCTGTGTCATCTTTTCAGGGTACCTTTAAAGTTCATTTGCATGCATTTTGCAGAGAATGTTTATGTCAATATTCATAAGAGGTGTTGTCTATAGTTTTAGTTTTTCTTCATCTTGTTATTGGGGTATGGCTGGTTCACAGAATGAGGTGGAAGGCATTTGCTCTTCTTCATTACTTCTGGAAGAGTTTGAAGAAGGCTGCTGTCAATTAGTACTTGGGAGAATCTATTGATGAACGATCTGGGCCTGGGCTTTGTTGGGCGATTCCTGCTTCCTGATTCAGTCTCTAACTAGGTACAAAACTGTTCACACGTGCTATTTCCTCACCATCTATTTTGGAAAGGCTGAATTACTTCTAAGAATTTCCCATTTAACCAAGGTTATCTATTTACAGGCCTCCATTTGTTCACAGCACTCTGAGTAATCCTTTTGGTTTCCACAAAATTATTTGTAATGCTGCCATGCCCTCTTTTCCTTTTATGATGTTTCTTATTTGAATCTTCTTCTTTTTCTCTCAGTCAGTCTAGCTAAAGATTTGCCAGATGGGTTAATTTTTCAAACAATAAACTTTGGTTTGATCAAGGATATAATTTTTATTTCTTTCTGTCTTTCTATCATCTGTCTTGTTTACCTTTAGTCTAATATTTATGTTGCTGACATTCTTCTAGTGTTGTGTTTAGTTTCCCTTTCTAGACCCTTACATGTTTAAAGTTAGCTTGTTTAAAACGAAAACCTCTTTTTTTTTGTCATATGTGTTTAGAACGTAACTCTCGGACTTCATATTGTTTTGATACAGCCCATATGCCTATGTATGTTGAGCTTTTGTGTTGATTTTTTTCCAGATACTTCTTTTTAAGAATCTCTGTTTCTGCACTGCTTTGGACTTAAGAGTGTTTGTTTAATTTCTGTACTCTTGTGCATTTCCAGCTTTCTGTCCTCTATTATAAATGTCTTGTCCCACTTCATTCTGATCAGAAAGTACTTTGTGTCATTTCACACTGTATACATTGGTAAAGACTTATATTGAGGCTGCATATATGGTGGATCATGGCAAATGTCCCATATGTCCTTTAGGAAAATGTATAATTTGCCTTTATGTATGACGTGTTCTAGGTGTGTCTCTTTTATATAGTTCATTCATACTGTGTAGAGTGTTCTGTGTGTGTTTGATATAGTTTATCTAAAATGATATTTATATCCTTATTTTCTCCTTTTTTGCCATTTTTTTCATTATTGAAAGTGGATTATTATTATGTCCAATATTATTGTTGGTGCTGTATCTTGCTCTTATTCTATCAAAGCTGTTTTATTTGATTAGATGCTGGGTTGTTTGTTACATGCATGCTCAAAATTGTTGTATCTTCTTAGGAAATTAATCCTGTTGTCATTATGTAATGTCCTTTATCTCTATGAACATCTACATTGTATGACATCAGCCTAGAATTCTCTGATCTCTAATTTAAGTTACATTGAACTGGCTCCACTCTTTTCCTTTCAAAGTGCATGTATTGAAATTTCAGGCATAGTTCCTATAGATAGCACATAATTAAGTTTTGTTGTTGTTATGCTTAGATCCATTCTGCCATTCTGTGTCCTTTGACTGGACAGTTTTTTCTATCTACATGTAAACAAACTAATGATAAAGGGAAGCTTATTATATAGTTTTGTTATTATTTATAATTTTCCCAGGCTAATTTCCTCATTTACTGCTTTTCTTTGCAATTAGTTGTTGTTTGCATAAAGTACACAGTTTGGTTTTCTCTCATTTCTGCTTATGAATGATCCATGGGTATTTCTTTTGTGGTATGTCCTCATAGTTTAAAAAATGACTCAAGTCATTATCTTCAACTCTTGGCCATTTATATTAAATAAATACCATCATCATTCACATACAAAAAACCATTAGATCCCTATTTATATTGTTGATATAAATTATAAGTTAGTATATATTACATAATCATTACATGGAATAATACTCCTTTTGTATAGTGTTGTCTTATTTTGAGATAAAGTCACCCTCTGTCACCAAGAATGCCTCAGACTTTGTCTCCTCCTGCCTCTGGCTTCTCAGTGCCTATAGTACAGGCATAGATTACCGTGCCAAACCTTAATTTTGCTTTTCAAGTCCTAGTAAGAATTTAATTCAGGTAATAATGAGTTGCAAAATAGGTTATAAAGATAATTCTTTTTCTAGTTCTAACACTGTCATGAACTTTTTGGGTTTGGTGGTGAATAAATACATACAAATATATGTGATAGTGAAGGTTTAAAATCCCATGTGAAGACCCACAGCTTCTTGTCTTAATGGTTACTCTAACTGTATTGAAGAAGCTCATTGAGTTCTGTAGTTGTATAGGCTTTGGATCTGGTTATTTTTGGTGTGAAATTTTTTAATTTGCAATTTTTAACTAATAAGGTTTATGAAATCCTATACAAATTTAAAATGGAGTAATGCAACAAAATTATAGAAATAGTTTTTCTTTTCATTGGTTCGTTGCCAGATAATTTTGAATTTCTTAGTTTTTTCTCCAGCTTCTTCATGTTTTTATTTGAGTATCTCCTTTTAGCGTTTCTCAGAGGGAAGTTTTAGTGATAATGTCTCCACAGCTTTACTTATGTGAAAGTGGTTTAATTTCTTTCTCGCTTTTGAAGGATGTTTTCACGGGATACAGAACTTTTGATTGACAGTTTGTTTTTGCTACTTGCTTTCAGCACTTTAAATACAAACCGTGGGGCTGTTGGGTTGCGATTCTCCTACAGGAAAACATGCAGAGGATCTTACTTTGGTTCCCTTACGCCTCGTGAGTTTGTCTTTTATCGCTTTCAGGATTCTCACTCTGTCTTCAGTGTTGACAGATGAATCATAACGGATCTCCATGTAGTTATATTTGGGTTCACCCCAAGTAGGGTTCAGTAAGCTTATATTTATGTATGCATTTCTTCTTTCAAATTTGGGACATTTGACGGCTCTATCTTCAAATTAACTCCATTTTGTAAAATGTCTCTCCATTTCAGAACTCTCGATTTGAATATGTTGGGTGGCTTGGTGATGTCTTACAAATTCTTTAGCTTACATTATCTCTGCTCCGAAGCTTCCTCCTTCCCACTGTTTTACTGCACTTTCCCTTTTTGCTTGTTCCTCATACTAGTTTCCAATAACCACTTTCCAAACTGCCCATTTCCCCTGAAGACTGCTGTGGAATATCTCTAGTGACTTTTTACTGTTATTACCTTTGTCTCAAATCCAAAAATCTGTCTTCAATGCTATTTTAAGATGTCTTTACATCTTGGTTGAAATTGTAATTTCGCTTACTTGCTTTCATAATTGCCCTTAGTTATCCATGTCTGTGCCTCTGTGCGCATGTTCCTGCATGTGTGAGTGGGGGTGCATCTCGTGCTGTGTGCACTTGAAGTCAGAAGTCAACCTCAGTTGTTCATCCTCACCTTCCAGGACAGGGTCTCTCTTACTGTTCACTGTTGGGTATGCCAGACTACCTGGCCCACAGGCTTTTGAAAGAACAATTCTCCAGTCTTCATCTCTCATCCCCCATAGGGGTACACTGGGAGCACAGTCATCTGCAGTTGCACTGTCCAGCCTTGATGTGGGTTCTGATGATTCAAACTCAGGTGCTCAGGCTCCCCTCTCATGTGCGTTACCCACTGAGCCTCCTCTTCCCTTCCACCTGGAGTTATTTACATTCATCTTTTTATAGTTCCTTAGGATTGTTTAAGGCAGGTATTTAACAGACATTTCAAATATATTTACAAATTACGTCTACCTACCTGGCATTTGAGGAGATTTTTGTGGTTCTTGGATTTGGCCATGTTTTCCTATTTCTTTGTGTGCCTTATTAACTTTTTGTTAAAAACTGTACATTTGCAATATAGTCATCTGCACATCTTTGAAGACTGCCTCCAGGCAAAGAAGACCTGAGCTGGTCAGACCTATGCAGAAACGTTCAGGTCTTTTGCTGGCTATTTGGTTCCTAGGCCATTGTTTAAGTGTATGGTTTTATGCAACATAAAGTGCTACTTTCAAATTCTCTGTTTTTTCAAAGGGTCCCATCCTATTTCTCACCATGGGCCTTAAGTACCTTTGTATTCTTTTAGCAGGAATTTCTTGCCCTGCATAACTTCAGAGGATGGAGAACCAGGATGCTGATTTTACCGAATTCTATTCTGTTATAGCAACAGAAGTAGAGCAAGAACGTTTGAAAACCCCACACTTCCTAGTATTTTTTATGTTTTTATTTGAACATTGGGAAACAAATCTCCACATTCTAAAAGTAACAAGTTCATTTGAACATATTAGAGAGTTGAGCCAACAGGACAAGCCATGATCCTGAAGACTGGGAAATACAGAGAATCATGGATTCTGATGATCTAGTGGTCATTGCTGGTATCTGGCTCTTCTGGGATTCTAGAACACCATAGACTAAAGACTATTTGACATAGGAACTTCAGAGGCTGGATTTGGGGAGCCTCTGCAATTCTGTGAATTTTATCTTTAGGATTCCCCAAATGTTCTTGGAATAGATCTAGGACAGTCGAAAAGTACAAAGTGGCCACTTTGAAATATACTCAGTGAATTCTGATTTCTGTAAGAAATTTCTTCCCTCAAAGGAAATTAATTTTACTAGACCCTAACACATGAAGGAAGTGAAAATCTTCAATTCCAGAACTTTAGCTTAAAAGACAAAAAACCAGAGCTTGAAACAGGGCAAATATCAGACAAAACTAAGATGTGACAGAGATATTATTAGAATTATCAAACAGTGGATTTAAAATAACCATGATTAATATGCTAAACTCATGGACCACATGTAAAAACAGATGGCTAACATAAGCGGAGTGACTGAAATTCTAACAGGAATAAAAGAAAATTCTAGAACTAAAAAAAAACAATGTTACAGAAATGACAACTATCTTTTGTGGACTCATTTTGGGACTAAACATAGATAAGAAAAGAATTAGTAAGGTTGAAAATATACTGATAGAAATTTCCCAAACTAAAAGTCCAAGAGAAACAAAAAGACAATATCCAGAAAATCCAAAAGTTGTGAGGCGGGTGCAGAAGATACACAGATGATGAGAATACCAGAAGCAAAAGAAAGAGAAAAAGGAATAGAAGACATGCTTCTAATAACAGTGACTGAAAAATCTCACAATTAATATCAACCACCAAACCACAAATCCAGGGAGGTCTAAGAACCCTAAGCAGGATAATTTCAAGAAAGATAAATGACTGTCTAAGCATATTACATTCAAACTGAAAATAGTTTAAGTTTCTTATCAAGAAGAAAACTTTTGAAAAAAGCTAGGGAGTAAAATTTCCTTGCTATAGAAGACCCAGGATAAGAATTCTGCTGGGCATTTCCTTAGAAACCACACACACAAAAATGAGAGTAGGGTGAAATGTTTAACGTGTTGCAAGGAAAGAAACACCAACCTAGACAAAGAGTTGCTTAGAAGGAAATGGAGAGATCTGTCTTCAATAGACTTGCCTTGCTTGGACAGTTGAAAGATGCTCCCCAGAGAGCAGGGTCATGGATGAGGTCTCACAGGCAGCTTTGGTTAGCTCAGGCCAGTTAGAACCACATGACCTTGCTCCATCTTACAGCACTCACATGCTTACCTCACTCTATACCAGCATCAAGGATCAAGATGCTTTATCATTTCCATTTGTTATTAATTACACCTCTCCTCGAAACACACACACACACACACACACACACACACACACACACACACACACACACACGTTCTTTTCTTCAGTTGGATGTAGTTTCTTGGGGGGAAAATAGGATTCCAATTTAGCTGTCTCAAGAGCTCCTCTGATTCCCTGCATGTTAGAAATGTGTGCTCAAGAAACGACAAATCCACCACACCTGCTGTCCTCATCTGCCCGACTGCATAAGTAGGCACAATGAGACATTTATACATTTGAAACCACAGCAAGGATGGAAGCAGTAACGAATGTACACAATTTCCATCTGCATAGTGATCTGAAATTTCTTTCTTTCCCTACTACTGACTTCCCAGCTCCGTTCTGCATTTGTCTTTAATGCCGATTCCTCTGTCAATCTTCAGGCATTGGCCTCTGTCACCTTTATCTTCATAGCTTGCAGTTTACCCAGTATGAGTGGGCATTATAACTACTCAGGGAGATTTTGGAGAAGACAAATTTCTATACTGAGCTTCCTCTGACATGCACGATCAAGGAAGCTGAGACACTCACCCATAAACTGGGTTCTCATATAACCCCAAACCATTCTGTTGTTGTTTTTTGTTTCTTTGTTTGTTCTTTTGTTTTGTTATACTGATGGTGGCCTTCTTCTATCCAACACAGTGCACCAAGGCAGCAAGCTGGTCATCTTTTCAAACCAGCAACATTTCCCTGTAATAGTTACTCTAGACACCCAGTAGTCTCATGCACGCACCTGCGTGTGGAAAGCAGGATGCTGGTTCATCCACTTGTACATCTGGACAGCTCACTTTTCCTGTTATACGATTTGTTAGGATGTACAAAAACGTACCCATCTATGCTAATGAAGAAGTCGGTTTTATTATCCAGACTGGAATTCAAGGGGTGTGGGCACCATTGGCTTCTGGAAGGAGAACAAGTTAGATTTAAGTGCTTTTAAGAACACAGGCAGCCACTCCGTCCCTGCTGATGTCTGCATTGCTCCATAGCTTTCTACTCCTATTTCCTGCCACGCTTGTTTTATTTTCTCCTTCGCTTTCCTGTGCACAGGGCAGAGGAGGACTGCACATCCCTGAGTCCATGGGTTCTCAGATTGTCTGGGTGTCTCCTTGACATTTGCAGATTCTTAGGAGAGAAGACATGACTGTTCCAGGTTGAGGTCATGCCCACTCCTGGTCCAATTAAGCTATCTTGGGAAGAAAACATTATATATCAGATGGGATTTAGCACCACGGTATAAAGCATGACATTAACGATGATGTCAATAACAGTGATATTTATAGCCTCACTTAATAAGGATGCTAGAGAGGGCATTCTCATGGTTGGTTTCCATCCACTAAACTGCTGAGATCATTGATTTTTATGGCTACAAGATGGCTCCAGCAGTTCCAGGATTCAAATCATCATACTACAAGATCTGAAGTAGTCAATAAGAACTTGAGGAAGTCACATTTGCTCCCTGGAAACTATTCTCCAGGGTTTCTCCCTCTCAGCAGAGTTCCTTGTGGACCAATTGGGTGGGATGAGTAAATCCTGGTGCCTTCCCACAACCATCCACACTAGAGAGTGAACTCAACCCTGATGTATTCTAGAGAAGTACTGTGCCATTGGGCCCATTTTTCAAACCTGTACTTTTTCTGGAAGAAGTTATTTCAGCCCATATGGCTCCAAAGCCTTGTGCTTAGCAGGGTAGCTCAGAGCTTGCACGTCCCCAGTGGGTGGTGACGACAGTGTGTAGTAACGTAGGGCGAAGGCTCCTGGCTGTCTCCTCTGATAGAAGTGAAAACACATAAGCTACATCTTTTCCTGTGAGCCTCCCACAATGCTGACTCGAGGATCTTTAGCAAAAATGAAGTCCGGAGCAACAGGAAGATGAGGATGACAAAGATTCACCAACAGTATAGTGGACATTAAACTGGGAGGAGCTAGAAAATTGAGAAACATGGAACAGGGAAGGGCTGCAGAGAGATATTGGGCTGTAGGAAAAGGGGATGGGCTAAGGTAATAAAACTTCTGAGCCAAGCAAAGCAGAAGCAGGGCTCAGGACCGGCAGGAAGGTGCTGTGAGGAGATAGCAGAGATGAATGAGTTGACTGGGCACTTCTGCCAGCCAGGCCCAGATGCGCCAGGAGCACCAGCAAAGCTCCCCGTGCTCTGGAGGTCAGTTATTTATTTATATTGTAATGGAACCTAACAAATTCTAAAACTAGATAAATCCAATTACCCGTGTTTTGCCTTCAGGGAGTGAGAAAGATTAATGGTGGTATTTTGGCAGTAGCATAAAAAGAAATAGGTGGTAATAACAGGGCGGCTGTAAAGAGCCAGAGAGCAGGCTGCAGTTTGGCCAGCTGCTGCTATCCTGGTCAGAGAACATCCATTCCCTTCAGGTTGGGTGGGGGTTGGGTCCAGACCAAGGAGCTCCTACGATTGCTTCATAGGATATAGTTTGTCCCATCATCTGGTCTGGTCTTAGTTTAGCTTTGTCATGCCAACAAAGAACCCGGGAGCTTGAGCATGCTAGTCAAGTGTTCTACCTCTGAAAATATCCACAACCCTTGGTTTTTAAAAATACAGTCTTATTATGTATCCTGGACTGATCCTCAGTCTAATTCCCCTGCCTCCTCCTGTGAAGTGCGGGGATTATCAGCACAGGCCAGCACACCAGGCCCCACTCTTTCTTGGATACGCTCTTCTTTGTACACATCTTATGTTATACTCTGCTTCATCCCACCCCATGTAGCTCCTGGATTTGAGTGTTGATCTAGCATCTCACCGTCACTCTGCTTGAGGATTTTCACCAGGCTCCATATCTTTACTTTCTAGGTAAGAATCTGAGGGAAATAGTTAGCTGCAGAAGACCCTCATTTGTGTCTTTCCTGAGCTGCTCAGGGGGTACCCATTTGTGGAACCATTTACTAGGCCACTGCAGGGCCTCTGTTACAGCTTCCACAGAAAACCAGACTCTGGCTACCATGGCTATGCTGCTTGTGTGCCCACATGGGCAACCTGATTGTTGCCCTCTCTGTTTACATGTGCATTGTTACCCTGTCACTTTCATTGTGTCAAACTCTTGCTCTCTTCCCCGAATAACCTGTGACTTAGGAGATTTCTCTCTCAAAATGCCTTCCTTGATATTCACACAATTCTGCTTCTTTCAAAGATGTAATTATTTTTATGGAGATATAATTCACATACTATAAAATCCACCCTTTAAAGTGTACAATTCAGTGGCTTTTAGTATATAAATCTATGAGTTACTTCCAGGACATTTTCACCCCTCCCTGAGAAGGAACCCCATATCCCACTGAAAGGCGCCCACAGTACCCTTTCACCTACCCTCGGGCAAGCTCTTCCTGAAGGTGCGGTGATGGACACTGAGTCTGCATGGACTCTACTCATGTCTACCTTTAATTTGTTATATGTTTCTTCTTTCACAAGCATGTTTTGAGAGCTTATCCCAGTCCGAGCATTTTTTTTTTTTTCTCAGACACTGTGCATGGAGATTAGCAGGCATAATTCCTACCCTTAAACAACTCAGTTTTGAAGTGGGAGATTTTTAAATCAAGCAGTTAAACATATTCTTCTAAGTGTTCTGGTCCCCTGTAAATGTGTGTTTATAAGGTTAGTTAGACTTGTCCAGAAATGATGGGTCTGTACAGTGGTGTCTATATGCTAAGGAACATATTTACCCTTGGGTTGTATAGCCTGTCACCCAGAATTCAGTTCTACTTCTTATGTAGCCGGCCCAGCTCTAGCATTGCTTTCTAACTCTTGAGACCTGGCCGCACTCACCAGCCCAATTATGGTGGTTCATCTGTATTGGGACTGTCTGGAGGAGTTGCTAAGATAGATACTGGGACTCATCCTGAAATCTTCGATTTGGGGGCCTTGGAGACAGGTTGGAGAATTTGTAGTTATGACAAATTTTCCAACAGTGGTGATGATGCTTGTTCTGAGTGCTATAGTTTGAGCTTAGAATATCGCTTCTCATTGTTGACCTTCATCCTGGGTCTGCCGATTATGGGAACCATATAAAGTAGGGGACCTGCTTTGTCCTACCAGGCCCTTCTCAAGCACCTGCGAGCCTGTGACTGAATTCAGGCTCAAAGCTATGGCTGCTTACATAACTGAACACTGCCTGTTTCCAGGTTTGATAGTCTCTTCTCCAATGTACTGAGCCTCATCATATTGAGTGCACAATGAGTTCTGCTCACTGTTCATGTTGCCAAGATTCGCAGATGCCAGACTTGACTTAGCCTGGACATTTCTCCTACGGTTAGCAGCTTCCTCTGTAAGGACAGTCACTGATATATGGTGGTCATGTCAACATATCATTGTCATCCTTCCTTCTCCTTGGATCCTATTTCAGAATGTGACTATAATGGCAAAGATGACACTTCTATTTTCCTCTAGCCTATAATATGCCAACTCTCCTGGCAAAGCCAAATTGAGAAGGGGAGGTGTGAACCGTATGCTTCTGTGGCCTTTGCAACTCAAATATTCGCATCTGAATCTACTAAATTCTTTAGAATTTAGGGGAGTACAAAGTCGTTTACTACAAACACCAGAAAAAAGTATAGGATTATTGATAAGATTATAAAATGAGGTTGACCAATTTAAAAACCAAGCAAATACAATCTCATCTACTCTCAGCTCAGATGCTTTTACTTTCATTTCCATAAACAAATGCTTCCCCCACAGTGAAGTTGCACTCTTTATGATTCTAGTTTTAGGAAGCTCAAATTCAAGCAAAACAAACCAAGGGCAATAGATGCCAAGATAGTTCTCATAGCCATTGGTCAGGAGGGGCTGGAGTGTGAAGTACTGAGAGGAGACAGGGTCTGAATGTTCTGTAACTTGGTCTGTGTGCTCTTGAATGTGTGTTTATATATGTGAAAATATATATATTATATATATAAAAACATATAAAATATATATATTATTGCACTGTACTCTTAAGATCAATGTCCTTTGTATTCACTTCACTTAATGAATAATATTCTGCAATAATTAGAACACTAAAAATACCCAAAAGAGTTTAAAAAGCGAACGTTAAAAATAGTGTTGCAAGAAAGGTAAAAGCAGACTTTATCTGCTTAATTAAATTAGTAAATTGAAGATCACGTTGTACTTTTAACCTTGTTGTACTTTTACCTCATTTTTAAGACCAATGACATAGAACTAACCCTAGTTTCAAAACAGAAAAACATAAAACCAATGTAAAAAACATCTGGCCAGCACAAGTAGGCAGAGGCATGGAAGCACATCTCTCAGAAATCATGCATAAAATTAATATCTTTTCTTATAGACAAAGTCTCATTTATTTAATTTCAAAATATACATCCAAGAGTTTGGGGAGGCACACTGATATCTTTATTCAGATGCCAGAGAAAGGTTATCAGATGGCTAATGGAGCCTCAGGTACTGTATCAACTGGACTGAGAATTTCTTTAAAAGAGGCCACGTACCCAAGAGCACTTAACTGTGATTTGTTTCTTTTCCCCAGTCCAAGGAAGACAAACCTGGTCTGTCTGGGGTCAGGACCTTCAGCAAGTCAGACTGAAAAGTTACCATACCAACTACCCTAGAGTTTGCGAGGAGCATCTTTACCTTATACCCAGTCCCAAGTTTAATCCATATATATTAATTAGCAGAGAACAATAAATGTCTTATTAAATCAGTGATGATAAAAACAAGTCATAGCAGCCATAGAATGTTAATTGTCAGTGGCTATCAGCTTAGGAGGTGAACAGGCACGTGGCAAGGTATAATACAGCGTTTCCAATACATGCTGTGGTGTTAAATTCTCGTTACGGTGTTTTAATAATCAATTGGATTGGAGTGTACAATATTTGTCTAATTAACTCCACATCGACACTCAGGAGCCTGTCTTGCAGGCCGCAGATGATGGATTAGTTATGGCAGCTTGGACCTCATGATTGAGAGCAGTCCATTGTCTCTGCTCTGAGGGGCTCATCCCCAGGGTCCAATGCCAACAAGACAGCCACCGAAGCCTGATAGGACAGTGCTGTCACAATACAATTAACAATAAGTTCAGAAGGAGAAAAATGCCGCCTTTGTTGAGGCTTTGTCCCTACTCTGTAGTCTCCAGTCTGTCTTGCTAACTGTTGTGTACTGCCCCAATGATGGGGGTCTCAGACCTATTGTGATATAACTAGTCAGGTGAGGGAAGAGTCAGCTCTTTAATTTCCCCCCAAAATGTCCCTATAAAATCCTTGGAAGTCTTCTTCAAGATTCTCTCTACCTTTCCCCGTCTCTTCTGTCCTTTATACTTCTTTGTTTCATCTCTCTCCCTCTCCTTTAATGGTGTATTGCATACTTCTATGCTGACATTTTCAAACTCCTGTGCACATCTTTTATTCTGTCTTCTCTGAGGCATTGTCTTAGCTGCTTAGATTTTGTATTCAGGTTTAGAAACTGTGAGTCGTACTGACCTTTGTCTTCACAGTTCCTCATAAAATTGGTGATGTGATTCTCTTCTGTGCATTTCTAGCAGCAAATGCATGCAATGACAGTGTGCTGGACTCAGATTTCTAGGGCTCAAGGGGCTGTGACTTCACCAGAGTTAACAACCAGTTGTAACAGAGAAAAGGAGCACTCTGGGTCTGTTGACACAAACATCTGATAAGAGGCCATCGCTCTGGGTAATGATGACATTGGAATGAAAACTTCTAGGTTTTTTTTTATAGATAATGTCTGCATGTAGTTATATATCCTGCATTGCCGCCAATAAGTAATTTGTAACTATACACCACATGACAATAAAATATAAGTACCCCCAATTGAATGGGAGTAAAAAGGGGTGGGCAAGTCTAGGAAGAGTTGGGGGAGAGAAGGTAAATATGCCCAAACCATGATATATGCAAGTCTCAAATTACTAATAAAGAAAATGAGTGACACTTAGCTTAGGGTCACTAGCTCCACAGTGCTGTGCCAGCTTAGTGTGCTGAGACCAGGATTTGATCTCCAGGAATCCCCCCTCCAACCTAAGAAGTAAAGACCAAGATATTAATATAAATAGACAACTTCTGACAACATCAGATCAAATAAACTCAACAAACATGCACCTAGACATATAATCTTGGTAGTAACCAAACATTACACAATTAAGAAGAAAGTCCAAAAGGCATATGGGGAAAGACTGAGGTGTGGATAGATGGGTCTTAGTAGATACAACATTTCTAAACAGAAGAGGAATCTGTAACTATTTAAAAGGCAACCAGTAGGCTGCAGGAAAGTGATTAACAGTATTTATAGCATTAATAACTAGATTATATAAAGAACAGCTACAAATCACCACGAAAAGATAAAGCACCCAACAGAAAGCAGATGAACGATATGAACTGGCAACTCACTGAAAGAAAATTGCAAATAAATACCTGAAAAGATGCTGAGCCTCATGAGCGATCTGGGAGATACAAATTAAAATAAGAAATACAAATTACTCTAGAAAACTCATAAAAAAAATAGCATCAGAGAAGATTCAAGGAAGGGGTTAAAACTTGAACACTGCTGATGAGAATATTAAGGTGTGAATATTGAAAAAGGCAATTGCCTATATCTCTGAAAGGTAAAGATTTAAATTTTTGATTAACACACACCTAAGCCCAGCCATACAGTGTGGCTGGCTAACAGGGCCTCATTCTCTCCACCCTGAAGTTAACCATGGACCTGCAGGCCTGATATCCACCCTCAGCTTTATTCCATGGAGAATAATTAGTAGAGAGAAGAGTAACAACAGTAACTCTGCATTTCTAAATTCCAGGAGAATTCAGAAAAAAATATAAGCAAGTGTTGCAAATGATCTATTGATATTGATACAGTCTATGGGGAGTTGGTGGCCTGACAAAAGTGTAAAAACAATTTAAATGCTTCAACAATGGACCCTAGACCATCTTTCTATGACAAGCCTGCAGCTATTGCAAATAATGAGGTGTTGAGGGGCAAGGTGACAGTCTTTCATAGGAAGGTGAAAGCAATTTGTGTAACCGTATTTATTGCATGTTTAAAACACCGACAAGTACATACCTTCGCATACAAGTCATCTTACAGTGCATGGGAGGATGGCAGTTGCTCCCAGAAAGCAAAGATCAGGACCCCAAAAGGCATGAATGAGGAGGAGGTGTAAGGAGAAGTTGGGGTCTGTGTTCTCTACGCTTCCATTATTGAACACAACATGTACTGTATTGATGTAGTTTTTAAAATGTTTAGTTTTAGAAAATAAAAAGGACACAGAGATAGTGACACCAAGAGAAGTTAGTCTCCACACAGACCACGTGGCTATCAGAACCCAAGGGACAAGTTGGTTGGTGTTGCACCTACAGTGTCCCTCTCATAGATATGGCTTTACTGTTGACCAGCCCCAGGTCCTCACACTAAGGCTACTGCAAAATGGAGAGTCTAAACAAGACCCTATTGTACACAGTTTCAACTGACTCATTGTGGTTCCACTTTCATAATGTCTTTTCCTGCATAATACCCATTCCCTGCACATACTCAAGTGCTGCCTTACACTTGGACAGGAGTACAGCCAAACCACTAGCAATTTGACCTGATGCTGTGCTAGGGATTTTAGTAAAGTCATGTAAAACATCTCCACACCACTGAGTTCAAAAGTGCAGCTCTTCTGAGAAACTAGGTTCTCATCCTACTGTCAAATTCCAAGATT
Organism: Uromys caudimaculatus; assembly: GCA_028551405.1. NCBI lineage: Eukaryota > Metazoa > Chordata > Mammalia > Rodentia > Muridae > Uromys > Uromys caudimaculatus. The sequence goes on along the minus strand of CM052706.1, from coordinate 86,938,883 downwards.
AAAAAAAAAGAGACAAAGTCATCTTGGCCATAATTGCTACTGATTTCAATTTTCCTATTTTTCATCCATATACAGAAACAACAAATTCGTTAGTGTTTGATAAATCTACACAACTACATCATGGTTATACAGGGATGCTAAACACATGGTCACCAGGGATTAGTCATATTACACACTAAGATGAAGATCCGATCTACCTATTTCTTTTGAGATGGGTTGCAGAGTGATCAGATATATTTCCAGATAAGCAAACTTAGCTACATCTATCTACGTGCTAGCCATACTCAGAATGGATGAAGAGATGTCAGCTTTTAAATGGGAGGGCATTGGACACAGTTGATGTATTGAGATCCTTGGTGGGTTGGAGCACATAGCTATGAGGCTGGTCTCTGCCCAGGGAGGAGAAACTACACTTGCTTTTGACTCTCCTCTCTGAGGCAGAGGGCAAGCTCCAGCACATTGCCCAGGGCCATCCCTCTCACCTCCTGCAGCAGAAAATTGAGAACTTGTTTTGTGAGAGCAGTGAGATGGATTCTGTGGCCTCTGGCTCTTTGAGACAATCAAGTTGTCCTTCACACTCCAAGTGGATGTAATTAACTCCACTGATAAGATGTTATGCCAATAGCAACGTGGAAAACACCGGAAAATGAGTCAAAAGGATGCCCAGTGAACTGTAGCAGAGGCGAAGGGGAGGAGTCCATGAGAGGTGCCTCACCTTCTCTCCCAAGCTTAGCAAATGACTTTGGCCTTGTGACTTTCTAAGGGAGCCACTGCTATTTATTAACTCTGAAAAAAAAAAAAAAAAAAAAAAAAGAAGGAAAAGCAAGTGGGCCCATGCTCTTTGCTCTCCTCTGTTGAGTTGTAGATTATTTCAAGAATAAACATGGGCAGAAAAGGGGCTGCCATAGAAACTAGGAACTTCTTTATCATAGTCTGAGTGAGCTGTGCAGCCTTGGGTGGTCCAGAATACTATTCTGAAACTGACAGTTCTCTTGATAAAGGAAGACCAGACAAGGCCAGACCATACACTGTGTTCTAATGGCCTCTCCTTTATACAAAACGAATTCACAGAGAAGGATTGACAGAAGGATCAGGGCACTGGGGCATGGGGGAATGTGATCTGGAAGGAGACTGTAATAAAAACACAGTTTGTTTGAAAATTCTGTAATGACAACTAATATCTTACATGCAAATCTTTAAAACTAAAAAAGTATTTTAAAGCATATATATATATATTAAATATATAATTAATGAAGAACACAGGGGACTATGAACTAAATACAGTCACTTCCCTTCTGAGGAATCCTAATCAGATGTGGTATTTGTAAGCAACGTGTACCAATATTTACAAAAGGATCATAATTTTGAGTAATTAAATACTAGTTAATTGATTTCCTGAGCAATAAATTTAGCTTTCCAGTAATTGTCCCCCATTAACGGGTACGTTCTCATAAGTGTTTTACTATAATAAGTCATTAAGATTTCCTGAATAATTTCTCTCCAAATCATTGATTTTAAGTTACGTCTGCTAATGCAGATGCTTAAGGTCTCCTAATGTTGCCATGTGTCAATTTCAGTCAATGCCATTATGACGACTGTGATTTGTTTGTTTTATGTTTTACTTTTAAAGAATAAAAGAAAAGCAAGGGAGGAAGGAACCTATGGTAATGGCTAAGTTGCAGATTACTGTCCTAAAATTTATCTTCAGGAAACTCTGTGTCAGGACCTCTTTTAAAACATTTGTCTAAGTGTCATTTAAGATTATAAAATTTCTTCCAAATTGACTCTGCCGTATATTTGGTATCAGGTGAAAGCCATCTGCTAATGTGCTTTTGTTTCAGAAGGCCCCGTGGAAGATGTGGCCTGGATTTGTGGTCTGTGGGCAGCCACTGAAAGGTTCTAAGCAAAGGCATGATGCATCAACAGATCATCTTGGTGGCTTGCAGTCTGTGAAAGATACAATAATGTGAAATGACTGAGATGAGAATCAGAACTAAGACAGCCAATAGGCCCAGTTAGGTTGCTCTTCCAAATAGCAGATATGAGCTAGGATAAAGGGCTAAAGCTTGAAAAATATGGCGATGGATGATGAAAAGTTGTTCTGAAGCTGTCAGAGGGCTGCTCTACCATGCCTGGATACTGCTGCATGTCAGGGTTTCTCCTTTCGGTCAGTTGCCTGTGTACATGGTAACACTAGACATCTATCTATAGGAGTATTCAGTCAGGCCCTCTCCTTTGGAAAAGGAGCACAATGAAAGTTACCTGAATAAGAGACAAGGGAGGGAAGGAGAGAGAGCAGATGAGAACAGGGAGAGAAGGAAGTAATGATGAGAAATTAATGCCTTTGCTGGCTTTGGAGTGATTCAGACATGACCTTTAAATTCAAAGGGTTACAAAGAATGCATGTCCTGCTTTGGCAGTGAACCACTGAACCCATTGTCTTGGAAATGATGTTTTTCTACTTCAGTTTAATCAGTTTCTTCATGAGTGAATAAAAGGGCCAACAAGATGGCTAAGTGGTTAGTTGCCCCCAGCGCGAATGAACTCAGTTCAATTCCTGAGATACACATGCTTTGGAAATCCTAGGAATTGAACTCCATATACACACCATGATACAAAATACATAAATGTAATGCAACTTTAAAAGGAGCATATACAGTATGGGCTTCCAAAATTATTGAAGTTGTTTTATCAACATTTTCACAAAAGTACGTTTTGATAATCATGATGATTATGATGAAGTTAATTATGGGTTATGCTACTTTGAGCTTAAAACCAAAATGTAGGAAGGAATTCATTAAATTCTAGTGAGTTATGTATACTTGCTCAAATAGAAGATTTTCATTTTCATCTACAACTATCTTGGTCACCTACTGAGTTTATAGCATAATATGCTATATAAATATTTTTTCTATGATATTTTACCATCGTGATTTCTAGTTTCATGAAAGATAAGGTCAGAATTTTAATATGACATCTGAGAGCCCTGCAGTCTTAGCTGTTTATTTGTCTTCCTGTTGTTTCCTTATTGAATTTTTGGAGACCTTTATTTCTTATATATGAAAAAGAAGACCCAGTGTTAGCATTGGCTCTGAACAGCCTCCTGGTGATTCCATGTGTCTAGATGACCCACTGTCTAACTGATGTGTCTCAACTAGGTTAAGGTGATTAAGCCCCACCCCTCCATTCACTGTGTCCCAAAGAGGAACAAAGGCATAATCCCTGGATGCTTTCGTTTCAATATCATGCTGTGTGATCCTGGATAAGAGTCAGGCATCCCCACTCTTGGAGTTCCTTGTTCAAGAAGTCTATATATTTTTAAGTATTTTAATTAGATGGAGTTAATTTGCACACTTGGCCATGTTTAGATAGTCAGAAAGAATGGAGCTTTCTCCAATCAGTCATTGGACCATATTATACCATTATCAGTATGATATATGGTAGTGTCATGGCTAAAGAGGTCACCGTTTGAAAACCAAGGCAAGGAACCCAGCATGCTTTTCTGCAAGTGGTGCTGAGACTCATCACACATTTTGTGAGTAGTGTCACTTGGATACCTGTCTTCTGTACCAAGTATGTCATTTGGTCTTTGACATATTTTCCCAGCATATTAATCCATTTCACCCCAAGTCTAGTGACCAAATCAGCCAGGAAAACTCTCCTTGGGGGCATCTTGAGGAATGTGTGAAGGAGTAAGGCATTCTGCCAGGTTTGTTTGATTGGGAGGTAATGAATTCCAACGTGTTCTGCCTTGCTCCGTCTGCATCTCTCAATGGTCATTTGCAAGGTCACTCTGTTTGACAGAATCGGTGACTCACTAAGAAACTGGGATGCATACTTGTTGCTGAAATGACTGATTTCCAGGTGTGCAGGAATTCAGAATGCTCCTGTAATTTTCCAATGGGCCATGGTGGAGATTGAGCAAGGAGTAGTGTACAGGAACAGAAATACTATATTAGTAGACAGACAGGCCGATAAGGGGCAGTAGAGGAACAAGGAGGGGAAAGCATTGGATAGCTGCAGTATGAAATAACTCTAATATCAGAGGCTTAGCTCTAAGACACATATTTCTAGCTTTACCCTGTAGGAAATGTCCATCATCTTTTCTGCTATTAGAGATCAAGTTTTCCCCATTCCCATTTGACTCTGATCTTCCATTTACTACTGTTGGGTAGTTCATGCCTCAAAGCTGCAGCAGACCCGGGGGCGGGGGGGTGTGTGTGGCAATTCTAGGAGACAGACTATATAGAGCAAGTGAGCTATAAAGGTAACACCTGGGTTCTAGTGAGCTCCACCACAACGAAAATGAGCTTTGCCTTTTTGGTGTGTGCATATTTCTATTTAAACCTATCACCAAAATAACACCTGGTCCTTGCTTCACAGAGAGGCTGGCAACCGGAAGCCATGTGATCAGAAATAATGTCTTACTCAATGGGAGGCGCTCCCCTGAGGATATGCAGCAGGGAAGTGACAAGGAGTCTGATTGAGAAGAAGAAAGTGATGACATCACTACCACACTACGAATGTGGTTCCAGTGCAGGCACGCACCCTTTTCACCCACCCCAATATGCAGATTTTGGGATTTTCTGAGTTTTATTTTTTAATAGCCCTACATTTCAGCTCTACTGCTGGCAGCATAGATTCCGAGACTCTCGGCCGTGTAATTAACTTCACATCTGAAAAGTCACTGCTTTTCAGAGCAGTGGGTCCTACCATTGCTTCAGGCTGCTCAGGGGCCACGCCTGTTCCCATGGGACAATAATGGCCAGGGAAGCTGTGCCAAGGCTCCCACTGACCCCTTATAATCACTGCCAGTTCCATAGCTTGTGGACTCCATCTGAGGGGGTTGAGACTTACCTTTGTCTTGGTTGCCTTAATTGCCATGAAAGGAACTCATTGAAGGCAGCTAGAGGAGGAGCGGTTTAGGTACCAGTATTTCAGGGGCAGGACTGCTTTGTATTTTCAGTGTGACTCTCCCAATGGAAATCTCTTCCTCCCTTGCTCACTCCCTGTCTGCTAAATAAAAATTCTCTACACAGTGATGGTTAAAAACATCAATTAACTCTAAAACAATTATTATTTTTTTGAAATGCCATTTTATAAATGTAATAACACGACACAATAATCCAGGGTTATTTAACAGAGCATTTACCCTGAAAACAGTCATTACTCTTTAAATGCAGTAGACTCTAGAAGCCTCTTAACATTAAATGGCAAGTGAGGCAGAAGCAATATTGTCAGAAATGCCACATCTGCTGCATTCATTAGTAGAGGAGGCTGGCGCTTGCCTTGCCCACCCGATGCCATTTTCTTGGCATTTCTTGGACCCCACAGATTTCCTGTTTGGAGTGACATTGTCCAGCACTGATATGACAGCTGACAGTAGAATAAAATGCCCAGAGAAGCCTTTCCTCTGGTGTTGTCACCCTGGCACTTTGCCCATGGAGGTCTGAAAGCTGATTTCCTAGTCAATTGGGAGGTTCTCCTTGCAGGCTGGCTTCCTTTTTATGCCATTGGGTCTCCTCCAGTGAGGCTGTAGGTGTGTGGCCACCTTCCTGTCCCCTTACCATTAGCATCCACAGCTGTGATCCCTGAAGGCGGTATCTAGGGAACCCCAAAAGCTTCTACTCTAAGAGACCTCTTTATATCTACTTATTAATGAATGTGGAGAATCAAAGCAATTTCACTGTATTTACAAATCAATTTATTTTTAAACACGGTCTTTCATATTAAGTGTCACCCTTCTTCGTGTTTACAATAACAACAACAACAACAAAAACCCTGACGCTGAGAATTAGTGGGACTATGGTCGTTTAGAGCTGCTATCTGAATACCCAGAATTATTTAGGATATTTACCTAAATAGCCCAAGAGTAGCCTACTGAAGAGTCTCAAACACTGACAGGAAACCCAAAGAGAAGGTTTTAAAGCTCGGAAATTTAGAGCAAGGATGAAATTTAGAATTCAAAGGCATTGTATTTAAAAAACAAACAAACTATAATTAGTATTTCTATAGGCACCCAGAGAAACTGAGTGACTTGCCTATGGTTAGACAGCAAATTAGTGGCTTCTAGTTCTGCTATGAGGGTGATAGGATGGGGAGAAAGAGAAGATCTTTGTCACTTTTGGGGGTGTTGCATGAGGGTTAGCTGACATTGGTGCTTTTGTTTTTATGACAGTTTTCATGAATCCTATATTTACTATGCAGGCTAACTTTAGTGGACAGTACCCTGTCTACTTTCTAATACCATAGTCTAGGCCTACAGTGGCTTGTTCAGTCTCCTAGAGTTATGCACTGCTACTGTTTGGTAGCCATCAACTTCATTTGGAAGTGGTTATTCCTGGTACTAAAACAACTAATTTCTATAGACAAAGCCACATAATAGCCTCTGTGAGCATGATTTCTGGAGTTCATTTTTTCAATAAGTTCCACTGGCATCTTCACCATCATAGCTTTCTGCCATGGGCCCGCACATGTCCTAGGTGGAGGATGACTGAATTTAGACAAGAGCATCAAATACCTGGGCATTGCCATCGACAAACAAGATGACTGCCTACATCAGGACCACAGCACATTGGCCCTTGAGCAGAACAATGTGAAAGTCACAATCACGGGTGTATATGCAAGTTGTCTAGTCAATGAGACCCAGAACTTGCTCAAGACAGGAGGAATGTCTAGGAAGCTCACAGTGGTGAGTCACATTTACAAGAAGTTAAATATTTATTTTTACTAGTGGTATCTTATGTGTGGTGCCTACATGTATGTAAGTGAATCCCTTGCACACCCGTAACCCGTAATCCAGAAGGCGGCATCGGATCCCTTTAACTACAATTGTACATGGTTGTGAGCTGCCATGTGAGTTCTGAGATCGTGTCTATTTCCTCAGCAAGGGCAGCAAATAATATCAACTGCTGAACCATCTCTCCTCACAAAGTTAAATGTCTTAAAGCAGACAAAGAACCAGGGAGAGAAAAACATTCGACAATAACACAAGAGCACACAGAGCTTCCTACAAGCATAAAAACCTACAGAAAGCTAGAGGATATGAGGTAGCTTATATTGGTTTAAGTGGTAGGGTAGACTGAGCAAAACATATGTAGGAGTAATACTACCCAAAGAATTACGTGTGCCCCTGTTGGGAGCTTTTAATAAAAGGAAGCAGTTAACAGTCTCTGAAATAGAAATGAACCACACTTTATAGGAAGAATTAGAAGGGCAAGAGTTATAAGCAGAAAAGTCTGGCCATGTGGAGGCCACTTGCAGTATTCTACACAAGTTTTAGCGGTTGAAATAAGAGTGATTGTTCCCAGAGGCACACGTTCTTGATTCCTCATTTCCTGAGTTTTGCCATCGCTGCTGCCTCAGTAAATGTGACTGCCTAGTGTATTTTGCTTCCATCCTCCTTGACTCCCTGTTGTTTTCCACTCAGCCATTCTCCCTTTGACCCCTGTAGGCATTTGGGCTTCAACCAAGGGCTTACAAGTAAGGTACAGAAGAAAGACACCATCGTCAGCTCAAAGGCATAATTTATAAAAGAGGCAGCAAGCTTGGTTCTGGAAATATCTAGTTCTGTTTTTAGCCTTCTCCCAAGTTTCTCCAGCCCTATAACAAGGTCACTGGCCTCCTTTCCTTTCCTGTAGGCTCACTGACCTTTTCAATGGTAGCAGAGTACTGCCTGCTCCTCAAGGCTATGCATTAACCAGCTGCTTCCTGTGAGCAATTCTGAATGGCAAATGAGCCTAATGGAAGAATATTTCATTCCGTAGTAATGTGTCGCCCACCACACAATCAGCATCTCCTAAAGACTTGCTTCCCCCACAGCATATACCCCCCAGAAAAGCTGACTTTGCTAGGAAGCCCTTTAGGAGTTATACTTGGGGGAACAAGGGCCCCTTAGGGCTGACTGTTCACAGAGCCCCGAAGATAAAACAAAATAGCTTTATTTAAAGATTTATTTAAGATGTTTTAAAAATTGAGTAGAACATACATTTTTAATACTGATTGATATTATAGTAAAGCATTCTAATGAGAATCTGCCCCCATGGGCCCTTAACGGCTACACAGACAGAATTTTCTCTTGCATTCCTACCATGAGTCCTATTTGAGCTATGGATTAACACAGGGATGAAAGGTGCCCCTGTTCTGCTAGGGGCAGGGGGCAGAATGTAGAAAGACAGCACAGAGAAGATAACATGGGTGTAGAAAGTCATGCTTTAGGATGCATTCTTTTAAAAAAAAATCTTCCAAAATAGAGACGGCTTGCTCACATTTTGAAATATCCTTTGTAGTTTAGAAGATCTGTGCAGTTGAGAGATCTTGGAATACTGTGAATGCTAAGACACAACCACTAATTAAATTATGGTCTTGCTTACTGGGAGTTGTCCACATATGAGGCAGTGTCTTGTGTTTTTTCCATTTATTAGCTTGCTTAATTCTGAAAATAACTGTATTGTCAATTTTCCCATTATACAGATGTGATAAAAAAAGAAGCTTAAAAACCTTTGTCAGCTGGGTAATGATGCTTCTGCCAAGGCTTACTTGAAACCAGTCTTTGACTTTGTCTTAAGGTTAAGTCCCATTCATCAGCCTTCCAACTTGGGGGCTTATTTACATGGATGGTGATTTAACCTTGTTAATTCCAGTTCTGCCCCCATCATGAGACCATGGCTAAATTATATGATGTCTGTGAGCCTTGCTAATGCTATGGAGGTAGTTTATCATCATTTCCATAGCAGGGTTCGAGTTAGGGAGACAGGGTACTCTAGGACTTGCTTGGTACTGGCTCCAAAGCCCTGAAAACACACAGGAGAACTGACAGCCATTTGTAGAAGGGAGCTGAACTACACAGAAAATAAACCCAGTGTTTCCGGTTGCACCTGGCACTTAGGTGGACCCAAAGCCTTTTGTCTTATTGAACAGTTGGAGAAGCTCAAATGAAATTTTAGGTCCAGTGAGAAACCCTTCTCCAAACAAGTTTACCACTTCTAAAAGGATTCATTAGGCAAGTTGTCCACACATAGCTCTAATTACCGACATACAGTTTGCCCATGGGAGCAGACAGCTAACTAGGTCAGGATCCAGGGAACCTGGCCAGCAGCCTTCTGGGTATCTCTTTCCTCTAAGTGCAAGCCTTCTGTCATTTGCTTTTGCAGCACTTGCTGCCTTTGAATTTATGAACCATTAGACTGGGATACAAACAAAGCACCTACTCTTAATAGCTTAGTCAGTAGGTGGTTCACCAACAATTTCAAAAACCTAGTAAGTTCCCAGAGGAGCAGCAGTTGTTGTTTGGAAATAATTCTCCAAATTGCATTTATTTCACAGCAGTCTGAGGTCACAAATTCAAGAGCATCGGGAACTCTATTCAATTAGACAATTCGATCAAAATAGATCTGTCAAGATGACATTCCATCTGAAGAATCAATCAGAACAGAGGAATCATTGAGAGGCTGCTGCTGTTACTTAGATATTTTATTTTGACTTTTTCAATTTGTTGGGGTGGGGAAGCTGGGCACGGGTGAGTGCTGGACAGTTTGTGGCATCTGTCACTAGATTAGATAGAATCTGATGCTCTCCGTTGGGTTGGTGGGCTGTAATAATGGGCAAATAAGTGAAACATGTTCTTCCTTGAGCTGATAGGTAACTGCTGAGCTCACAAAGGTGTGACCACGGCCCTCGCCCTCGCCTGAGCCAGAGCCTATCCTTTCTCCTCTTGTCACTCTCACATAACAATCTGCATTTGTCAGCCCAGGGCAAAACTTCCAAGACTCACCAGGCCTGGTGCAGTCACCTATGATTACACATTGACTTTAAGCTGTTCAAAAAAATATGTTTCTAGAAGCCACACAACCACTTTTTGATTTCAGATGGAGAATCCATCTATCAAGTACAGATGTTTGAGCTGCAATTTAGCACTACTTTTTAGCAACCATTACTGGTGAACACACACACACACACACACCATCACCCCTCTTTTTGCCTCTGCAGGTATATAGCGAGGGGGTAGACTATCAATGAATGGAAAGGTTGACTAGGAATGTTTCCAAAGATGTCCCTACCTTGCTGTTGCATGGCTGCATTGTTTTAATCTTGGACAGGGTGGTAGTGAAGGGCTTGCCTCAAATGACCAGTTTATCCCTGTTTCCCCCCTTAAGTTTTTCCATATGGTGTGCTCATAGCTCATTTTGAACCAATGTCCATATGTGCTGGACATGGTGCATGTAACTAGAGTCCTTGTACTTGGAAAGACTCAGACAGGAAAACCTAGAGACTTGCACTTGTGACTCGGGGTTTCATTCTAGTCCATTCCACCATTGGCTTTATCTATTACAGGGCATGTAGTCATGCAGCAGCCATGCCAAGCTTCTCAGGATAGGTAGGAAAGAAAACCTATTTTATGAAGTTATAGATCTCAGCCTGGATCATTTGTGGAATAAATAATACTTGAATATCTTCTTTCTCTGGTCAGTCTTTGAACATGCCAGGCTTCCCTCTGCAACTCAATAAAATGTCTACTATCTCTTTCTAACTTCTTTCTTTCTCTTGGACAATGTCAAAACTTTCGTTGGTTCTCTGATCATTGTCCCTGGGTTTCCCTGCAAAGTGCACAGCAAAGAGCTTAGTAGCTGAGTCACAGAAATAACACTAACGGCATCGTGCTCATTCTGCTCAGCACACCTCAGTGCACATCCCACTCACCGAAGCTAATTGAGCTGTTAGGCTGCTCTTCCCAAGTCCTGATTTTCAACCATTCCCCTTAGGATGGCAGGTAGTTGGTGGTTTTGAGCAGGTCCCCTTAGCTCACTCAATCATGATAGGCAGTGAAGGATGCTGGACTCAGGTTCTCCAAAAGCAGGTAGGGCATTGTCCCATAACCCTCATCCACAGGTATTAGGACTATGAGCTCTGTCCTCCCTGTATTTTCTCTGATGTGATCTTCCAGTGGATGGTTTTCCACCAGAAATTAACATTTACAATTATCTTCATTTACATAAACTATACACAAATTTACCTCAGCCTGGAGAGAGAAGAGCTTACATAAGCCCACACCATAAAAACTATGTGACATTGCTCATCCTATTGGCTGTTCTTGTTCTGAAAGGCTTCAATAGAGAATTCCTTTAAATGCCAAGATTCTCTTGTGACTCAAAGTATGATTCGGTTTACATATATTTTTCAGGAACACATCTGTCATGTGTAAATCAAGATGCATTTGAATAATCTGCTTGCCACTCTTGGAAGCAGTTTCTGTTTCTTTTACGTGTCTTTACCTTTTCTCTTTCACTGCTCTGACAATTCTTCTACTGTCAGAAAATAAATGCAAGGAGAGATGCCTAGGGTGTGCAGCACCTGTCAAGGAGAATGATATCCTGGGAAAATCAAGCTTTCTTAAGGGATATTGTTAGCAGGGGCCATTTGTACAACCTTAAATGTAATCATCATCTTTAGTTAGTGGTAATTCATTTTTTAAAAATATTTATTTTTATGTATGTGTGCCTGCTTTTCTGTATGAGCAGAACATATAGTGTCTATAGAGGCGATAAAAGAGTGCTGGATCCCTTGCAGCTACAAGAGATCTTGAGCCACCCTAAGTGGGTACTGGGAACCAAGCCCAGGTACTCTGCAAAAACAGCCAGTAAATCTCTGAGCCTTCTCTTCAGCACATCCATTTGCAATTATATTTTACCACTTAGATCTAGGGTATGGTATATAAGTATTGTATAGAGATAAGGAAAGCTAATCTACCACCACTGAACGTATTTTGTGACCAACTACGTGAATACATTATTTTATCTAACCCTCCAGGCACTCTGTAATGTTCTTTCCTTATTGTGTGCTCTAGGGAACTGAGGTTCAGAGACTCAGAACAGTTTTTCAGTGGTTTAGTTTAAGATGACAGCATGCTAGTCATTGGCTATTCATCTTTGTGAGGGTTTTGCTACTTAACAGATGTTTTATTTATTTTCCCTTGAATGTCATGCACTGAGCTGCCCACTGGGACTGTAACAGGAGAAAACCTAGAGAGAAGTTTTGGATAGTAGTGCAAACCAGTGAGTTTACAGTTCTACCAGGAAATTGAAGAATGATGAAAAATCCACATAAGAGGCCTTGATGACCATACAGAATTAAGCCGAACTCTGGCAGTGAACTTCTAGAAGTTGTAGTACTGACAATGAGTACAATGTGCTGAAACTGAGTGGGGAGTATTGGAGTCAAATGCACATTGTCTGAGCTGTAGTCAGAGGTCCTGTGGATGAGCCACACTGAAACATGTCTGAAGATCTATCTTGTCCAGTAGAGCTTCCAAAATGAATCACTACTCCGAAAATCCAAGGATTCAGATGCATCCATTGTAATGAAATGAGAGGATTAGTATTCTCAAGAAGAGTAGCCAAATGGGAGGGAGAGATTGAAGACAGAGGGGAAAATGCTGATGGAATATGAGAAAATAGGAATAGTGAGCAAGGAGACCTTTACAGAACCTAAGAAAGTCAGAAGCACATGGCATCAGCTCTGGGAAAGACTTTGTTTGATTTTCAAGAATGCCAAAAACTGAACTGAACCCAAATCAAGTGCATCCTTCCCACTTCTAACTCATGGCCTGCCTCTGCATTACAACCAGCTAGAGTAAATAAACAGCAGCCTGAAGAAGCAATATGAGGTATCATTGGGAAGCAAATGAATATTTATTTTGAAAACTAACAAGATCTCCTTTTCTTTATATGATATATACCAATGTGATTTACAATGATTCTCCCCCCCCTTTCTCTCAATATTTGATATGCCCATGCTCTGTTCCCATTCAAAATGGCTTTTTTTTCCCTTTTAGGCAAACACCCCAAATGCTCTGTAAGCATTCTGAATAAGCTCTTGTTTCTCTGGTTTCCAGAAGAGAAGCGGTTAACTCTGCCTTTCTAGGTGGAATGTTGCTTTTGTAGTTTATCTGCTTCTGATTTTTTTGGGCCCTTGTGATAATGAATTCCTACTCAACACAATGATAGATCCTCTTAGATCACCATCTGAGAACAAAAGCCCTTAAGAAAAGATGGGGAAAAGTCTGAATGCTCATGTTTTACTATTCAGTGTTGCATTCAGGTATATGCTTCTTAGATGATAATGGACAAAATGCAGAAGACATGCTGACAGAGTTGACTTGATAGAGCAAATTCTTGAGGAAGGTAGGTCCAGTGTAGAGGAGGAGACAGGAGCCTCAGAGAGAAAGAGGAACTCTAGTTAATGCATCAGATTTAGGCTGAGAGAATAGAGAGATAAAGATTCTCAGGGAGAGTCATGGGAAGTGGAAACATCTGCATGATGAGACCTTTTATGGACCAGAATCACCTAGGTAACGGTACTAAGAGAGACAAAGGTAACTCTTTGTTTCTTCTCTTTGTTCACTCTTGAGGAGCTTTATATACTAAGTGATCATTTGTATGTAGACAAGCTTCATCTCAAACATTAGTATTCTAAGAAAAGCAATGCAAGTTACATAGGAGAGCCATTGCTTCCATGGACAGAGAGCAATTCTTTGAATCACAGTGTTGGACTGTCTTCCCAGGGAGGTGATGACCCCAAGGCTGAAGCATCAGGGGAGTATCCACAGATGTGCTGCTCAGATGCAAAGATGAGCACTGATGAAGAAGATCATGGAGCCAAGAAAACAAGATACTTGGAAGAAGTTCCGCTAGGTGTAGGATGCTCTTAAGAAAGTGACCAGTTAACACCTCGATTTACCTCCCCAGCATAAATGCTTTAAATGGTGTATGCTGACTTCTTTTAAGGCAAATAATTCAGATTTTGAGTTATAAATTGTACGCTCCTAATAAATAGAACAAAAGCAAGGTACAATCATGCTGCAAACTTGATGGACTTGAGACAGGGAAGAAGATGTGAAGGATGTTAGGGCCATGTGGAGATCATCCAGGTTGACTGTCTTCCTGCTTCTTTTCCTTAGGTCCCTTTTCTTTCCTATTTTTAATGTATGGGTCTGTTTTGTATGCATCCTTGCATCCCCCTTTATATTCTTTTGGGTAAAGAGTTGTATGTATAAATAAATAAAGAGCATGCTCCAGAAACTCAACAGTTTTCTCTTTCTGCTTCTCTGATCTCCACACGCAGACGTGGAGGTCTGTATCTATCTTGCTGAATTAAAATGAAAGAGTTCTGGGTTTCTAAAAGGTTGTCTGTTTTGTGACTTAGCTCCCCTGGAAACTGAGCAGAAGATTGGAGGGTGAGGAAAGGTGTGATCAGCAGAGATACTGCTAACATTTACAAGTTCTTTGAAGCAGAAGATAAGCTCCTTTAACAAGCACTCAGATGCCTCAAAAATATACCTGACCTCAGAAAATCCATGAAAATAGACATTGGAGGCATTAAAAACATCTAGCTTATTAATGGAAAAGAGAAGAAAGTAGAAAAGAATTACAAATTCCTCAGAGATTAAAATGCTATCTTGTTAATGAGGATCAAAGCTTCATCCAGACTCCTCCACCTAAAATAGAAAATTATCTCAGATTTGGCCATTAAATTAAAAATGCAGTTCATTTCTGTCCATTGAAATGGCAGCAGTCCACCAGTGCCTGCACTCATTTTTGCACAGGAGAAATCAAACTTTTGATACGTGTCTACAGTTTTTGATCATTTCCTTATTTAGGAAGCTAGTATTATTAGGATCTTCCAAGTACAAGACCTATGCTGTTAGGCTCAAGTGGGCAGTGTTTAGCCAGGTAAGCCTTAGCCTCATCACCAATGACAAGTGGCATCCCAGGGTGTTCTTCCCACAAAACTGCCATGCTTCTCAGCTCCTGTAGAACTAAGACACTGTGGCATTAGTTGGAAGGCAAGATATTGAGGACAGAAGGTATTAATTGCAATAATATTAATGGTCAAGATAAAATAGCTCTGGCCTGTCCTCCAATATTTCTTACTTAGCCTTTCCATGGTTATGTTTTTCTAATGAGATGAGGGATGGTTGCAAATATGACACACTCCTCAGCTCTAGGGTGAGAGTGTTGGAGAATCAGTTCTTTTCCTTCTAGATAAAGGGTGTAAAAATTCTGTTGGAGGAAGAGTCTTATTCCATGGGTCTCGCAATCCTTGTTTTTTACACATCTGGGGTTATATGAAATGGTAACTTCTTAGTACTTGACTGTGCTTTCTAGGACGACTCAAGTAGGACATACGAACAGAAGGATCAGGCATTATTGCAACCTCTTTCCTTGCCCAGAATTCTCTTGATTTGTCTTGAGCTGAATAGCTTTCTTGCTTTCTTGCTTTGTGACTTTCCTTGAGGATGTCTTCGTAATGGTCGTTCACATTGTTGTCTCAGTGCTAACGACATTTTCTCTACATACTATTAGAAAGTCACTGATCCTCTCCTTTTGTACTTGGGCACAAGTCCTGTGAAAACCTTCTCCCCCTGCCAAGTATCCTATAAACTGTGCTACCACACTCAGATAAAGAAGTAAAATGTACAATTTCGAGGAGTTTCAGGTTGATTTGTCCTTTTCATCTCTTCTGACGTGATTTAATGTTCCAGAGCTTGTAAAGGGAACAGAGTTCTTTCCTTTCCTTTTTATTGTAAAATTTGTGAATAATTTATTGAGTGACTGAAAGAACTGCAGCTTTAAATTATTAAAATGCATTTTGGTTTCGAAAGAAGACATTAGAGATGTTTGCCTTGGCCCATTCTTATGCCTTTGCACGTCAGCAAGGGACTCCTACAAACTCAGGGATTGCTAAGGTGATTCTTGGTGATTTATGGGGTGACCGAGAAGATGTCAAAAAAAAAAGGAAACACCAAACAAACAAAGGAACAACACGGACAACTTTCATTTATTTAAGACAGCTTTTTTCTGAAGCAACTAACCTTCTGTTACCTCTCCAGAGAAATGACATTTCCTTTCCTTCTGCCTTATGAAGATGGTGAGGGGGAGGGGGAGGAGAAGCATGAAATAAATGAAAGTAAGGCACATGTAGAGAATGCTCGAGTCTTCTCACTGTCCATCTATCTCCAGGCATGTGGATGGCATGGTTGTGCTTCTTTCTGTCATACACTAGACACAGGGTCCAGCCTCTGGTCTCTAGGGAATATTGTCTATTCTAGCTAGTCTGTCTTAAATACTAAATGTATAATAGAGAAGAAAAGAAGAAAGCTGATTAGTGGTCCATGTGCTCCGAAGCCCCCTTGTCTGGCCTGTCTGCTTTCTTTTAGATTTATAGACAGTCTGTCCGGATTTTAGTCACATAGAAAACCAGACAGCTCCTTCAACTTTCTTTTCCTTGTCCATTCGTCTTTCTTTCTTTTTTAAATCAGTTGCTCACTTTATAATCCAGTATCTGCCCCTCTTTTTCCTTTCCCCCTTCCCACAGCTCCTCCTCCATTCCCCTTCCCTTTCTTCTCTGAGAAGCTAGGGGGAGGACCCCCTGGGTATCACCCCATCCTGGCATATCAAGTCACTGCAGGACTAGGTGCATCTTCTACCCTGGTCTCCTTCCTAGTAAAATTTCCATGGTAGTATTATCCAAAGTTTTGCTCTGTGTATCTCCCCAAATGCCACCAGAAGAGGGAAGGAGCCTTCCATTCTGATCTTGGAAACATTGGGACCTAAACTGGTGTAAGGCTGGCTCCTGATTGACTTGCTAAATATAAATTCTTGTGAGAAATTATTTCTGGGACTGGAAATATATTCCACAAGATACAACTTAGGCAGAACATGTAACAAAACTTAAGCATGGTAGAAAATATAGCAGAGGTGCTGCTGTGTGAACAGCGGAGCCTTTAAAATAGCAATCCCTTATGTCTGTGACATTTTTCTGCAGTTGAAAAGCATTTCTTGTCAGATCCATTGCTACCTGTTTCTTTCACATCTCAATCCCTTGAAGGAAAAGTGATCATAATTTAAAATTAATTGCAGTGTAAGGCTTTTGTTATCTTTTGTTATCTTACTCAGCTAATAGGAGGGAGTGCTAAAGCCATATTCCTGGCTGGGTGAAATGCACTGTGGCTCCTGATACCTGATCAGTTCTTTGAGAGAATGCAAAGACTGGAAAACTGGGCCTGCCCTCTATTTTTCTTTTGTTCTTCCATAAAAGAGCAATCTGAAAGATGGAATAAATATTCAAGATGGTCTTAGAAGTTTAGAAACTATAGCTGAAGATGAGGCTTAGGCCAATTTAGTTTAGTCTACTTCTTTGACTGGTAGAAACACCCGATGCTGAGAACCTGTCTACTCACTGTGGGTGCCCATACTCTTGGCATAGTAGTATTCTGCCTTTGTTCCCCAAGCCAGTTGACCACACTTTGGGATAGACACATGGGCAAACATGAGACCATATCATGTAGCTTATCTGTAATGGCCAGTATAATTTTGCAAATGACAAAGACAGACACACAGTCTTTGAGAATAATGGTGGCAGATTAACTTTCCAAATATGCCACAAAGACATCTCCCTTCCTTCCCATGCTGACCTTGCCAAGATGACCCTGTCAAGCCCTCTCCAGAACTGTTCCTTCTTAGTGAAACTGGTCTGGTTTTCTGAGAAGTGATGTAGAAAAACTCTGAAGTTAAGCCCCGCCAGGTCATCATCTGGAGGAAATACTGACCTGGAAGGGACATTTCTGTCCACAGACCACCACGCTCCTAGAAGGCCTACAAACAGATTCAGTCTTGTCCATTGTCTCTGCTGAGAAGTCAGAAAAGTCAATGTGGATAGCATCTTATATCCAGTCATGCCCCCATGGCATCCTACTCACTGAGTCAAGATGGAGCAATGCACATCATGAGCAGAGTAAGCCACCCCAGTTTCAGTAAACCCCTGGCTCCTTCCCCTATCCAGAGTTAACACATAATTTTCCAGATTAGCTTTTGTATAAACATGAATGTCTGTAATAGAGCCATTGTTAAGTCCCTAAGTTAGAAGTGGCTTGTTATGTGGCAACAGATAACTATGTAATGATTAATGTTCTTGATAAAATAAAACTGCACAGTATTGGCTATTTATGTCTATATAGTACATTTTTGATATAGGATCACACCATGAAGCCCTGGCTGAACTGGACTTTGTTGTGTAGAGCAGGCTGACCTCAAATTCACAGAGATCCTCTTTCCTCTGCCTTCTCAATGCTGGCCTGCACTATCACATATGGCAAATGATTCGCTTCTATAAATAATAAGAAATGTTGCTTTACCAGTTTGCAATCTGACCAGCAGTGGAGAAGTGTTCCTCTTTCTTCACATCCTCGCCAACATGTGCTGTCACCTGAGTTTTTAATCTTAGCCATTCTGATTGGTGTAAGGTGGAATCTCAGGGTCTTTTTGATTTGCATTTCCCTGATGACTAAGGACTTTGAACATTTCTTTAAGTGCTTTTCAGCCAGTTGAGATTCCTCTGTTGTAAATTCTCTGTTTAGTTCTACTCTACTTTTTTGATTGGGTTGTTTGGTTTCTTGGTGGTTAGCTTCTTGAGTTCTTTATATATTTTGGATATTAGTCCTGTATTGGATGTGGGATTAGTGAACACTCTTTCCCAATCTGTAGGTTGCCGATTTGTTCTATTGGTTGTGTCTTTTGCCTTACAGAAGCTTTCCAGTTTCATGAGGTCCCATTTATCAATTTTTGATCTTAGACCCTGAGCCATTGGAGTTCTGTTTAAGAAAATTTCCCCAGCTGATATGAGGTCTCCAACATATACACAGCAGAGGACTGCTAGGTCTAGACTTAGTCATAGAGGGTGCACCTAACTCTCAAGAGGTGTGGTGGGGGTGAGGTAGGGGTGAGGGAGACAGGGGGGAGAGGAGATGTGAGATGTGGTGATGTTGGGGATATGGACCAGGAGGGGGATGGAGTCTAGACTGTAAAATAGGATTAAGGAATAAATTTTAAAAATTATAAAAATTGTCAGTGCTTAAGGGCAAAAACTAGAAACTCAGAGTCTAGAAAGTAAAAAGTGAAAGTAAATTTTACCCTTTCTAATCCCCAATTTCTTGACTGTATATCCAGAAAATATATCTGCACATGTATATGTATATAAAATTGTTTTTCCCAGAAAAAAGACATGTAAAGATATAGCAATATGAGGCTGCTTATAGTAGCCAATACAATAGAATAATCTGCACAGCCCTTATAGGAGTGTGATAGACCTCTTACAGACTGGTATTTACATTTTGTACAGATATAGGAAATCATATACATACAAGAAACATTATACAAACTGAGCAGATTGTATTTGTGTATTTAGAAACAATAATTAAAGAAAAAGAGGCTAAAAGTGATGAATTTGAGAGAGAACAAGAGGCGGGGTGCATGGGAGAGGAAGGCAGAAGGAAAGGGAGATAAGAAGATGATTTAATTGTGTCTTAATTTCAAAAACAAAAATAAATTTAAAAGGGATCAATATTTAAGACACATTGGTAGACAGACAAGGCTAGCTAGGAAGTGGCATACATGGCATACTTGTATTTGTGTAAAGAAGGGCGTGTTGTATTTATGTCTGGGATGTGCCTATGTTTCTGCCTTTGGGGATGTATAGACACAGAAGACATTTAGAAAAGATACACAAGAAACCATGAGATTCTTAATTCTGGGCCAGGAAAAGAGGAGCCAGGGCAGGGAAATACTAAGTGTCAGGAGGAATTGGTCTTCTACACTACTCATTTTCTGCTGTCTGGTTTTCTTTTTTAACCAGGAGTATACATTGTCTTGACATTAATGCTTCCAAAATTTTAAGGCAATGAATATCCCATGCGTCACCTCCAAGGGAAAAGCAATTACTTATTGAAGATACAAGCTAAAATTGTCTACTTTTAATTGCAACACAAAGACAGTAAAAACAATTTATATTTTTAATATTTGAGACAGCCTTTATACTAGTCACACAACCTCATTCTCTGTATAGCTCAGTCCTATATAGTGTAAAAAAATAACACTGAATGTGATGTCATGTAAAGTAGATGACATTATTTGGACATTAATTGTAGTTTCTTTCTGTATGCCTTGACCCTCAACCAAAGCAATATAAACAGCATGTTTAACCACGGGCAGAAATTAACTCAGTTACCCAAAGAGAGTAGTTAATTAGCAAGATGTGGTTTTAGGTTATTGAATGCACCCCGTCTTTTCTAGTAGTGATTCTCATTGTGTTTTGCCTTTCAGTAAAACATAGACATCACCATTCTCCAGATTCTAGACATCTCTTGCAAGTACCATGCACCACGGTGCTCAGCAGATAATGTCACAGTTCATTTAGGAAGAGATCTTATGTCTCAGATCTCAGGGAGATTCACAGCATTTGGTGGTGGGGTGCATTTGTGCCTCATTGGCAAGTTAAATTATATGGTGGGAGGGATTGGTGCAGAAGAAATAGTCTAGTGTTGGGGTAGATGCATCCATCTATTGCACACAAGACACATCACAGATGCATTTGGCCAACTCCGATACTGTTGGGACTTCAATGTTCTTTGCCAATTGCTTAGTTCAGATCAGCTTGGCACAACTAAGATTATCCCCTCAGAAAGGTTCTTCGTATTGGAACCTGTGTTTTTGATTTTTTTTCCCCCTGAAATTGGGTCTAAACAAACAATTTCCAGTTCTGTGAAATAGTAACTTTGAGTATCCCTGCTCGTGTATTTGAGTAGAAATAAATTTGTTATGTTACAATTACAAATATTATTCAGTAAAAGCTACTGTTAGAATCTTGCATAAATCTAGACAGATTGCTGTAAATTTATATGTAATCAACAGCTTCCATCTCAGTGGACCTATGCTATTTTCTAACTTGTGGTACCCCTTTTAACAACAGTGAACTACAACTAAGCTAACTCTTTGCAGAATTCCCACTTTACATGTTTCCTCCTCAATTGTATTTTATTTTCTAAAATCTTGTCAAATAAAAATGAACCAAGCAATTGTTCTCACCCTTGGTATTTCACTTCTTGAATCATTTTCTTTATTTCTTTGACAAGATCTCTCTGAGGCAACCAGCATGTCAGAAACAACCATAGACAGTTGCCTGTCTTTTTTGACTTCTTGAAGATGTTCAGAATTACTGACTCCCACCTGTTCTGGCTCCATTCCTGATGGGGGAGGTGCCTGGCTCTATTCTCTGCTTTTCTGGAAACATCTGTACTATTCCATTCATTAGATCTTTTCGTTTCCTAGCTCTACAAGGTAGACATATCCAAAGGACAGTCCTTGGCTTCCTGATACACAATTTCATTCACTTTCTGACTAGTGTATTTCTGGTAACTGTGACTTTAATCTCTTTTTTATCACTTTGGTTTTGTGATTATATAATTTTTAAAATGACTTCCAGGTCTATAAGTCTATGATCTTATTATGTGTGGCTGCTCCCTTGATAGTTCCTATGGGATGTACTACTGTCAGTTCCAACTTACTATATCTAAGACCTAACACGCTGTTTATCATCAGAGCACAGGAAGCAGTGTTGAGAGGAGGAGCAGGCTCTGGAGCACAGTAGATCAAGGATTCAGTATGGACTCTTCAATTTCTTAACCCTGAGAACTTGAGCAGTATGCAAATCTTCACTGGTTTGAAATATTATCAGTATTAAATTGCATTTTTTCATCATATAAAAATGCTATGAAATTAAATAAAAAATGTAAAATTGACATCAAATGTTAAAATCCAGTTGGTACCTCATAAAAGCCAGTGATGCCTTTTGCTTGTCCCTTCCTTTCCGATTTTCTGATCTATGCATTTCATAAAGAATGACTAACTGTGCTTCCAATCCCCATAAAGTACCTGACCAGTGGGTTATATAGACAGAATGAAGAACTGGAAGTCGAAGACTGCCTCCTGCCATCTACCCGTACTCTTCCAGCCTCCCTTCTTTTCTACAAGCCTGGTCACTTCCATCCTCATAGGAATTTACATGCTTCAAAAGGCTGGAGCCTAGATTTGGATTTGGGCCACTTTTTGCTTCATTTGACAGTACTTTACTTTGTATTTATGAAAGTATTTACAAAGTTTGGGCTTTATTGTGAGGGGGAGGTTGTTTACTACGGATCAAATTGGCATTTTAATTGTTTTTCCTGGACTAGGAAATTCAAAACCCTATTTGGAGACATAATAGGTCTTTCTTTTTCTTACTTTCTCCCTCCACACTGAGACATAAGGGGAATTGTCCCCAGCCTAAACATCCAGAGACTGTTGGTCCCAAAAGGAGGAAAATGTTGGGTTAAGTCTCCATAGCCCCCAACTGCAGGGCTAGAATCCAATGGCAGTGAAATGTACTAATTTATCTTATTTTACATAATTAGAGTTAGGGGCTATTGAACACAGAATGCAAATGTATGCTAAATATGCAAATCAGCCACATTTCCCAGATTTGGAGAAGGGGGAAACGTGGTAGCCTTATGTTAGATGATTCTCTCTTATCTGTGAACACAACTTTTCAGCACGACAAATGCAGGCAACTGTGCTGCCACAGTTGGGGCTGCTAATTTGAAAATCCAGTTTAGGCTGATTTGAAAAGACAACAGTTTCCCCATCACTGGTGTTTCCTTTATGATAAAAGCTGGTCCTGCCGTTCCTTGCTTTCTAGAGATGGCTTTCTTTTCTTTTTCTTTTTCTTTGCTTTAATTTGGGATTTTTCAAACCTTTAGGCCCATAAAGAGTGGGTCTAAATCTATTAAGTGCGCTCTCATTAGCAGGACCCCTTACCTGAGTGTGGCTTTACAGAAAGGTGCTCTTGTTCAGACCTGTGATCAGCTCCTGGGTACAGCTGGCTGATAGTTTCCTATGGCCACCACCTTCAGTGTCCTGTCTGGCAGTGGAGTCACCTCCTTGATGGCTTCCTAAGCATCCTTAACAGGGAAGCTTATGCCTGTGAACATGTGAGACAGAAGTACCATATCCTGGCTGTGTTGCTCTTCGGAAGACAGCCATGATGGGGCTTGTTGCTGTAGAGCTCCAGTGGGCTGACCCTAAGTCCATTGAATAACCCACTAATAAACATTTCGGACTTCAGGGCACCAACTGAGCCTTTGCTTCTGGAAACCACATCTGGAACGCTCCTTCCTTCCATTGTCTACCTTTCCACGTTCTCCAGGGCCAGAAATCTTTTTTCACAAGTCTAAGTGGGTCAAGTGAATAACTTCCCAGCCTTTTATCGCCACTGTCTGCCCATGGTGGCATTACGCTCATGACTCTAGATTGGAAAGGACAACTTATTTGAGCCACTTTCAAATTGTGTCACAGGAATCTATATCATAGTTCTAAGGTCACACGCACAGCAATGATGTTTTTAGCATTGTCTTCCATTTCTAACCCCAAGCAGCAAGAGGCTGGGAAGGGATAGTAAGAGCTGAGCGTGGTGTCTGCAGGTAAAAGCAATATCAAACTCTGTTGCAGAGGGAGGGTAGGAGATAGGGAGACCCTCGGTGGGGATCAGTTTCAAATTACTCATTGGACTCAGTCAGGGGAATTATGGACAATTACTTGAAATTGGTATGCAGCGTTATTATAAGGTTTAGAATAATATGACCATTCTGCCAGTAATTTGGTTAGTAATTTGGTGGTAATCTCTAGTAATTACTGTAAATGCTAACCAGTTCATTTCCAAAATCACATTTCCTTTTGGGTGCTCACTTTATTTCCTACATTTTAATTGACTTTTTTTTTTTTTGTAAAATGCACTAACAGTATTTTACATTCCATGGTCTTACCTAAGGCTGAAATGCGTAAGAGACAAACCAGGCTTCTCAATTCTGTCTCCAACATCTATATTATTGCCACGTGACTCAGATTAATCCCCATACTTCTCTATTATTGTCACAGTCAACAAAGATGTTTTCAGAATATCTCTGTGGTATTATAATGAAGGAAAATAAGATACCAACTTAATCAAAAGACATGGCCCACTGGGTTTGCAAGCCAGAAGAGATTTACAGGCATTCAAACTTACATTGTAAGGGTTTCAACAACAGATATACACCGTCAAAGAAGTCAAAGGAGTCTTGTAAGGTTTCTTTTGGAGATGCATATAAACAGGGAGCTTTTAGTTATTTAATTTTATGTGCCTGGTCACTTTACAAATGAAGGAGAAAGAAGAGAGATGATGAGAAATGAAAATGAAAATGTGATGTTAGGGGCATGATGGAATCAGTAGGAGAATTTGGAAATAAAGGAAAGAGCCTACTGCCTGTTTAGGTGATGGAATACAGCTGGGCTATTCCTTGGCAGACTGGCGGAGGGGCAACTCTGCAGAGATGAAGCCTGACTGGATATTTCAAGTCTGAAGAAGACTGTAAACTGGGATTTAAAAGACCCTGATTCCTAAAAGTCATCATAAGAAGGACTTACTGTCATAGTATGTCACTATTTCCTGTGTGTTTGTCCCATAGGGGACATGCATGAAATAGACCTTTGATGATATCCCATTTTCATCTTACGTATAATTAGAAGAAAACAGTTTACTGCTTCTGGACTTGTGTTAGATTTGATTCTTTTCTCTGTTCTGAGGAAAGCTGTCCCTTGGAGTTGCCTTGAGTTCTTGCTCGGGAAGGAGGGCTGTGAATGTTGCTCAGTATAACTTTGTATTAAGGTTTGTTATTCTCGCCCATCATATTTTTTATCATGAAACATGTCACTCTAGAAGAAGAAGTTCCCTCTCCCACTTTAATTCTTGCAAAAAGTAATTTGGTTCATAGACTGCTACTAATAACTCGTCAAGGCTGCCTTCGGCTTTAAATCACTCTTTCTGATAAGGCCTCATCTGACTTGGGCAATGTGCAGAAGCTCTGAAGACTCTGCAAGCCTTTAACTGGATAACTTCTGGAGTGCTCTGAGGTGAGGCAAGTCAGCATGGCTTACATCTTTTGAATTCCAGTACATCTACCTCATCATTTCTCTGCTTCCTCTAGGGCTTTGCATTACAGGTTTCATACTTTCAACACTTTACCAATTATATATAGACAGCAATGAAACACACACACACACACACACACACACACACACACACACACACACACACTGCAAGACACATAAGAAATATTGTTTTATATCGGTGCTGAATACCACGTATTTCTTAGAATAAATATTCCCCATGTATCTATTGATGGCATAGGATTAAAACGCAGAGGGTTACATTCTGCATTGTTTTAGACTTTGGCTCCAAGGAGAAGAACCTACTCACATTTATTTCATTACACAGACCTTCTACCACTGAGACATATGAAGTGGGTGTATTAAATGGTTCTGCTAACACCACCTATCACCTGCATTCTGAACTGATTCCAGGCTAGTGCATGGGTTTCTCAGCCCACTTGGGAGCCTTAGATGACTTTGTATTTTCTCTGGATCTGCAGATGGGATGTGAAGTCCTTCATGTTCAGATTCTTGAATTCTACTCGTGTTCCTTGCTGCACTTGTCACTGTTGGGAGAGGATGATTGCTCCTACCAGACCTGAAACTGGAGTTCCGCCATTCCTGTGCCGATGTACTAGTCATGGTTCTCTAGAGACAGTGCCCAGTTGCTCCCTCTCCTGCTTTCTCTTTCTTTCTCTAGGCTGCTTCATCTAGTTATAATCTGTTCATACATTATCTATATTTGTCTATACAGTAGCCATTTCTCCTATATGTGTCTTTATGTAAATGCATGGGATTGAGTATGTGTTTCAGCAGTAGAGTGCTTGCCTGGCAATCGCAACACCCTAAGTTTAATCCCTAGCGCTCCCTGATACAACAAAAATAGAAAAAGCAACAGGAAGCATGTATATAAGATATAGGTCTCCTTATAGAAAAAATATGTATGTATGTACTTACATATCTATCATGCATCCATCTATCAACCCATCCATCCATCTATCCATCCATCCATCTAGTTGTCTATTCTCTTTTCTGGGGTGTGTGTGTGTGTGTGTGTGTGTGTGTGTGTGTGTGTGTGTGTGTATGTGTGGGAGAGAGAGATGGGGAGAGAGAGAGAGAAAGAAAGAGAGAGAGAGAGAGAGAGAGAGAGAGAGAGAGAGAGAGAGAGAGAGGTTTGTCATATGATTAAAGCATCCATGGATTACTTGTATCTTGCTTTGAGTAAGTTGGAGAGCCTGGAGAACTGTTGGTTAAGTACTAGCTCTAGTGTCCCAGGATGATGTTTAGCCAAATGTATGGGCATTCTATGGCACAGTTAATTGGTACTGAAGATTGAGCATCACAGCCATCTTGACAGAATAAAATGGTCATTCTAGTAAAGTGGTCATTATTCATATTTGTCAGAAACAAAAATGGGAGGAAATATCAAAGTTAGAGCTGAGGGTTTCTATGAGTACACAGATGTACTTTGTCACCAAACACTGCTAGGTTTGGTCTTCAATCTTCTGGAAGAAAAGTTTTTTTTGGTATACCCCAGAATTGAGACTGGACAAGGAATCTATCGATGGATGGCATGGAGTATTTGTAGGTATCCTGGCAGATGTGCCTGGCATATGCTAAAGAAGATGGGTTGCATCACTCTTCCAGCCAGCTTCCCACAGAACTGTGGTCTCCAGCCAGGTGATGCTTCAGAAGGAACATAAGCTCATGGTCTCAGCTTTTCATGAGCCACAGAATATTAACTAATACACTGAGAACAAGTTCATTAAGTTCACTTCTGGTTTTTGCAAATAAAGAGGAAACCACTGGAAAGTTTGGTGAACTCTTTAGGTTAACATAGTTTATTGATTACATAGCTAGCTTCTAGGGTATATGCTACAAGGTCAAGTTAAATTATTTGATACTAAGACTTAATTTTATAATTTTAAGACCAATCATTCTCTTCTACTCTCATTCAGTGCACCAGCATTTAAGAAAAATCATCCTTTTTGTGAGTGAATACACACACACACACACACACACACACACACACACACACACACACACACACACACTCTAGTGTCTATAGTTCTTACCAGTGACTGGCATCAAAAATACTGATGGTGAATTTCAGATCTGAATGGTTCAAACCTATTTTACAGGTTGAGAGAAATGGATCTCACATTTTGCACATCTGTCTCTGAAGAATGTAGCTGCTGCTTCTCACTTTGTGGGACGTATTTCATTGTTAAGAGGCCACTGCTGCCTCTTGGCATGCTGAGACGTGATTGAGTCTGTGACCACCTTCCCTGGTGTGTGATCATCAGAGCATCTGAGCAAAGCTTTGGCTTTTCTTCTTCCACTAGAACAACCACTGCCTGTCCTGAATCTGGATCTAATATCACTCCCCAGAGAAAAATTAAACATTGTTTTGTTTTCTCTGACTGTCAATGATTGCCAGCTCCTCTCTTCCCCTACCTGTCTTGAAAAGAAAAAAAAAACATATCCAGGCAGGTCATACCTTCCTGAGGTACTTGTGCCTTGACTCCATAGAAAGTACCAGATGTATTGTTCCTTTCTTCTACTTTTTAGTGGCTACATCCCATTCTGGGCAAGGTGAGATAAAACTGGTGTACTCACTCATTCCTGCCCTTTCCCAACATACTACTGTCGGCACATTTATATTAGATATTGATTTTTGTTTAATAGAATAAGCCAGGAAAAATCACACTTTTTGTTGGCGTTCAAAGGATAAACCATAAAGCCATTAAGAAGAACTGTAAGTGTGAGGATGATTAATGGTCCTGGAGGTGCCATCCACTGACTATTTCCAGATAATGTCTTTGAGAGATTCCATTGCTTCTGGCTGCCGTTCAGAGCTATTTGTTTGCAAGGTGAAATCCTGAATAATGATGTTTCCCATGTAGCCTGACTGACAGTGTTAAAGAGACAGTATGTGATGTCCCTGAACTCAGATCTTAAAGGGCTTACTCTGAGAAGTGGCTCGCAGACTCCAGAGGCTGTGCTTTGGAAGTCAAGATGTCTGCTATCAAATTACCCCACTTTTTGAGTCTGTTTTCTATGAGGGTACTGGCTAGTTTTGTGTGTCAACTTGACACAAGCTGGAGTTATCACAGAGAAAGGAGTTTCAGTTGAGGAAATGCCTCCATGAGATCCAGCAGTAAGGCATTTTCTCAATTAGTGATCAAGGGGGGAGGGCCCCTTGTGTGTGGTACCATCTGTGGGCTGGTAGTCTTGGGTTCTATAAGAAAGCAGACTGAGCAAGCCAGGAGAAGAAGCAAGCCAGTAAGCAGCATTCCTCCTTGGTCTCTGCATCAGCTCCTGCTTCCTGACCTGCTTGAGTTCCAGTCCTGACTTCCTTTCATGATGAACAGCAGCTTGGAAGTGTAAGCTCAATAAACCCTTTCCTCCCCAACTTGCATCTTGGTCATGATGTTTGTGCAGGAATAGAAACCCTGACTAAGACAGTTCCTAAGACTAAAGATTCCTGGGAAGACTCACTGTTAAGAAATGTCCATTCCCAACTTCTGTGAAAGCAGTGGTTTTTTTTTTTTTTTTTTTTCTTTTTTGCCTTATTCTTTGTTTGGACTTGGCTAGTGGTAAGGTGCTTACCATGACCTGCAGGAGCCCAAGTTTGCATGTATGTTCCTGAGTACAAAGTGTCATTTGCAATAACATGGAGCCTAGATCAATGTGGTTCTTGGTCCTTGTTAGTCTTGTACAGCTCTTCCAGGAAAGCACCAACAAATATCTTCCCTGTTAATAAAAAGTGGCAGTACCCAGAATAGTTTGTATAATAAACAAGGCCCTCAATAAATATTCATTGGATAAACAAATGGATGGGTAATGGAACAATGAAAGAGTGGGAGCTGGTATTGCGGGTCATCTATAACAGTGTAGAAAAATAGTGATTTATATAAATAGGCACAACATTAATATACGCAGAAGAAGAGCCTAAGGCTCAGATGGGACTTGACCTCAGTGAAAGATGTGAGTTTTTGCAAAACTATTTCACTTTTCAGTTTAGCAAAGAAAAAGATGGCTCAGGAATATTTCCCACTTTCATGTGGTATGAGTAGGGTGAATTTTCTCTTTTCCATAGTGCAAACAATAATTCAGATTTGTAAAAACCGAAGATTTTATGAGTTTCAAAGTGCCTCGTTCCTTGTCTTTAGGTTTGTTCAAATATAATATTTGGCCTTCTTAAAGGTTTGTAGTGATTATATTCCAGACAATGGTAAAACTCCATTAGGACCTGAGACTACTTCAATATTTACTTGGACTGGTATTTATCTTAAGTCATTTCTAGCCATGGTGAGAGAGACGGTTGGGTCCATGTTGATTATATAGGCTGTACAGTATGTTGAATTGTACCCTTATTTCTCAACCTTTGTTTAAACTTTGGGTCACTGTCTAAGTGAACATTTTTAATCCCCCCCCCCCCCCCGAGACTTTCCAGAGCACTGTGAACACCAGGCTCCTCACTTGGAAACAGGCTGCCTAGACAGTTCTTTTCATTAATCTGCCTTAAGGCCTCATTCATTCGGTTTCTTTCAGTGTCCTGTTGCCTAACAAGGCCCAGCTCTTGGTGCTTTTACCTGTCTGTTCCCATCAGCAGTAACAACCTCCATTCCTCCTGAGACTAAGTTCATAAAACAGGAAGAAGCTTTTTCTTCAGCACAATCTTGACAGTCTTTTCGAGAACATTCCCAAAGAGTTTGAGGCCAAAGGGCACCCTGCAGGCAACAATAAGAATGAAAGAAAAGAGAGAAAGAGAAAAAAGAGATTTTTTTTTCCTTAATTACTCCTTTGGATCAGTTAATGATTATTTTCTCTCAACAGGGCTGCAGGTTTCTCTGAGGTAATCAGCAATGTCATTTTGACAGCCAGGATCCGGATAGATTTTCTATCAAGGGAGTGAGGCTCTGATAGTTTATCATGGAAAATAATAATGATGATAATAGTAATAGCAAAAATACCCACCTCAATCATGATTGACAAAGTGTCAAAGGGAAAAAAGAAGGGTTTAATTGATTGCAGTCATTAAATATAGATAGAAGCACAGGAGGGGGTCTGTACCCTGAAAGGACACACCCCTCTGATAATGGAGAATAGCAGGGAACTTAACCCTGGGCAGCTGGGGAAGCAGTACCTAGTCTAGTGTGACAGGGTCATTAGTTATTTCTTCAGCACCACAGGGCCAAGGGAGAGGGATGAATTCTTTCTGACAGCCCTTGGTATGTTTAAGCAGATACACAGACTAAGTTGTAAATGTGTGGACTGTCTCGAAACCCCTCTCATAGTTTCATTTTATTTTCCTGGATTTTGTCTGTTAGAGTCCTTGCACACTGATTACCACATTTCTTTCTTACCCTTTGAACAGCTTTATCAGCCTTTCTTCTCTGCAACTGCGCACCTCAGTCTCAGGTTAATTTTGGACTTTGGGTCTTTGTTTAGTGTGTGATGGCTCGTTTTGTTTGTTTGTTTGTTTGTTTGTTTGTTTTTTACCTAAACCATCTGTATTCATTTTACTCTTCTCTGTGCCCTCCCCTTTTTCCTTAGCCTAAATCTTGTTTGGAAATATTTCTTTCCCTTCTCTAAGGTCAAACCCTCCTCCCTACCACCCACTGGTCGATGCGGATCCGGCTTTGTCTTGGGTGGTTATTTTCTCCCCAGGTAGTAAAGAGGGAGTATGCAGTCCATTCCACTGTCTCCCTTGAAGGGTGTAGTGAAGAGCAGAATGCTCTGAGGATGACTCTGCAAGGTCCCCTGCAGGGAATCTTGTACTCTGAAAGAAACTTGAAAGGTTTTCATGAAGGAAAGCCTATCATTAGCTTGGTTCTAGACTCATCTTAAGAAATGTCATCAAAACCCACTAGCATGCTTGACTTATTTTGAAACCTTGATGAAAGAATGAAATTTTCATGAAAACTAGATTTGGCTCAACTTTCCAAATGTTCCTAGGAATTCACAAATGGGCTTTTGTCTATGAAAGAAATCACTAGGCTCTTTGTTGCCTAGGAAGACCTAGCCTGGAGATGAGGTTCCTATTCACAAGACAATATAGGGATAGAGGGTTGTGTAGGTGTGGTGTTTTGAATATGCTTGGCTCAGGTTGTGAGCAGCCCTATTAGGAGGTGTGACCTTGTTGGAAGAAGTGTGTCACTGTGGGGTGGGCTTTGAGACCCTCCTCCTAGCTGCCTGGAGTCAGTCTTCTCCTGTTTGCCTTCAGAACAAGATAGAAAACTCTCAACTCCTTCGACACCATGCCAACCTGGACACTGCCATGCTTCCCACCTTAATTATAATGGCCTGAACCTCTGAACCTGTAAGCCAATCCCCATTAAATGTCCTTTATAAGTGTTGCCTTGGTCATGGTGTCTTTTTACAGCAATGCAAACACTAACTAAGACACTGAGTATAAGGCTGTTACCAGAGGCTTCCACATTTTGGGGACTGTTTGGTAGCATAGCTGGCAGAGTTTGTATTTCCTTGTAGGCATCCTATGTACGTTCATTGTCTCTACTCTGTCAAACAAAGAATATAGAAAGTTTGGAATTCTTTTTTCAAAAATTGTTTTTCAACTTACTCTTTTTATGTGTGAGTGTTTTGGCTGCACATATGTCTGTGTACCTTGTGCATGCTTGATGACCTGCAGACATAAGAAGAAGGCATTAGATCCTCTAGAACTGGAGTTATACATGGCTGCGAGCCACCATGTGGGTACTAAGAATTGAACCCAGGTCCTTGGAAAGAGCAGCCAGTGCTTTTACCCACTGAGTCATCTTTCCCACTCTTGCTTTCAGAATTCTTACTGGAACATGGCAACTTTTATACTAATATGTAACCAATGACACTGAGGCTACAGCAGGAACAGGATAGAAGGAGGAGGAGGAGGAGAAGGAGGAGGAGAAGAGGAAGAGAAAGAGGAAGAAGAAGAATCAATGCATATATATATATATATATATATACACATGTGCATATATATATATATACACATGTGCATATATATATATATATATACATGTGCATATATGTGTGTGTGTGTGTGTGTGTGTGTGTGTGTGTGTGTGTGTGTGTGTGTATACGCCCCAGTGGCTAATGTAGCTATACATACAAACCTTAAAAAGCTGTCACTTTTTTGTGGTGAGAACGTTTATAATCCGTTCTCAGCCATCTTCAAGGAAATGAAATATCATCAATAACCATAACCACATGCTGTACTACAGAGCTCTTGAGGTCATCTTTCCAATGACCAATCTTAATGTCTTCCCAACCATCATCCTTCTTACAGGCCCTAGTCACTAGCACTCAACTCTCTTCCTTTAGATCACTGTTTTAAATTCTAGGTATGACTGAGAGCACTCTTGACTTTCTATACCTGGTCACTTTCCTTACAGCAGCCTTAGCAAGTTCATTCATCTTTTTTCCCAGTAACAGGTATTCCTCCTTAGAACGATTCAGAAACCACTGTGTATGCTTAGCACATTTTCTTTCTTTTCTATCAATGGCCACCTGGGCTAGTTTTACATCTTGGTTATTGTGGACGGGTTTGCTTTTTACACAGGAGATAGATATTATTTAACATATTGATCTTTCTTTTGGTTACATATGCAGGAGTGGGGCTGCTCAGTCATATAGCAGTTCTAGATTTAAATTTTGAAGCACTTACATACTGTTCTTCATAACAATTATTCTAATATATATATTAGAATATATATATATATATGATATTTTCTTTATTTACATTTCAAATGTTATCCCCTTTCCTGGATTTTCCCCCTTCCCAGAAACCCCCATTCCATCCCCCTCCCCCTGCTTCTATGAGGGCGTTCCTCCACCCACCCACTCACTCCTGCCTCTCTGCCTTCAATTCCCCTACACTGGGGCATTCTATCGAGCCTTCAAAGGACATAGCACTTTTATAGTAATGTGTATAAAAGGACCTCTCTTCCCATTGATGCCTGACAAGGCCATCTTCTGCTACATATGAAGCTTGAACCTTGGTTGGTGGCTAAGTCCCTGGGAGCTTTGGAGGGTCTGGCTTTTTAATATTGTTGTTCTTCTTATGGGATTGCAAACCCCTTCGACTCCTTCAGTCCTTTTTCTAACCCGGTGCTCAGTCTGATGGTTGGCTGTGAGCATTTATAGCAACAATTCATAAGGATTCTTTTTCTCTGCATCCTGGGCAACCCTTGTTTCCTTTTTGTCCTTTTGAATGCAATCTTTCTGACATAGCAAGAATAATTTTATTGCCATTAAGTAATGCAGCAGAATTGAGGCCAAACTCAGATTTGCTGGGGAGAGTATACTTCACTTCGTAATCAGACAACTTACATTTCCTCTCTTTCTTTAAGTAAGCTGCTTAAATTCTCCCAGTATCAGATTTCTTATCTTTAGAAAGGAATTATTATGTATTACATGAAGATTCTGATGTGTGTCATATGATTAGAGAAGGTGACATGTTGCAGACAATGTCTGAGCTTACAAGACTGTCTGAGTTAGTACTTATCTTAATCTCTGTAGAATGCTCTAGGAATTATCATTTCTGCACTGATGTAAATATATACATTTGATTTTTCCCCAAACATATTATCATTGTTTTTGTCACACTTTGTAAATGAACAGAAGAAACAAGATAGGTACATCTGTGCTCAGTCCTGTTGGTCTAGCCTGATATATTTTTAAATCTTTTTGAGACTTTAAGTTCCCATAGGCACTGAAGCCTGCTTTATGCAGAGGACATCTAGGTCACTGAGAAACGCACACAGATAGTTACAGTAGCTCGGACCTTTATGAATTTTTATCTGATGGCTGGAGAGATGATTCAGTGGGTCAAGCACTGACTAATTGAGCATGAGAAGCAGATTTCAGATAATCAGAACCCACACCGATGCCAGATAGACATGATGGCACACCTGAAATCCTAATTCATTCCAAGTGAAGACAGAAAAATGCTGGAGTAAACTGACTAGCAGAGGAACACCCCAAACTTGTAGATTCAGGTCAGTGAGAGACCTTGCTTCAATATATAGAGTGGTGTGTTATAATATTGTTAAGGAAGACACTGTATGTCAGTGTATGGCTCCCGGTATATGTACACACATATACAAAGATATACTCACAAACATATATAAGACATGGAAACATGTGCTTGTGTGTGTGTGTGCACACACACACATATACACCAACAATCACTGCAGTAAGAGAAACTGTCCATATAGTCAGTGTGACCCCAGTGAGGCAGTGGATTGCATCAAATATGGGAAGAAAATAGTACTGTGGGATGTCCTGTACAGCATATAAAAATACTGTTGCTATGCCCAGATCTGCAGGTTGTATTTAAAGAATAAAAGCAGATGCTCTTGCCAGTTTCTGTCTGTTGAGCAAAGCCTTCACGTGGGTGGTGGGATATTTCTCAGAAGTGGCATTAATTCTTTTTACCCATAGGTTGTTCATAAGGTGCTTCTCGCCTTATACTGCTCCATTACGCCTCCAGCCCTGCCCCACCCCCTTCCTCCTGCCTGTAATTTTTGGTGGGGGTGGGCAGCAGCAACACCATGGTTTTTCTACTCTTGAGACCATTTACCTCCATAGACATGCCACTTAGGTTTGCTTCTCTGGCAAGTCTGAGCCAAGCCCTGGGGCTTCCTTCATCGTACAGCAAATGTGTTCTTGATGGAAGGAAATAGTTTGAGGTATCCCTGGGATATGTTATTCTAGACATCATGGCATATGGTTGAGTGGTGCGGAGGGCATCCTTGTTTGCTCTCTTCCTGGCTCCTCCTCTGATCTCCAGCTCTATCTTCCTTTTTGGAATCCTTTGGCATTGTCCCATTTTCTTAGAGAAAACATCTGTCCTCTGCCTTGTGTTTGTTTCTTCAAGAGGACCGCTCTTACTTTGGGACCTGTAGCAGCACACTCTTCTGCCTGCCCTACTCAGGTGTGAGCACATGCACGGGCACACCTTGTCTACATAGACACAGCAGTCAAATGGACCCCGGACAAGAGAAAGCTGCTCTTCCCAAGACTGTTATCTGGCTCCATGTTTCTGGCCAGAGCTATCCAAGGACCAGTCACACTGCCTCTTTGGCAGTTCTGAGTGTGTGAAAGAAACAGTGGCCATTTTGAAGGTCCTCTTTAACAAAACCCAGCATCAAGTAAAGCCTTCATACTTCTTTAGAAATACTCTGTCATTCTGCATCAGATGGAGTGAGGGGCAGGAGTCAAATTTATTCCAATAGTTTAGATGTGTCTGTCTACTAATGTCTTACCTAAAATCACAGGATGCTGCTACAACTGACATTGTTTGGGGCTTGGCACCCAAATCAACTGACCGTTTGTGTAAGTTTCTTGTTACTGACACTAATGCATTCCATGACATTGCAAACATAGCCCCAAACATATACAATAACCCCTTACTTATTATTATTCTTAGGTTACAGCATCAGTAGAAAATGACACAAAGTGCTCATCAATTTTAATGGCCTAAATGTCATTTTTTTCTCCTACTTTTTTCCTTGGCCTCATTTCCCAGTAATAAGTCATTTAAAAACCTAGTGTTTGATGCCTCCATTTCTCCATTTGTACAAATGATAAATAACACCACCTTCCCATTTCCCAGAGAGGAGGGAAGCTTAATAACTTAGCCCTAGCAAAATGTTTCACACACTCATAGCATCTTATGTTGGGAGCATCAAAGCCCCACTGTCTTTATTATTAATAAGGAAGAGCAGTCTGGACCAGGAGCCTGAAGAAAGTCACCATTCCCTTTCCTATGGGCATACTGGGTGCTATTCCCTAGCAATCTTTTCAGCCTGATGGTCAATTATTTGTTCATTAACCTATAGAGAACTGTAAATTGAACTTTCCCATTGCGTCTTATTTAGAGAATGCCAAATATCTTCCTTGTATTATTAAATCAAGTGCCCATATGCAGAAGTGAAGTGTAATAAAGGCTCCTCTTCTTAGCAGACCAGCAAAGAGTTAGTGTCAAGACATAACCCTGCTCTCCAGAGCCAACACTACTGAGAGTTTATACTTCTGCTCTGGAAATGACGAACCCCTCATATCATACTCCCTCCTGAATCTCCAGTCTAAAATGTGAAGAAATTATACTAGACTTCCTAGCACGCTTCATGCCCAGCCATTTCTAGACACATCAATTAAATGTGTCTCACAGTCTATTCTTCCTGAAGCTCTGCCTGCAGAAGGTTTAACTTTTATATCTTCTTGCACAGCTCCCTAACAAAACAAACATTTTATTTCATCCTCCATGAAAGTAACTTCTATTTATCTTGGTGAGGTTCCCATTCCCACTAATCTGCAGTCACCAGTCAGCCCAGTCTTTGTTCTCAGTGCTTTCTGGCTATTGAATCTTAGTGTCTGAGACTCTGAGTCTGTGACAGAGGAAACATCTTGTCATTTTAATGAATTGAGTTCTCTTCCAGCCCCTCACTCCCCAACAACAGCCCATTTCCATACCCATCAACATGTCAGATGCAAAATAAACCAGGTTGCAGCGTGGCACTGTGCTTGTGCAAGTAACTGTGTGTGCGTGCAAAACGACTCATATAATTGCTGAGCAGAGTGGCTGTGAAGAGCCAGATCACTTTGTTCTTGTCACTTTTGGAGAGAACCCTCTGCTTAGTGTAAAACTACTGACAATCACAGCAGAGTCTTTACAGTGTGGACAATTTCAGCAAGGGGAATGGAGTTGGGCAGAGTGTGTGTTCCAAAAGGTCTCCACCTGGGCTTATTTCTTACCTTCTGAAGTTGATCATCAAGTCCACTGAACAGGACACAGCACAGCAGGAAGGACAAGGGAATTGAAAACAAAAGGCACAGTTTCTTCCCCAGCCACCTCTGATGACTATCTTGTTTCCCCTTCTGAGTGAGATTCACATATCCTCCCTTGCGCTCTCCTTATTACTCAGTTTCTTTGGGTCTGTGAATTGTAGAGTGGTACCCTGTACTTTATGACTAATGTCCACCTATAAGTGAGTACATACCATGTGTGTTTCTCTGGCTCTGCCTTACCTCACTCAGGATGATATTTTCTTGCCTCAGTGGGAGAGGATGCCCTTAGTCCTCCTGCTAAGGGGGAACAGATAATGGGGAAGGATTGGTAAGGGTGGGACTTGGAGGAGGGGGCTGTGATCAGGATATAAAGAACATAAATAGGTAATAATAAAAAAGACACAAATTCAGGTTCAGAACTATGTGGCCTAAAGACAGCAGTTGAAAAATCTCCAAACGTTCTTTCACACACTTATCTCTGAAGTAAGGGTGATAAAGTTTATTGACTCCCTGTCCCTCAGCATAGAATCTAGAGCTTTTAAGAGAACATTTTAGAATCTTTTGCATGTTCTAAAATGGTATGCAAAAGTCCTTAGTATACTTAGTCAAAAATAAAGTCAAATACAAAGGAGAATCCACAGTGGAAAATATGCAGAGAACCCAAAACACAACACAGGGTACAAGGGACCCACCTTACACAATCACAAGGGTACAAGGGACCCACCTTGCACAATCGCTACTTGTTTGCTAAGTGGCATCCTGGGACAGCTTGAGAGGGAAAGTCATAAGTTGGTGAGCAGAGAAATAAGACTTGCAAATGACCATCAGGAACTTTAGGCACAATACTTAGAAGACTTTGTCTCTGGACTAAGATGCTATTTATTTCTTGGGTAGCAGAGTAAACATGTCTTGAAGCTTCTTGTGGTCAAGGAGGCAGGTGATGTTTCAAAGAAGAACACTATTGCTTTACTGTGTTCCTTTGGCTTGGCAGAATCTCTGCCTTCACATGGAATTTACACAGACAAATGACTTAAACTTTTCCTGCCTCAGTTTCCTCATGAATAAAACAATTTGTGTCCTTTTGGACCTTGTCCACCTAATGGGAGAGTCCAAATCGAGTGTGCACAGAGATGGAAACACTCCCAGTAATTTATGACCTCATTAAGGTCGATTCGTGCTTTTTATGGTATACCCTTTCTAGCCTCCTTTTCCTTCTGAGTCTGGAGAGAAAGGCAGATGGGGCTGAGCTGAGAGTGCTCCAAGGAGACAGAATTCTAAGGGTAATAGAATGAATCTCAATCCGAAAACCATGTCAGCTGACCACCAGGAATAAACAGATTCCTGGCAATAGCCATCATTAGAGCGCAGAATTGCTTTTCTCAGGAAGTGTTGGAAACACTTACTGCTCAGCTGGGTGAAGTACTTTCAGGGGCCAGCTGACCTGCTGCTTCCTCCCACATTATCTATGAAGGCTTTTTCCTTAGTAAAAATGAAGCTACTGAAATTGGCTCCTGAGCTCTGATGGCTCCTGTGTAGGTTTTGGGTGCTTCATCCTCCTGCCATATGATGGTATTCTGTTAGTGTTATCCATTCTGCCTTGGCCTTTGGAACTCACATCTTACCGCTAATTCCACGTCTCCAGGGGGCACCATCAGCACTTCCTCTGACATTAAATACTTCTGGTAGTATCTCTACTCTTTAAACAATGAGCTGAACGTACACAGCTTCAGAAGGACCATGCAAATGGTCTGCTGTTTCAATGCTAATGCTCAGGACTAAAATGATGATAACTGGCCAAGAGCCATGTTGTCTGTGCAGGGTTGAGCTTATGATTCCACTTCTCCTACTTGTTCAATTGTAGTAAACATCTTCCATGGGCCTTTGGTAGTGTTTGCACAAATACCTCCTAAGCAGAAATAGAAAAATACATTTTCCTTTTGGTGCGGTTTGCAACAACTACGCCTTTTGAATAAAAAATGCGTATGGAAGAACGTTGAACAAGTCATATTTAGTAGTTATGTATGTGTTCTTCACTTGTTAGCAAGTCTAGTTTGTGAAGAGAAATAGCTATATATAAGTGCACGGATGCAGCTATGTATTTATGTGTCTATCTATGGCAACGGGCTCTATAACACACATGTGCTGAATGAAGGACCCTTTGTATGATGATTCCATAGGAACATGGAGGAGCTGAAATATTCCTTTTGTGTAGCGATGCCTCTGCCATCCCAGGGTCATGCAGCACATTGCTCCTGTGCTTGCGATGATGCTGGTGCATGCGCACATACTGCATTGCCAGTCCTGTGACACTGTGGCACATACAAGATAGCACAGGCTTAGAGATGATGAGAGCTCATTGACTTTGCTATGGTTTTTTCTTTTTGCGCTGTATTGTGATGTGCTATCCTATAGTAACCTAAGCCTCTCTCACTATTTTATAGTGTACTTCTATGTATGAGAGACATTTACTGCATGTCACTGGGCTTTTCCACTGGTAGCTGTTGTGCGTGTCTCATGTCTATTGTGTCTTTTGATGGGATCAAGAAACTACATACCTTAAGCAATGCTCATATGATCCTGAGTTCATTAAAATGTACTGTAGTCATCAGGCAACAAACACCTGTGTGTAGGGTGGTGTGCACTTGAATGCGTGCATGCATGTGAGGGAGCAAAGGTATTTGAGTTTCCTTTTTTAGTTTTTTGAGGCCAGGCTCTTCAATATCCAAATGCTATGCGTAGAATTATATCTAACTTACCCAAGGCTCCCAAAAACCCATTTTAAGGATTTCAAATAATAATATTTTGAAAAATCAGAGCAATGCCTGTGCTAGTCAATCGAAACCTATATTCCTGACTCAGGGGACAATGGTGTGTGTGACCGAGACCCAGGCTCACCTGCCAGACCTGTTTATATTCCCACGTCCCCTTGCCTATGCTTCAGAACTTGAACCCTTTGCCATCCATTCTGGAATTTCTACCTCTTAGCATAGTGCCTGGCACAGAGTACATGGTAGATGGGCACTTAAAACTGTCCCGCCCCGCAGGACCTGGTTATTCGTGGGTCGAGGTGAATCCAAACCTGAAGGGGAAATGGGCGAGAGAAAGAAAGGAGTGAGACCAAGCAGATTCTTGTCAAGGTCTGTTTTAATCTTAGAAAGCTACCGTTTATAAAGAGTGAAGGAAAGAGAATTGGAGTAAGGAGGGTAGGGGAAGGGGTAATTCAATAACTGGCTTGAGCAATGGGTGACGTCTGCGGATGGAATCTTGTATGGTTGGTCTTATCTTGCACGTCCTGTGGTAAACCCTATCTCGGGATTCCCAAGCTACCTGCGTAAGCACTATCTT
>CM052706.1:86829569-86898412 GCA_028551405.1 Uromys caudimaculatus | reverse complement strand
CAAAACGGCAACCAACAGATTGGGAAAAGATCTTTACCAGTCCTAAGTCTGATAGAGGGCTAATATCTAACATATACAAAGAACTCAAGAAGTTAGACTCCAGAAAACCAAATAATCCTATCAAAAAATGGGGAACAGAGTTAAACAGAGAATTCTCAACTGAGGAAATTCGAAGGGTTGAGAAGCACCTAAAGAAATGCTCAACATCCTTAGTCATCAGGGAAATGCAAATCAAAACAAGTCTGAGATTCCACCTCACACCAGTCAGAATGGCTAAGATCAAAGACTCAGATGATAGCAGATGCTGGCAAGGATGTGGAGAAAGAGGAACACTCCTCCATTGTTGGTGGGATTGAAAGCTGGTACAACCACTCTGGAAATCAGTTTGGCGGACCCTCAGAAAAATGGACATAATACTACCTGAGGACCCAGCTATACCACTCATGGGCATATACCCAGAAGATGCTCTAACTTGTAATAAAGACACATGCTTCACTATGTTCATAGCAGCCATATTTGTAATAGCCGGAAGCTGGAAACAACCTAGATGTCCCTCATCAGAAGAATGGATACAGAAAATGTGGTACATTTACACAATGGAGTACTACTCAGGTATTAAAAACAATGACTTGAAGAAATTCGCAGGCAAATGGATGGAACTTGAAAATATTATCCTGAGTGAGGTAACTCAGTCACAAAAGAGTGAACACGGTATGTACTCATTGATTAGTGGATATTAGCCCAAAAGTTCAGAATACCCAAGTTTCACTTTACAGTAACCCCTGGACTGAG
Source organism: Uromys caudimaculatus (assembly GCA_028551405.1). NCBI lineage: Eukaryota > Metazoa > Chordata > Mammalia > Rodentia > Muridae > Uromys > Uromys caudimaculatus. The sequence continues at coordinate 86,897,620 of CM052706.1, read as the reverse complement.
AGTGAGGTCCCAGATGGAGGAGTTGGAGAAGGGACTGAAGGAGCTGGGGGAGTCTGCAGCCCCATGGAGGGAGCAACAGTGTCAACTGACCTGACTCCCCTGGTCCTCCTGGAGGCTGGACCACCAACCAAAGAATACATATGGAGGGACCCATGGTTCGGACCACATATGTGGCAGAGGAGGGCCTTGTTGGCCATCAGGGGTAGGAGAGGCCCCAGTAAATGGGAATGTCAAGGTGGGAATATGGGAGTGGGTGGGCGGGTGGGTGGGAGGTGGAATTCCCTCATAGAGGTGGGGAAGGTGGAGGAGATAGCTGGTTTCCAAAGAGGAGACCTAGAAAGGGGGAAACATCGGAAATGTAAATAAAGTATCAAAAATAAAAATAAAAAATAAAAAATAAATAAAAAAAATGAGAGAAGCAGAACAATGCTACATGGACACATACACATATATTGGTGTTCCTTGTCGAATATGTATATGAGTACTTTTTTAGATGCATATGTTTATGATTATACAGTTATTTGGAATATTCAGCACCAACCACATCAACATATGGGAGTTATCTTTGTGTTTTCTGTCAAGTGTCTTGAGATTCAAATGCAACCTATCTGATGTTCTTTACACAGTAAATGACATAGTAAAAGCTTTGAAATTTTGGCTTTCCTCCAAAGGGTCCTGCCTTTACATCGTACTTCATTTTTAGAAGGGGCCATGAGGTAAAATCATCCTCCCATCCCAGTGTTTACAGACTGTTCCATGTTACTTAAATCGGGCACGTTATTGTGAACTTTGGCTTCTTTATTTTTGAAAAGGGAAATGAAACTGTTGACCTTGGAGAACAGCTGTCAGCATTAAATTAGATACAGCAGATGAAAATGTCCACATACACACCTGCAGATCATTGGCTGGCACAAAAGATTACCTTGTAGTGTATATTAGTTATTTGTTCATCCTCTGTTTGGGCTTGACTTGAGACTCCAGAAAGTTGTGTCTCCCAACTCAAAGAAGCAAGCAAATACTTACTGAGTACCTTTGCCATGAAAACAGTTGCTGTCACACTGGAACACTGAGGGAGATATGATGCTACCTTTCCCCCCTCCCACAGGACAGTGCTAGTTAACTATTAAATACATTACATAAATACCAGGTCATTAAATCTGCCCAAGATTCCAAACTGCTCTTTTGTTTGAATTAACTGTGGGAAACTAAAAATAGCCCCTGACTGTGTGTCTCTTCCTGTGTCCATCCTTACTGCATGAAGCTGTATTCCTCAAGGGCTTTGGAGAGACAGTTCTCTTCCTGTCGCTCTCACCTTGACAGTGGGCACAATAGATTTCAATTGCTCTTGTCATGCATCATGTGTCCCTACAGGCCTTCAGGGGACAGGCCTGTTACATTACCCAGTCTACAAGGGCAGGTAACTTAATAAGGTTATCATATTTTCCCTCTATTCAATGACTTAAGAATATCCTTCTAAAAAAAAAAATCCCAGTCAAATGCTGTTCCATTTAAAACTCAGTTCCAGAGTAAGAGTGGCGGAATGTGAATCAGAGAGTACTCAGTATAACTCACGGTCTGAAATGAAAGCTGGTCCTCCAGGCCTTTGTTCTGCATTGGCATCAGGGATGTAGAGATCCTAGGGATGTCCACAGTTTACAAAGGTCCCCAAAGAAGGACAGTTTTCTATAGACAATCTTCACAAGGGATCTTGACTTCCAATACACTAAGCTTTTAAAAAATGTTTACTTCCATCATTGTGTCTTGACTCTTCCAAATTGCTCCCATATGCTAAACTCAGTCTTTCCCATGGTTGATTAGTTAACCTGTTGGGGGATCTTATGAAGTGCTGTCTGTGAGCTAACAGCCTAGTTGCAGCCATGCATGGCTTTTTGTGCATCGCCGCTTGTGCATATGATTATGTCAGTGTTTTGTTTAATTCCTCCCCCTCCTTTGTAATGAATGAGAAGCAGAAAAAGAGAGTGTTAGTATTTCTGTTAGGAAGCTGCCCTCCAACATGTACTTGCAGCTAAGCCCAGAGTTTCCAGAGAAAATGATGTGACCAAACAGGCATGTACAGAACAGTAAACTTTGACAGCATTATATACAACGTCACAGGATCCAGTGAGGAGAAACAACCCAGTAAGATCTCTGCAAGGCAAAATGAGTGGACAGGTGGTGAGTTTGCTGCCCTTGGACACTAGAAGGGCATACTGCAGAAAGCTCTACTGAACCAAGCCAGGAACTGCAGGAGGATCAGAACCTAGCTCATTCTGGCTGGCATTTCTTCTTCGGGGTCCAGATTCTACTGTGGAAGCTAGCTGAGACACAGACGATGTCTCTCGTCTCTGAAATGCAGACAGGTTTCTTCATCATTAGGGAAAGCATCAGAGGGTATTGAATCTAATCCCTACAGCTACATATGTTCTGGGAACCAGTTAACTTACAGACTAATTCTCTTCTGCACTGTCGAGGCAATTGAAATAATCTGAAGATTTTCATTCCATGCAGCCATCTATCTGCATTTAAAGTTTGGTGACATTATTTCCACCTCTCACCTCTGCAAACCTGTTACCTGGAATCCCTAGTGTGCATCTTAGCATGTGAAATTTGGAGCTAGGTGCCTTGTTTGGTAGCTATGACTGAATGGTATTCATTTTCCTCTTCTTCCTGTTATCTGCCATCCCCAAATAAGATACCTGCTTTTTGTTTTCATTGTAGTCATCATCGTCGTCATCGTCGTCGTCGTCGTCGTCGTCGTCATCATCATCATCATCATCATCATCATCATCATCATCATCATCTTTGGAAAGCAAAACAAAACAAAGCAAACACCACTGCTTTATTTCATTATATTTCTACCATTGTTGTAAGAAATTCAGGAATAAAATGAAGAAAGCGAATGTTTACTTGAAAGTAAAATATAAACATTTGGCTTTGTGTAACTATCTTTTAAGTTCATCAAATTTGAACAAGTACCCATGTCTCAGAAAACACAGAATGCTCTTCAGGTCTCTAACTACTTGCATAGGAATATACTGCACACAATCATTTGTGTTTCTGTGCTGCAATATCCATAGTCACAGACGTACCTCTTAGTTTGTGAATACCCAAGACTCACTGAGTAAGGTATACAATACACCCTTATGTTCATTGGCAATAATTTACAATGATACAGTTTCGTGTCAACAAAACATTTATTCATGGGTTTCTTCCAATTCTGAACCCTTGTGTTGTCTATGATACTAAAAGAAACTGAAGGTTCTAGCAGGGTCAGGATTAGAATCTGGATTTTTAACAACAGAGTTAATGTTCTGTGCTTCACCCTGATTACTGGTCTACAAGGTGTTTTATCTGAGCTGTGCAGAGCTTCAAAGGTTTTTGTTGGAAGGAGTCTTCTAACTTCTCCACAGACAATAGTCATATTGCCCTTAGGTTTTTCTCATCAGAATATATCTTGTTGATTCCTGGGAAAACCCACCATGTGGTTTGAGGAAGTGACTGGAGGCTGACTTGATTATCAATGGTCAATGTTTTCCTCAGCCATTTGCATGCAGCAGTGTTTCTATAAATATCTCTAAATGGGAGGATTTGGGAAACTTCCAGGTGATGAACATTCCTGATACCAGGAGGGTGGTATTCCTTCACTTCATGGGTACAGAAACCCAGGGCATGGGGACCATTCTGAACCCCAGTGTCTATATTTTCTTATCCAGTTGTGTCCTTTGACCCATATGGTAAGAGGACAAGGACACAGTTCTCCAAGTGGAATCTATGAGCCGCCATAGCAGATGATCAAACCGGAGTCACGGGGACTCTTGAGGGACAGCTGGTCAGCCAGACTCAACAGTATAGGGATTGGTACCTATGCAGCTCAGCCTTTATCCTGTGTGACCCGATAATGGTTCCTCAGGGATAATGTCAGAACTGACTCACATTGTAGATCATTCAGGTGATATCTTCTATGGAAGTGCTTGGCACTTTCAGGAAAAATAATTGTCCACTGAGATTGAGATAATTGAGACAAACTGAGGCTCAATCAGATTAAGAACTAAAGAAAGCTTGTCTGGCCTTGACCTGAGTTGCAAGTTAGGAGAACTTGACCTGAGTTGCAGCTCATGCAAACTGAGCAGATGCTCTGGGAATCTTACAGAATTCTCAGGTTTTAAAGGCAGAACTCTTAAGACACAAATGGCACTGGTTGTTTGTTAAGAATTTAAATTGATGTGGGAAGAGTTAACATATTTTATAAGAAGTTTTCAGGGGCTGTAGAGATGGCTCAGGAACTAAATCACTTACTGCTCTTATAGAGGACCTGAGTCCTGTCCTTGGCACCCATATCAGGTGACTCACAACTACGTACAGGTCCAGCTCCAGAGGATCCTCAGGGGTGCACACAGCCACTGGCATAAACATAATTAAAAATGAAAATAAATTATTTTTTAAAAAACTACTTGGGTAATTTAAACAATACGTATTAAAACAGTTTTCAGAAGTAGAGGAGAGAAGCACAAGAACAAAGAAGGTCCTAGGGAAAGAAAGAGGTAAGGTTGAGGCAGCCTGCTTATGTGTAGGGCCTGAATGTCCACTGTAATGAAAACCATAGCTCTTGGCATCTAACCTGCTGGAAGCAGGGAGTGTTGTCCTGGTGAGATTAAACTATATGCTGAGAAAACAGTGCACAGCTGCACAAGGTCAGAAGCTCTGTGAGAACAGAGCCTAAACTCGGAGCTTTCATATGTTTTCTGCCTCATATTCTTAAGGTACCTCATTGTTCCCCATCTTTCAATCTTAATTTCCTCCACAAATCCCTACACATTTGGTTACCTGAAATATAGACTGAGAGAGCAACAGAAAGAGCCTTTTCAGGTTTCTCATATCTCCCACAGGCAGGGGAAGGGATCTGAGGATGGATACACACCATAGCACGGATGAGCTCTGTAAAGGCTAGAGTAAATGAAAGGAGTCACTCACAAAGAAAAGAATGCTTGACAGTTCCATTTGTGTGAATTGTCCAACGAAGGCAACTCTTTAACAATAGGAGGGTTGGTGACTGCCTATAGCTACTGAAAAGTATACAGAGTCAGTGTCCACAAGTGCCAGGTCTCTTTGTCAGACGAAGTGATTTCCATCTCAAGACAGGGGCATAGCTGCAGAGTCACCTCCATATACATTCGCCCATGTTGATGGTACATGGGGAAAAGTGAATTCTGTGCTGTGGAAATTCTACACCAATATTCACCCACTCATGAATCTGTTCATCCATTCTGTTCTTTGACTGAGTATTTCACCATGTTCAATTTTGTAAACTCATATGCCAGTTAGCCAGAAAATAATGACTCACTTGGCTATGCAGAGCTCCCAAATACCACATTTCCTTATGAAATATAAAAATAAAATTTATTGCTATTACTACCCTCCTCACTTTGAAAAGTCTTTGAATATTGGGAAACTGTCAAGCTCATGATGACAAATACAAGTTTTTAAAACTTTCATTCTTGCTGTGAAAGCTCGGATTCCATCACTGTCAATAAATGCTACCTGTTGTTTTCCTTGAAATGACACTTCATTCATTTTTGAGAAAATGTCTGCAAGATACCAATTCTGTGAAACTGTGGTTTGTCTGTAGTTCACTGAAGGAAAAATAGTGTTTTATGAAAAATGCTGAAACTTCTGTTCCCAATTCAACTAATCACACATTAGCTTTTCTCTTGCTGGCAAATTATGTTTTCTGTAAAGGCCAGAAAGTAAATATTTTTGGGTTGCAGAAAATTTATGTTGTATGTTCTTTCACTCTCTCTCTCTTTCTCTTTAACAATCTTTGAAAAAATATAAAAAGCAAAAAAACAAATAAGACCACAGAAAACTACCCTAATTCAGGGTCATATAAAAGTGACTGGCTTTCAGGTGTGTAAGAGATCTACTTTATGGGCATTTTATATTCTTTTTTTAATGTTGTACATTAATTCCATGTATAATGCTAATTAGGTGCTGGGGAGAAATATTCTCAAATAGTCTCCCACTGGAAGACTTTCAATCACTATGTAAAGCAAGGCAGGAGTAATATCTTTGGAAAAGACCTGTTAGAGGCTCGTGGCCATATCTTCCAGTCTCCATTTCTGATTACCCACCATTCTTCAAAACCCAGAGGTGATACATGTGTGCTTCCTTTTGTTTTACATACAATAGTAAAATGTGCATCCAAGCCCAGACATGCTAAAGATCCTCAACTTGCACTTCATCAGGGATGAGTGGGAAGGACAACCTCTTCTCTTTTATGGACAGAGCAAGCACGGTGATGTGAAACACAATGGCTACTGGCAAAATTTGACGCTATCTCAGCTTATGCTCAGGTGCCAGAAATGTTATGACCAATGCTTTGGAGCTTTGGGTGCAAATGCTAACACAGTTAAAGGGAAAATGATGGCTTAGAATGATTCTGAGAACAGGATCTCATAAGCCTTCCAAAAAAAGGCCGAGAGCCCCACTGCTTTGCAGTTTGCCCATTGACAACTTCTGTTTTAAGGGAGGTAAATTGCTTTCTACCCTCTTAGGTTTTCTAGCTTTATTTGGCATAGACTAATAAGAAAGAAAGAAAAGGCATAAACATTTCATTTCATAATTTCTATGTACACTAGAAACCGTCTTTGAAACACACACAGAGAACAAAAGACTTGGCTGTGTCTAAGTTTCTTTACAATTGGTTTAGAATGAAAGGCAATTTATAATAGCAAATTCATATGTAAATAGGAATAAACAGCAAGAATCAAGAAGCAGTTTAACAAGGACTGTTTGTGTAGAATCCTCTAGGGAAAAGTGTCCACATGCTGATGACAAGAAAACAATTGATTATTGATTATTTGGGAGTCTCACATCATGTAGCCTGATTGTGCTCACCTCCCTGTCTTCCCATGTCTGGCCTCCTCTCCTGTGCTCTCCTCCCAAATCCAAAAAAGGAAGAAAAGAAAAGGGGAGTTCATTTTTTGTTGTCCACACACTCACTGGAGCATGGTCAAACCCTAGTGGCCAACGCCACAAGGAAAGGTGAGTCTTTCTCTACCTGCACCCCCACCAGAAGCCATCAACTGTGATGAGCTAGCAGCAGCAGGACAAAGGCAGGAGCCCAGCACTTCCCAGTGACACCAACAAGGCTTCAGGTAGCAGACTGGGCCATAGATATCTGCATGATCTTTTGTGGTAACAAGCTACAGACATCAACATGGCTCCCAGCAATATCCAAACACCAACCCACGCACGGTCATCAGTGGCTGCATGGACCATGGGTCTTAAAATGGCCAGAGGCGGCTACACATGCCACTCACATCAACATGACCCTTGAGGCAGCAAAGCCCAAGAATGTCACCAATGCATCAATCAGCAGCATGGATTGTGTACATCCACATGAACCTTAACCTTCATCATGGCTTTGGGCAGTAGCACAGACCACATACACCAACATGATCTCCAGTGGCTTTACAGACCACAGTGGTCCTTCAGGGAAGTCCAATCCAGAAAGTGAATCTTTCATCATCTTGAGCTTCTGTCGTTGCCCAGAGTCAGGGTGATCCTGAGGCTGTGAGGCATATGCAGAGGATGACTCTATATCTGTGTAAGCTCCAGGCTGCTGCATAGCACCCTGCAGACTCTATTGGTCAATGACAGCACTGGCAGTCCTCTCTCACCTGTCACTGCCATAACATCTCCATTTATGCTTTTCTCCATAGCACACACACCACTTTCTTTATCTTTCTTACCCCTTCATCATGTATTTGTTCAATGTGGTGCCCACAGCCCCTCACAGCAAGATGGCGAAAAAGATTTTTCGCCCTGGCAGAAGGTGGACATCTTTCTCTGTAGGACTTGACTTTCATGGTCTCAGGAAAGAGTGGCCACACAATTGTTGCTTCTCCGGTGCTTTTAGTACAAAATAATCAATGTGCTAAAGTGGCATATTTTGAGGTGACAGATCCTGAACTCCCTCAGTTGTCTACACACTTTTGTTCATCTCTCTTTCCATTCAGGATTCTCAGAACAAAGGAGAGTTATGCCTCACATGCAGTTGACTGTAGTTCAGAAGGGACCCAGTTGAATGTGGAAGGGCAAAAGACAGTAGGCTTTTGGAGTCTCTATTTTCATGAGTAAAATGAGAAAATAACAGTATGCACTCAGGATCTGAGGACAGCAGTAGGTTTTAAGTAGAGTTCTCAGCAGAGTGCTCAGAATAGTAACTACGTTATGTACATTTATATTCTCTTCTTTTTGTGTTATGAATTAATTTCCCATGTGCTGTTAATTAGATGCAGGGAAGAAATTCTCTAAGTGATTCTCGCATTGAATTTCAGGCATCGTGGGAAGCAAGGCAGGGTAAAGACCTACTGAAGTTCCTTGACCTACCTACGCTGGACCCTCCAGCAGAGCCTCCTCGGATGGCAGTACCAGGTCCATGCAGACCCGAGGCACTTTGTCTTCTCCTAGTTCTCCAATCCTTGACATGTAGATAGGATGGCAAAGAAAATTAATCATGTTGAAACGAAATTGTGAAAATAGTTTTAAATGAGATATGCTTTGTGATTTGTGCGTTAAATTAAATCTGACAATGATTCTCACAATTAATAAGTTTGAAGCAATATATCTCCAGATATGGGCAAAAAGTACAGCCTGAATTCTGCTGTGCTTTCTCTGAGTGAGAAGGTCAGAGGTATCAGCCATCCCTTGCAATTGATACTCTGCAGTCATCAATAAGGGGTGCACTACATTTCAATTAGAGGGTAGTAGAAACCAAAATGTAATTTTCTTCCCCATTAAAGTGGGGAATTCTAGTTATAGGCCCCAAGGAAGTGACTATGACTCCCATATTCATAACTTCTGCTCTCTATTGCCTTCTGGATCACTGAGGGACTTTTGTTTAGAAAGGGCATGAAAGGATGTAGGGGACATGTCAGTTGTCTATGATCGGGATGAAAAGCAGCTAGCCAGAATTGCTGTTTTGATCTGGGTTATGCTTCTGGCATGCATAATTATTTGCTGAGTAACTGCTAGCTTTCCATCTAAATGTAAACTCAGTTGACAGAGGTTTAGGAGGTAGGAACACTGCAATAAGCTTAATTACAAATTACAAAGTTACACATCCAAGCCTTTTCTGACTTGAAACAATAACCTCTCCCTCTGGGTCGTTTCCTTTCCAATCATGGATTGAATCACACAAACTGTACACACGGCTAATTTTAAATCTGAACTGAAATGTAAGCACACACACACACACACACACACACACACACACACACACACACACACACACCCCACACACACTTATTTTCTTCTGTGCAGAATTGTAAGATAAACAAATGGTTTAACTTCCAACACCCTGTCTGGCCTTAATTGATTCTTCTTACCCAACTGTGCATTTTAACATGTTTCAAGTTAGAGAAATCTTCCAGCACTAATTCGACACTGCAGCCATTTATGAGCCCTTAATGGGCAGAGAGGGATTGATCTAATGTCCCAGCATGACTGGGAAGCATGCTGAGTGGCACCTGATTGATACACAGGGATGAGCAGGGACCATCATCTGTAACTACTCAGAGTAGGAGAGCTTAGTTTCCTCACATGACACAAATCCTGATAGAGAGGTAGGTTCCCTGCAAGCACGTGGACTCTGCCTGGTGAGAACGATGGCACTTTAGACATTCATTTATCCAAGGAAAGCTAAAGATAGTATTTAATATGGAAGCCACGTGTTCCAGTTTGAACTTCCTAGATGGGGTACAAAGGTTGTCTTCTCATCGTCGGCCCATGGAGGATGTTTAGAAAAACATCTCAGGGTCAAAGTGTGAAGAGGGGAGAGAGTTGATGGCATACACTCAGTGGAAAAGAACAAGGAACTACCGAAACCTGTGCTTTAGATTTGTCTGTAACATGGCCAAGAAGGGTGGATGCTGTCTGTCTCCCCAGCGGGAAGTACCTCCTCTTCAGCTGCTTGTCCTTGCTTAGTTATCAGCTGCCCTGCTGGGACTACCCTGACTTCTCTGCTCGTCCAGATTCTATCCGCTCCTTTCCTCTTGGAGCTGTGCTATGTGACTACTGGCCTCTCTTGAGGATCATATTCTTTGAGACATGTGCATGACTTCTGTATAGCTCCATGCTAGTGTCTGCAGCAAGATGACCTCTTCATATGGGGATCTCCTCAGCATGGAGTGATAGCATCTCCCTCCATCCTGGCCTGCTCAGTTACCACCTGTCTTCTCATGTCACTTCATTACAGTTGGCAGATTATGACATTCCATGTTTATTTCGGTATGAATAACTGCCGCATTTTGATTTATTTCCTGCAGGGAACAGCTTTTCCTGGTGTCTTATCAAGGCCTAAAATGATCATCTGTGACCACTAAGGGTAGTAGGGCTTATTCTTAGCATAAGATACAAAACCTAATAGAGTTAGAGATTCCTCTGGACACTTGGGAAAGAGGCATGAAGTTGGTACTCAACAACCTATATAGAACAAATGAATGAATTAAATAGGCATATGAATTAAATAGACATATCTTCAGATGATATTGCTACATCCCTAGAAGTATAAACCTTGAACATTATAAGTTTTAGATGTAAGCCTCATGTGTTCTTCTTCTCCCCAAAATTGACACAAACACCTATTAGGTTTATTAACAAGCTGTAAGCCTAGGCTGTGCAGGTTATGAGCTATTCTAACTCTCTAAGATGGTTATTTCCTACCCACATGGTCCTTTACCCTGGCCTTCTCAGGTCCATCTGTGTACTAATGACAAATCTCTTGGCAACCTGTTTATCATGAGTTTTCCTGGATCTTTGGCCTCATGGCCACGTCTGGGTTTCTCTAACTTATTTCTGTCATTGTTCTTCCTCTACTTCCCTCTATGTGGGATCGTTGACTGGGATCAGAAGTCCAGCCTTCCTATCTCTTCTGCCCAGCCATAGGCTGATGAATTCTTTATTAACAAATCAGAGATAATTGGGGAGTATTCTTTACACAACATTGATAGAGGAGGTGGTTCAGTAATCATGATGATACTAGTGTCTTGGCTGTAGCCAGAACTATGAGCACAGAATTCAGCATCTGAATATATAACACATAAGACCAACAACCAACACTGAATTCTTAACTTCTCCCAACACCCAACTGTACAGTACCCACAAATCATCCAACCTCTGAATATTAGTTTTCTATTCTATAAAACAGGAAAAGTGGCATTGCATGCTTCGACCTGGGGAATGTGAGACCCCATGATGGAAGAGTACTGGGTGAACTGTATTTTATTAGAAGAGGGTCAAAGAGTTCAAGAGTGCAGCTTGCTTCATTTGCTATCATCTTCCTACAGTTCCATGGAGCACATTAGCTATCCAGAGCTGTGACTGACACCAGGACAAGGACAGAACCACAGAGCAGCACATTCACTGACTTGCCAAGTGATAATCCCACATTCCACTTGAAGGCTTTCTAAAGTTTGTTTCCTGTAACAATTTAACCTAGTCTTTTCATAATTGCTCAGTGACAAAGGAAGAAGGCATAGACCTGTAATCCCAGATGCACAGGAAATCGAAGAAGGAAGGCTATAAAGGTCAAGGTTTGCTTGGGCTACACTGTGAGGTAAGCCCAGCCTTGGAAACTTAAAGAGGCTTTGTCTCAATGTAAAAATTGAAAGAGGGCTGGGAAGAGAAGGTCAATAGAGGGTTTGCTTACAAAGCACACATAAAGCCCTGTGTTCAGTTCCCAGTTTCCTCTATAAATACCATGTAAAGAGGATGTGTGGGTAGAGGATACGTTTTGGATATAAACCTCAAGTGTTCCTGGCTACACGAAAATCTTTGCAACTTTATGGCTCTGCTATCTCAGTAGCAAAATTACAGGTAGAGACAGGGACACTTTCAGTTTCCATACATCTCCCTGGAGATGTTAACAACTGGGGCCCACATATGGGTGCCAGACTGGGGGAAAATGTCAAGTCTTCCATACAGATAACCAAAGCAGAGAACCCCAGCCTGAGTCCCATGGGGGTATCTTCAGAAATAACTTCAGTGTTTTCCAAGGTCAGTAGAAAGTACGTGAATATAGGACACGCTTTGAGGGAAATCATCCATCATTTTTTCCAGAACTGTAAAAGATATATTCACAACAGGGAGGCTAGTCCTTAAAGGTGACATCATACCTGTAAAGACACAGTATAATTTATTACAGAAATGAGTTCAGGCTCTCATAGGACACCTGGAATCTTGAAAAATGTGGGTTCAGATATGAGAATTTGTAAAGTTTCTTTTGATTTCCTATTAACAAAATAGGTAACAAAATAATCCCTGGATTCCACAGACCCTAGTGCTGAATGTTCTGTTTTTTACTTTTCAGCAAAATAGGTGTCTGACCCAGGCCACTGCTGACCCAGGCCAACGCAGCAGCCGTACATTCTCTCTGCCAAGCTGTGTTGGGATGGGTGGCTTCCTCTTCTTTTTCACCACAGCCTGACGACAGCAGAGCTTTCTGACTGATTAGGGAACGGGCAATTGAAGCATCTGGTGCTTATGTACAAAACAAACATAAATAAGAAATCATGTACAGATGTGACTCTAGCAAATCCCCAGCACCAAGAAAAGAGGCAGCACCAACAAACGGACGGAGAAAAAATCAATACTAAGAGGGGAAGAAAGAAAGAAATGGAATCCTCAAAGACAATTCTTCCCAAGTTTAATGTCAGGCTCAAATGCCTCACCAAAAGGCAGCATTTTTAGTGATGTCGGAGATTCCTGAAAGAGAATGAGAACCCACTGCAGAGGCCCAATTATGACTTTCTCCCTTCACATACACACACACACACACACACACACACACACACACATACACACACACACACACATAAATCAGTAAGTAAATAAGGAAGTAAATAAATGTAAAGAATTTTTTTATTGGTCCTCAATATCTCTTCTTTTTTTCTTTTTTCTTTTTCTTTTGGATATTAACTTTATATACATTTCAAATGTTTTTCCCTTTGGAAACCCCCTATTCCATTCCCCTCCCCTGCCTCTATGAGGGTGCTCCCCCCCCCCACTCCCATCTTCCCTCCCTAGCATTCCCCTACCCTGGGGCATCTAACACCCTCAGGTCCAAGGGCCTATCCTCCCACTGATGGACAACAAGACCCTCCTCGGCCACATAGGTGGCCAGAACCATGGGTCCCTCCATGTGTATTCTTTGGTTGGAGGTCGAGTCTCCAGTATCTCCAGGGAGTCTGGCTAGTTGACACTGTTGCTCCCTCCATGGGGCTGCAACCCCCCTAAGCTCCTTCAGTCCCTTCTCTAACTCCTTCATTCGGGACCCCACACTCAGTCCAATGGTTGGTTGCGAGCATCTGCCTCTGTATTTGTCAGGCTCTGCCTGAGCCTCTCAGGAGACAGCTTATTATGCTTCCATCAGCAAGCACTTCCCAGCATCCACAAGAACGTCCAGGTTTGGTGGCTATATATGGGATATATCCCCAGGTGGGGCAGTCTCTGGATGGCCTTTCCTTGAGTCGCTGCTCCACACTTTGTCTCAATATTTCCTCCTGTGAGTATTTTGTTCCCCCTTCTAAGAAACACTGAAGCATCTGCATTTTGGTCTTCCTTCTTCTTAGGCTTCATATGGTCTGTGAATTGCATCTTGAGTATTCCAAACTTTTGGGCTAATATCCACTTATCAGTGAGTACATACTGTGTTTGTTCTTTTGTGACTGAGTTACCTTGCTCAGGATGATATTTTCAAGTTCCATCCATTTGCCTGCGAATTTCATGAAGTCATTGTTTTTAATAGCTGAGTAGTACTCCATTGTGTAGATGTACCACATTTTCTGTATCCATTCCTCTGTTGAGGGACATCTGGGTTGTTTCAAGCTTCTGGCTTCTGGCTTCTCCCTTTGCTCTTCCTTCTCCATCAGGGAGTCAGGCAGGATGCTTATCCAGAACAATGTATGCATACGATTAAAAGATAACTATTGAAAATCACTAGCACTAATATTTGTTAATATAGTTAATAATCTAACAGTGTTAGGGCCCATGTGACTCTATTAGGTTCTTCATCACAAATGAGGTCTCTTTCCAATATTTTTGTTGTTACTGGGGATAGAACCCAGGGCTGTGGGCATATTAGGCAAATGCTGTACCACCAAGATACACTTCAGTCTTCCTGTGGATCCCAGGATGGGCTCAACTTAAGATCTTAATTCTCCTTCCACAATTTTGAGATTCCAAGAGGAGACAACCATGCCCAGCTTAGTTCCATGAACTGTATTTAAATTAAAACCAATGCAAGAGTCTTGCTTTGATGACATTTGGACAGGAATATATAGTTATTAGAGTCATAGAACACAAATACATGTGCTCAAACAAAAGACACACTCTGATTTACAAAGAAATAAAATATTAACAAAATAATGAGCAGTCAGAGATCTGTGGACTCTGTATTCTCACTGTACTTTGCTGAGCTCAACCTTCAGGTTTCACGACAGTGGCTCACCCTCTGTGATTCTGAGAGACACTGAGGAATAACACACTCTGAGTCCTTCCATCTAACCCACTGGAGAGGAAGAATGCTGTGATTTTTCCTTGCCTAGGAGCAGCTTTCTTTATCCCCCTGTCCATGGATTTATCAGCTTGGGAAAACCCTCATATTATAATTAGAGAAACTACCAGTTGCATCTGAAGAGAGAGAATTGGGGTGGATGAAGGAAAGCTGAGTCACATGCTTTCTTAAGGACCTGGTGAAGATATTCAGGGAGGGGCATCCTCTGTCTCAGGACTTTAACGAAACTGCAATGGCTGGGTTAGGAGCCTAGCTCCTCTAGTCCTATTTGCGCTGTGCCTGGATCTTAAGTTCTCAACAGGCACTACTGTACAGTGATTTCACCATAGCCATGGGGCTGGATCACTTGTGATCTTAAGGTTCTATTTCTTCTTACTTGAAGGCTGAATGTGGTAACATTAGAAAGTTACCTCTTAGGCTTTCTTTTTTTATAACAATTTCTGGGATTGAAAACATTCATTTTCCTTTCTAATGTTTATTAGTCAACATGCATTTATAAGGGAGAAACAAAAAGTGTTTCACGCATGTCAGCTAAAATATTTATTTTCTAAATGCTTTAGACTGAGTTTTTTTTTTATTTGGCCTTAGTTGTCTCGAAAGCTTCCAGAGATCATATTAACATCGGTATTACTGATGTCAGTATCACTCTGTGTGTCTCTGTGTGTGTGTGCATGTGTGTCTGTGTATCTATGTGTGCATGTGTGTCTGTGAATCTGTGTATGCGTGTGTGTGTGTGTGTGTGTGTGTGTGTGTGTGTGCCTGTGTGTCTGTGTGCTTGTGTGTATGCTAAGGAAATGGTACCCTAGCTGCAGGTTCATTCTGTGCAGCCACACTTCAGTCCACCAAGACATCAAGTCTGGGTTGATGAGTTTGCTCAGATATTTCTAGAGAGTGCTTTGAGTTCTTGGAAGAAAGAGTATCTAGAAGTAGTTTAGAAAAGAACTCTGAATGGATATCTATCATAGTTATAATCTCTCGTGGGAATGTGTTCTGTCCTTCCTTAATTAACTTTTAATTTCTGTGACACTAATAAACGTTTAATTTTTGTGAGATATGGCTCTCAGCTTGCAAAAACAGAACAAGTGAAGGTCAAAAGCAAGTGTTCCTGATTGAACCAGGTAGCTTGTCTGGGCCCAGATGCATAGTGTTCTGTTCCAGACAGCAATTAGGTCAGCTTTCATTGGATGGATGTAGAGGGAGTGAGGTAAATGAACTTAGAAAACTAGTAACTAGTCTAGGAGAAAAAACAAAAGGGAGAAAAGAGGAAGATGGTAGGAGGGGAAAGAAGAGAGGCATAAGGAAGGGTCAGAAAGAAAGATATAGAGATAGTGCATTTTCACTGTGTCTACTAGTGACCGACAGAGGGATCTCCGGGGAAATAAATAGGACATTTTCAGGATAACTTGTTGGATGTAAGTGGATTGAAATCCAGGAGTGAGGGCAGTGAAAAAATTCAGGGCCTCACAGGGTGTCTGAGTTTGATACATAGTCCTTTGCTACCCTCCCCCCCCCCCTTTTTTTAAAACAACTGTCACTCCATCAACTGTTGTGAGGGAGGATTTGCCTCGGTCACTGATAAATAATAGAGATGGTCCAAACACATGATAGATGGCAATGAAATTCCAGTGGTCACTTTATTAGCAATAAAACCTCACAGATATATTCAGCATAAATATGAGGCCCTGAGGGCTCAGAAGAAGTTACAGGGACTCGTTCTGCATAAGGACTGTGGGCAGAGCCATACTGCCTACATTGCAGTTTCTCAGCTGAGGTCTCCCTGTATCTTCTCCACCAACCCTCCCACTGAATGGAGGAACGAGAGGGGCATGTCAGGGTGAGCACAGGTTTCTTTACTTTTCAAGTCTCTGTCTTTGGTTTCTTTTCTAAACCACTGAGTATCTTTAAAAGTTTCCTAGTTTACACTTTTCTTCCATCTCTTAATACATGTAGCTATGACCACCTTGCAGAACCACTTGAGCAGTACAGAAAGAACAGCTTGGGGGAAGGAACCCTCACTCTATATCATGGTTGGCTAAAGCTTACTCAAAGACCAAGTCTGGTGTGTTGTTTGGTCAGAGGATTGCTTCAAATTGAGATGGTCTCAAAAGTTTCTTTCTCATTTTAATGGGCAGAGTTTCTTATGTACAACAGAAAACAAGTCCTACAAAGCTTAAAATGTTTACTGACAGACCCTTTGCAGAAAAATGATTGGCAACTTATACTCTAGACTATAGTTTCTCCTCTGAATCAATTACCCAAATTCCCAAATTGCTCCAGCATCTTGTCTGATTCACGATATATTTCTATCGAGATCTTCCTAAATCTTAGCTTGTACCATGCTACATATTCCATGGTGACCACAGACTCACAATCTTCTTGCCTTGCTCACTCAAATGCTGGTATGACAGGTGTATGCCTCAATACCAGCTTTGAGACCTCCCTACACATTAATTATGATTGCTATGTTCTTCCTCTCACTCTATACATAATAAAGGCCCAGTTCCCCACATTATGCCCAAGACAAGAAGACAACTCCAGGCATAGAACCTACTGCAACCTCTCATCAAATCTCTTCTCATAAAGGGACTGAGTTTCTCTTCTTCCTCATGAACTTTTTATAAATGTGGATTCTCTTGCTTGGGGTGTGACTATTTCCTTTTTGCCTTGTATCACCCTCCCCAAAGCAAGCTCAGATTCAACTCCAGCAAGAAAATCCCCTACTTCTTCTTCCTGCTCCCAGAGTATGTGCACATCTCCAGGATAGAGGTTTTGCCTTTGACATTTGGTTATAATTTCTTAGCTTGCTCTTTCTTTTGAACCTCTAAATTTTAAGTGCCTCAAAGTTTGACTCTACCTATATTTCACTACTGACCAATGGCAGCTCTTTCCAGTGAGCACGAGATGTGTATCTGAGATATTCAATGACTATCTTAGATATATGTTAGGATATCTGTACGATGAGATGGATATTTAGATACTTGAGTAGCCTTTAAGACTCCTCTGGTACCCTCATCAAAAATTATCATGCAAATTCAACAGAACCTGCCTGGGTACAGCCAGCTACAGTGACATCTATGGCAATGCCTCTGCTTTTGCCACCGGTGGTAGAATTTTCTGAGTCATATGGACATGACCTGACAACTTCAGTAACTATGACCAACCGTTTTGTACAGTATAAGGTATTCTGTAGTCGTTATTCATTCTTTACTGGGTCCCAAATAGTACGTATACAGTGCAAATAGAAATACTAGCACCAGTGCTTGGCAGTGTGTTTCTATAAATAAACTATTGGAAATTGTTTTGAGACAGAGTCTCGCCACTTACCTGAGGCTGGCCTTGAATTTGTAGTTTTTCATGCCTCAGCCACAAAGTGCTGGAATCATAGGCATATGTCAACAGCCCAGCTGTGATTAAGTAAGCACTAAAACCAACAATGGCCATCATCTAAGTGACAGTGGTTGAAAATCCCATTAGCCCAGCAGCCAGTTTACCATTCTGATCCCTTGGAGAAGAGAAATTTTATATTCTGTGGTCCACCTTGATGAGGGACCCATGAAAGAAGAATGTGGATGTCAAAAAAGAAATAATTCATTCTGTAACATAAGAAAAATGTCTAAATGGATGGGGCTCATCTTTGCCATGTCCCCATTTACATACAAAGTGTCAGCAATGTATCCATGGAGAACATTTGCCTTTGTCCAGGTTTGACAAAAACCTTTGAGTCAATATAGTGGGAGGTTATTACTCTTACTTAAATGGCTAAGACTGAGAGGGGACCTCCTCACAAGTAGACATTAAATTGTGTCAACACTTGGTTCCAAGTCTTTCTTAAACTGGAGTATCATCAGGGTGTTTCCACATAGGACAGAGCGTATTCTGTTTTAAACCCATGTTGAGTAGCAGAAGAACTGAGTCCACCTCTTTGGTCCTTAAAGCACATTTGCTTAGCCCTTCAGTTACTGCGATGTTGCTGAGAAGAAGGAAAACTGTAACCAGAGCTGCTGAGCAGTGCAGAGAGCACACATAGCAGATGATCAGCAAGAGCATCAGAAACATCTGGGAAGAACTAATGAGGAAGAACTGGGTGGTACATGTGGGCTGCTCAGCCAGGGCTCCTCACACGTCCACAGGAATGCTGCAGATAGACTGTCGAGGGAGCAGACAGTGAGCAGGGTCCTAGAAAATTCATCTCCAGTGGGAGTGGAGGCTGGATGGGTGAGAAAGCCAACTTAATCAACAGAAAAACAGTGGTTGCCAATTCTTGTGATCTCAACATATTCCCATGGCTCTTGAAGATTCCCTTCTAAAACATTTTGCCTGTGATACACTTTGCAAAGAATTCTCTTGAAGTAGAACATTGAAAGGTTGGCTTGGGTCTGATAATAATAATGCCTGGTCTTCTGAAACTTTGACACAAAAAGGACCTGATAAAAATGTAGTCAATGTAAACATGCTACCTCTTTGTCTCTTTGTCTTTTGCATTTTTTAAGGATCATTCCTAATGTCTTCCACGCCTGTGCCAGCCTGGGGTGAGGGGAAGTTTGAAGATTTTTCAGTAAACAGTAACAAAGAAATCTTTCATTTTCCCATTTATAAAACTATTTGATTGTGACATCATTCACATATAATTTACCCACTTAAAGTGTGAAACCCCCTTTGGTTTCTAGAAGATTTTCAGGAGTATACTCATTTGAAACCTGTATGCCCCAAAACAGTCCTTAGCATTTCCCCCTTTTTGCTTTCTTTTGGCAGAAAGGAAGGATTAGTTGTGCTATTTGAGGAGGTTCAAGGACTCAGTCAGTGTTAGTGAAGACAATGCCGTAGATACACATCACATACATACTCAGACATACACACCCACTCTCCCACACTGAGAGCAAGATCTAGAGAGTGAGAGAGCAGGAGAGCAGGAGGGAGGAAGGGGAAGAGGAAGGGGGGGAGAGGGAGGGGGAGGGGGAGAGGGAGAGGGAGAGGGAGTGAAAGAGGTTTTTGAGGATTTATTTATTTATTTGGATCAGGAAATTTATAAGCCTTTCTTCCTTCCATTTTGGAGCAGCCTCATGAAATAGTATTATTTTTTCTCCTTTGATGACTTAGTCAGGTAAGACAAGCCCTTGATCTGTGTTGGCGCTCTGTGGAGTCCCACCCTCTGGTTGCAGCCTCTTTCCTAACTACTATGTTGAGTTTTCACTTTCCACAGCTCTTCCCTACATTGTGTTCCAGCCCATACAATAGTCCTTTCTATTTCCTGGTGCCCTTTTAAAAATGAATTCTTAAGAATAGCCCGAAAAAGATAAAATTACAAAAGTATACACAACATTTTACAACTTCCTGCATGTTTACACGTGTCGGTACTTTCAGCTTGAGCCACCATGGGATAACTTTATTCTAACCTTGGCTACTGTTCAGAAACAGGTCTCGGAGACCTTGAATACTTGCTCCAGCTGCTACCACAATCAGTAGCAGAGGCTATATTCAGACCCATCCCATTTAACTATTCACAACCATCCCATTATCTCCAAAGGGCTTTTCACACACCAACAATGTTTGAAATCCTTCTGTAGTATCAATGTAATGGGGATGAGCTCAGACCTGTGGTACCCAGACATCCTAGGACCTCTCCTCTCCCTTTCAGCCTCCAAAGTACAGCTGCTTCTGAACTCCAGTTGGCTGCTGGCCACTTGGGAACACAGACACAGGCTGCCAGATTTTTCTCTATCTAATATTTCACTGAATCAAGAAATCTGCATATTTAAGTAAGATGTCCCGATCTTTAAATGTCATTTACTACTTGACATATCTGCACAGCACCCCCGGGAGGCCATTACAGCATGCATGCAAGCTGTGGCTGGCACAGGCCACTTGGTCACAAGTCCCTCACCACTTCCCTCTGTCCTGCCCCTGCTTTCTCCTAGGTATTCTGAGTCCATTTCCCTTTCTTTCCACCACTTGGTCTTTCCTTCTCTCTAGCTATTTTCTTTGGAAGTACCCTCCCTTCCTTTTCCCCAGAAACTTTTTCCTCACTGCTGTACAGCCTCCGGACAACTCAAGACGCTCTAGGATGAGATCACACCATCAACAACTCTTTACAAAGCATAAGGGAGTGGTAGGACTAGAAAGTTCCCATCCATGAGCAAGAATCCCTCCACTAGGGCAGTGATGTCAGGAAATAGAATTGGAAATGATTTTATTTCAATTAGATTTTAATTAGCTTCTGTCTTGGAACCATTGGATCAGTTGCCGAATAATTGAAAAAGCAATCCTGTTTGCATCTGTTGCTCCTAAGAATAGCAGTTTTGCAGCATCTGATCTATATTTTATTCAGAGGGTGAGAAAGGGGAGGGACATTGGCGGCAGGGAAGGATTTCACATGAAATAATCAGTGTGAACGTAAGCGTGTAAGGGGGCCATTGTGGGAGAAGGCAGGATGAGTCCCTGTAGCCATGTCCTGACTTCACCTGGAATGAGTGTGGAGTAGATGGCAGGAAGCATTTCATCATCAGCCAGCACAAACTTATTATGAAGTTCACAACTCTAATTTAGGCATGTAAGAAAATCAGAAGAACTGTCACTGAAGACAAGCATCATGCAGTGTAGGAAAAGACTGAGCTAAGCATCGGAGAGAGCAGCAGGAACTTGTCATGGTCCCTGAGGTCTAGCATTGAAGCCAACAGGTTCAGCCTTCATGGTTCTGGTCAGTGACACTCTTCTGTTGCTTTTTCCTGTGATCTCTACTGAGCTAAGAATGTCACACTCATGCCAATCAGGGCTCACATCTATGTCCAGGTTTCCCAAGAATATTTCAAAATTCCAGTCACAACTTTGCAAGACCTAGTTGATTTTTTTTTCTGACAAGACAAACAGGGTTTCCAAGGCCATGAAGTTGATGAAAATGCTTTCCCCATGGGAACATACAAGTGGATGTCTCTGAGAATTTTCTCTTGAGGAAAATGTGGAGTTTGCTAGGCTAAGCAGCTCGTGTCCCATTTCCTCCAGAGATCTTTCTTCCTGTTCATTAGAAAGTGCACTGCAGAAAAATCTTCCCACATTTCTCTATGCTATGTGGTTGGTAATGTCTTTGAGTAAATGATTATGGATTGCCTCTTTGCCACAAATTAACAGTCATGCCCCTGAATGCTTCTCTGCTCTTCTGAGAGAATGTTCTTGGCCTTGTGTCAAAGATCCTCTGGGATGCTCTTCCCTTGGGCCCCTCCTCCCAGGATCTCCCAATTCATGGGCCTAGGTTTCTTTTGCTTTTCCAGTCAGTGCTCAGGGTTGAATCCAGGCACCTTGCATCAGGGAAGGGCTCAATCACTGAGCCACCTCCTCATCCCTTAGAGCAGCGGCTCCCAAAGTTCCTAATGCCAAGACCTTTTAATACATCTCCTCACGTTGTGGCGATCCCCATCCATGAAATTAGTTCATTGCTACTTCATAACTGCAGTTTTGCTACTGTTAGGAATCATCATGTAAATATCTGACATGCAGAATATCTGATATGCAATCCTTCTGGGAGTTATGACCCACAGGTTGAGAACCATTGCCTTAGAGACTGTAACATCTAAATCCCTGAGGTCTTACTTTGTATACTTCTGTGGTGTCTGGATGTTTTGCATTGGAAATACTTTAATGTAATCCTCTCACAATACAGAATTAAATCGTAAAAGTCTACTTTCTTTCTGAAAATAAATTTAGTGTAGCCGATTGTGATTGCATTATTATTGTATGCATATGAGAAATGAAATTATACAAACCACACTGTCTAGGCTTTTATATGATGAAATTGTTAGTCCATTCTCAGAGCTGGTTGGTAGCTGTGCTTCTGACATTACCATTCAGTAGGTGATTTTTCAATAAGATTATATATTATCTACAAGTAAGATCTATGGCTCTATCCAGGCCAAATACCAGCATGAGAGTAAAGCTACTTTTAAAAACCAATCTATATAACCTAGTAGGTTCTATCACCCTTTCACCCCATTTACTCTATCTCATTACTTTTATTTCCTTCATTGAATTTATTGGAATTTGAATTAATCATGTTTATTGTTCATTTATTTCCTGCCTTGTTTGTCTTAAATGTTAATACTCTGAGGATAGGAACCATATTCCCAAAGCTCAGTTTCTGTTTATGGGAGGCTAAATATATATTATAGGTTGGTTATGTGAGTAAGTGTTAAAGTATGTGCCTAGCATGTACAGGGACCTGCACTGAATTCCAAGCAACACACACACACACACACACACACACACACACACACACACACACACACACACACACACACTGTGGCAAGCATATGTTCAAACACACACATGAATCATGTACACAATAATAATAAATAAAATAATAATACGTATTTGAGAAAAGATCCAGTGAATTTTGGCTTGGGGCTAATACAAATTTTCCAACAATGTCTGAAATATCTCTAAATATACTTCTGCAATTTTATAGCATGTATTTGTGTGAAGTAGCAGCTTTAATATTGATGCTTATAAAAATCAAAATTATCCATCAATCTGAAAATTTTAAAGACGTTATGCATGCAGCACTATCAAATATCCAGCCAAGATGTAACTTCTTATGTAAAAAAGAAACAAGCATGTCCATCTCATTAACATGCAATATTGCTCATTTTAATAAATGATAAAATTATATGTATAATGAAGAATCATTTAAGATAAATTCTTTATAATTTGACAACAAATGTTTGGTTTTTATGCCTGACTTATTTGACCACGAAATGGCCCCCATTAGCACATGTGTTTGAATATGGGGCTCCCTGAAGGTGGTGTTTGGAAGATGTAGGAAATTGAGTCCTGCTGAAAGAAGTGAATCACTGGGAATAAACTTGGGGATTTGGAACCCAGCTCCACCCCCTGTTTCCTCTCTACTTCCTGACTACCATGACTTCCATGATAGCGTATATGCTCTAGAAGTGCAATACAGAACAAACCCTCCCTTCCTTAAGTTGTCACAGCGATGAGAAAAGCCACACCTGGGATTATGTATTCATTCTCAGAAAGAAAGGTGTCTCTCACAAGTGGAGAAAGTTAAGAACTCTTGAACTAGAGAAGCTTTAACCTCCAAAAGGGAAAAGCCATGGCTGGTGAAGCCTTCCAGCTGTTCTTTGCCCACACTATGCCCTCTGTTCAGTGTATTTTCTATCCCTTCTTCCTTACAGATGCTAGAGCATCCTTCACTTTGCTCAGGGAGAACTGGCCCCTGTCCATGACCAATTTGTGATGTATACTGTCATTTGCATATACTAAGCCCTCCCACTCCTAGTTTTGTATGAAAGGCCCTCCCTACACAGGTCAAGGAGGCATGAAACTCACAAGCCTTCTTTGTACCCTGAGAGTGTCACAACACAAGACTCCTGTATATTTCTTGAGCAGATGTTATGGCTCGCACTCACACCCCCCTTTTTTGTGTTTAGGACATAAAGATCTGTGGATTCTTCGTAATTATTTGTTAGAGTGATTGCTAGCTTGGTACCATCAATAATGGTTAGAATTATAAATGAAGTAGAAAAATGTTGCTAGTCCCAGGAACTCGTGATGCCTATTTTAAAATTTTCCACTTTGCCTTTTCTTTGCTTCTCAAACTTTCTAGCTGGGACCATTGACAATTGCTTGCAGCCCCTTTGGCTTTAATGTCAGCTCTAGGGTCCACAGTTGTCACACAATGAAGTTTAAGATGACCTTGAATTCACTTGCTTTCCATATCCCAGTACTCCACCTCCCTCCTCCTCACACTGCCCCGCCCCTGCCGATTCTTTATGGAAGTCTAGGTTGTCCTTACTCCTTGATTTTTTTACTGGAGCTTAAATAAATTCTGAGTCTCATCCAGTCATGCGCTACACATCACTGCTTCTAGCTCACAGGGATTGGATTCAACTGTCCTTTGATGTCTGTATTAATATAGAACAAATATTAGCAGTTAATGTATTGGTGGCCAAGAGATGAAAAGAAGACTCATGTGAGTATAATATTCATAAAACTCCTGATTTGAGCTGTCACAATCCAATGAGGCTAAATTTATCCTCCAAGAGATGAAATAACACCAATGGTTCTCCTCAAAGTTATAATATTTTAATTACTACCATTAAAATCTCATATGCTTGTGTCATATACATCTTGAACTTCAGTCTTGAAACAGAGCTGTTATTTCTCAAGAAATCCTAGGGGGACAGAAGTACATGGTGTTACTGAAGCCAGCTCATACTGTACAAATAATTCTCGGCAGGGTACTCAGTCTAACCTAATAGTTCTGAGCAGGCAGAGTGTTAGCTTTTCTAATACTGATGAGCTTCTACACGGTGTTTCCCTTTGTGTATTTTCACTATTTGGGAAAGGCCAACATAATATTTATCTGTGGATTAGACACCATGGATACAGGCTTTAAGCCTTTAGATATGTCTGCTTAAGTTTCCTGTCAAATATGTAGTCTATGTGTGTTCTCGTTGCTTAACTTCCTTCTTGCTATGTACCCCTTACTGCCTACCCCCTACCCTGGTCAAGCAATGGCATAAAGACATATTAACAGGCATGTCAGGATGCAATGTTAGAGAGTAAGTGCTGTGCCCCCTTCCATCAATACTTACACTACAATAGTCTGGATAGCAGACATTAAGTACCTATTGTGTACCCAATAACCGATCTCTTATTTAGTTATTGTTTTCTTAAAACAGAGGGTGGCAGTTCAGTTGTGTGTTTTTGTTGTTTGGCTTTTGAGACAGGGTCTTAGTAAGTATCTCAGATTAGCCTAGAACTCATAATAATACTCCTGCCTCAGACCCAGCGTACTGTGGTTATTGGCATGCTCCACCACACCCAGCTGTCAGTTGTACTCATTAAATACATTTTTAGCTCTTTTTGTATTAACCCCACACTTAACTAGCAGTCTGATGACCTTCTTTGTTCTTTTGAGTGTATTTCCACGGGAGAGGGCCTGTCCTGTGCACACAAGACCCCATCTCTTCTGCTAGGGAAATCCCAGACTGGTAATGAGCACTCCTTTGTGCATCAGGTTGGATTACAAATTTGTCTTCTAGCAGCTATGTGGGCATGAGTCAGTCCTCTCCTGCCTGACCACTGTTATTGAGCTGGTAAATTTGATTTTATAATGGAATGGAGGCCCTGGCCCCTTTCTTGGCCTCCTATAAAGTACATGTACCCTGGGGAATCTGCTGGAACTCGTTCATTGACCCCTCCCTCTTAACTGCAAGCTACACTACCACTCAGAGCTAACCCCAAATTTGTCTTTCGGTTGTTAATGTCATCTCAGTAGGAAAATCTGAAGCTAACAAGGTGTTAAGGGTCTCCCCCAAAAGATGCATTGAAATGTACTTTTAACCTATGGTACTTTTGGATGTGACCTGCTTTGGAAATGGTGTTGTGTGCAAATTAAGATGAAGGCAGTAGGGTGCCTACTAATTTGAAATGATTAGTGATTATATAAGAAGAGGGAAATTGGGACAGGTATGTGGAGAGAAAATACTGTGTGAAGACACACAACGGAAGACTAGCATAGGAAAACACATGACGCACACTGAAGATTGCCTAGACCTACCAGCCACGGGCGGCTCAAGGAAGCATCCTTCTAGGGACTAACAGGGCAGCAGGAATATCATGTCCACACACTTACTACGTTGTCTGCCTCCAGCACTTTGGAATGACAAATTTCTTCTGTATTGAGCAGCTCGGTTTGTGAGAGCCTTGCATAGCAGCCACAAAGAACTCATACAGAAGACTGAGGGTCACTTTCAAATTGTACTTGTGGTTCTGTGAGCATTCCTGCCAGCCCAGTGTTTTTAGGGTTGAAAATTTTATCCCAAACACCCCTGCAGTGGGGATGATTTGGCTCATCTGAAATTCTTGATGCTCTCCTCCTTTTGCTCATTTAAGGAGGAAGTTAGTTGCCTATTAACTAGATTCTAATCAAACAGCCATAATTTTCAGGAAAGAGAGTTATGAGGCAGGACTTCCTGACCCAGAAATGTGAGACAACGATTTGTTAAAGCTTATGAACTGTATTCCAAAAGTGTCAAGAAACAGGGCATCAATAGGTCAAGAGTGAATGTATCTTTTTTTGTTCTAAACTCTTTCATGTGTCAGCATTAATAGTACATTTTTGGCCTTTACATATTTCTTTTTTTTTTTCTGGTTAGACTCTCTCTCTAAGCTATCGTTTCACCCTAAATACTTTGTGCAGAGTTTCCTTTATTATTGTCTACTGCAAATTATTTTTAAAAATGTATATTTCTGGAATATATATGAATAACTCTTAGGCTTTTGATTCTCTGAATATTTTTGTGTGTTATGTGCACATGTGTGTTCATAGCATGTGTACCCATGCACACGTGTAACAGCTAGAGGTTAGCCTTCAGTGTAATTCCTCAGCAGCCATCCACCTTGTTTCTTTTTGAGATGGGGTCTCTCACTGCTAGGACCTGAAGCTCATTGAGCCAGCCAGTCTTCCTGTTGCAGTCTCAGAACACTGGAATTATAAGAGCCCAAACACATGTCTAGCTTTTCAAATGGATACCGGGGATCAAATCAGGTCTTTGTGTTTGTACGCATGTACTTTAGCAAGTGAAATAAATGTCTTCCCAGACTCTGCTAGTTTGAATTTTTAAAATAACTCTATGAAGAAGGTGATTAAAGATATTGTGCTGCGTGATTTTATGTATAATAACAATATAATTTCAGAATCCTGTCTATGGACCATATGGTACATCTAGGAGAATGATATCCTATCCAAAAGATCAATACCCTGGGTTCATAAAAAGAGGGCATCTCTTCCGTAGTTGGAAATGAGAAGTCAGAGAGAAGCCCATAGGCTGTCTTTTAAATTGTGGTTGAAGTTTGGTCTTCCAGTTTGAAAGAATGTTGGTTTGATTTTCCTTTCCCTTGTATTTTGCTATTCCTTCTAGAAGCTTAAATTTAGTTGAATTCTTCCTTAGTAGAATGAGAGAGAGAGAGAGAGAGAGAGAGAGAGAGAGAGAACAAACATGCAATTAGATGCTTAATTGGAGTTTGATGAGGCTGAGGGCTGCAGAGTTATAGCATGTGACTGTAGGTTCTTTCAGTACAGAAACTCTTGCAGTGGAAGGCTGGGGCTCTACAGGACCAGTAAATCCACAGGCATTCTCTGAACTGCAGAGGTCCCCAGAGAGGTAAGCACTGTGGACAGGACTTGAAGCAACCTTGCTTCTCCTCAAAAGCAGGGAGCAGAGGTTGTTGGAGGCCAAGAGGAGTAAGAAGTGAGAAGTGAACATGAAAAAGGCAGCTGGGCACTGAGCTGGGAATAGCACAGTTGTTTCAGTTTACTGCCCACATTGTTGTAGGACCGTGCAGGAGAAGCAGGAAAAAAAAGTCAGATAAATGACAGCAGTGGTCGCCATAGCCACAAGGGTTCTGCCAGATTATCTGTGCTCCTAAAATTTTGACAAACTGTCTTCATTAGCTGAGTCTATGAGTGTTCACGAACTTAGAAATGTTGAAACTTACAGGGAGAAAGGGAGAGAAGGGTCAGTTAGCTGTGAGGTATAAATGAGAGGGGAGTCTGGAGAGGTTTAGGAGGAAGTAAGTCCAGTGGTCATTTCTGGCTCTATTACCAGCCATGATGGATGGGTTCAAATAGGTAGGAAAAGAAGTAGCTATTTTAAGCTGGCAATTAAGAAAATGTGTCGAAGTAGAGGGAAAATGGCAGCGCAGATTCGTTGTTGATGTGTCTGATGAAGCAAGACTGATTCGCCTACAAACTGACACAGCTGCATTAATGTTCTGAAAATAGCAGTGTGCGTCCTGCGATAGAGCGCCCATCACCTGTGGGGCTGTGCATGTAGGCTATTCCCCTTTGGCTGAGAATCATTTCTACCTGGTTTCCTTCAAGGGCTGTTGAATCATTGCCTACTATTGTCTGCTAAATGAGCATTTAAATGCCAATTTGTTGTTTGGAGTTTTGTCCTCTGTTCATCGGGCAATAGTGAGGTAGATTAACCTTATGCTTATAAAATTTCCTCTTGTATTTTGTGTGGATTTTTTTTTTTTAATGCCAAGTGTAATTGCTGTGATTTGCCCAATTGCTTTCATGTACATGCAGTGAGACAGGTTTATGATACTGGGATATACGAGTCACTGAGCAAAATTAAGCCTTCATTATCCAAGTCTATGACTGCAGCTCAGTTCTAAGGAGAAGAAATGCAGGTGGGAGAAATTTTATTCTGAACTTAAAGAGACCTTGCCTTACACAGACTTATCCTAAAAATATCTCATTACATCAAAACTATTGAGTTTACTTATGCTTCCTCTGCATTTTCTTTCACTGATATTTGCTGAACATCAAGATTGTTCAGTGTGAAGAAATGCATTCCCTTGTAGGTTTAAAATTAAAACATATTTCCAATTTTTACTTTGAAGAAAGCAAAGTCAAAGTTAAGTGAGTTTCTTGACCTTAGAAAGGCAAGAGGCATGTACACATTGACAGAAGGTAGAGGGCCAAAAACTCATTAAATAAAAGTCACACACACACACACACACACACACACACACACACACACACACACACACCTCCTTAAAGGTTTTATTCTTCAAATGTGTCTTTTACAAGTCTTTCAGGGTTCTATTCACAAGTCAACAATACTTGGTATTGTCTATAAATGGACATTATGGTCTTGGACTCTGATATTCTTGGTGTAAGAACAAAGACAAAGGGGTTGAGGATGAGAGATGCCTGCAGAAGAACTCCTGTGGGTATATATTCCAAATAAGATGTTTGGGGCAAAGAATAGGTTCAATTTGATTAATGAAGCAAAGGCATCTATTCGGTATTTAATAATCTTCTATGTCAAGGCAGGCTAATTCTACTAAACAAGAAGATAGCATTCATGTATATTGAGATGGGATAAACAACTAGGAACTTATTATATAGGAATATCTTAAAGTTCCCAGAAGTAGAATAAGTTTGATCCCTCTAGTAATTATAGAAAATACTACATTAGTAGTAACCTTATATACTCATTTAGAATATATTAAACATTTTAATGTATTAATATTAATTATGACACAGGCTAAATTGAGTAATAAGCGGAGGGAGAATTTATGAAGTATACAAATTTAACACATACCTGTGGGAATAGCACTAATTTTGGAAGAAGTATGGTCTAATGATTCTATTCTGGTGTTGGCAAATTGAGATTCCCTAAACCTTGACATGTCAAGATTCACTGTGTTGCTGTAAACGTTAACGTGAAATCTTTGATTTCTCTACATTCCTCTGCATTTCCTGAGCTGCAGTCTGTATCATCAATACAGATTTGATATAAAAGGTAGAGTTGTTACTAAAGGTACACAATCAGTATATGGTTGATAACAATGACTATGGAGAGATGTTAGGCAAAATGTAAAGGTGTGGACCATTCATGAGGAAGGAAAGAGAGAAAGATAAAATATGATTTGTGTTCCTTAATCCCAGAACAAGGCGGTTTGACCTGGCAGCTTGTAATATGAAAAACTGCCAAAGACTATTCCCTAGAATGATGTGCTCAGTGAAATAGGCAGAGGAAGGTATTGGTCAGTGGTGAGCTGTGACACTCTTTGTGCAAACCAACACTGAACAGAAGCTCAGAAGCATAATAATTTCCCTGTGGACTTTCCTCTACTCATTTTGCCTTCTCCCCTCGGAGATGAGTCAACAGGAAGGACCAACACCCAGGCTGGCTGCTTTGCAAGTTCCTATTCTTCTATTTATGTTCTCTCTCTCTCTCTCTCTCTCTCTCTCTCTCTCTCTCTCTCTCTCTCCCTCCCTCCCTCCTCTTCCTCCCTCCTTCTCTATCCCTCTGTCTCTCTCTCTCTTCTCTCTCTGTCTCTCTCAAATGCTTTGAATTGAAATAGAATCACATAGATTTCCCTCTCATTTTCCCCCTCCAGTTCCCCACATACTTACCCTCAAGTTGATAGTCTCTTTTCCTTTGTGTGCATGCACGCACACATACACACACACAGATACACATATACACACTCACACAGAAATATAGAAACACAGCCTGCTGAGTCTGTTTTTGTTGTTTGTGTTTCTGTGGTTTCAGGGTTAACCACATTGCACTGGACAGTCAATAGGGGACTTACTCTTGGAAGAAGAAACTTAACACAGAGTGTCTGATGATGAGTAAGACCTCCAGAAGGAATTCTGTGAGCAAACATACCAAGATTGGATGTTTGAGGGCAAGGAAATGCCATCTTCTCTATGACATGGAGTCTCTTTTTTTTTTTTTTAATTATTTATTTATTTTTGATACTATATTTACATTTCCAACGTTTCCCCCTTTGCAGGTCTCCTCTTTGGAAGCCCCCTATTCCCTCCCCCTCCCCTGCCTCTATGAGGGTATTCCACCTTCCACCCACCTGCCCACCCATTCCCATATTCCCACCTTGACATTCCCCTTTACTGGGGCCTCCCCCCCCCCGATGGCCAACAAGGCCCTCCTCTGCCACATATGTGGTCCGAGTCATGGGTCCCTTGATGTGTATTCTTTGGTTGGTGGTCCAGCCTCCAGGAGCACCGGGGGGGGGGTGGTCAGGCCAGTTGACACTGTTGCTCCCTCCATGCGGCTGCAAGCTCCCTCAGCTCCTTCATTCCCTTCTCCAACTCCTCCATCTGGGACCTCACTCTCAGTCCAGCGATTACTGTAAAGTGAAACTTGGGTATTTCAAACTTTTGGGCTAATATCTGCTTATCAGTGAGTACATACCATGTTCGTTCTTTTGTGAGTGAGTTACCTCGCTCAGGATGATATTTTCAAGTTCCATCCATTTGCCTGCAAATTTCATCAAGTCATTGTTTTTAATAGCTGAGTAGTACTCCATTGTATAAATGTACCACATTTTCTCTATCCATTCCTCTGTTGAGGGACATCTGGGTTGTTTCCAGCTTCTGGCTATTACAAATATGGCTGCTATGAACATAGTGGAGCATGTGTCTTTATTACATGTTGGAGCATCTTCTGGGTATATGCCCAGGAGAGGTATAGCTGGGTCCTCAGGTAGTATTATGTCTATTTTTCTGAGGGTCCGCCAAACTGATTTCCAGAGTGGTTGTACCAGCTTGTAATCCCACCAACAATGGAGGAGTGTTCCTCTTTCTCCACATCCTCGCCAGTATCTGCTGTCACCTGAGGTTTTGATCTTAGCCATTCTGACTGGTTGAGGTGGAATCTCAGACTTGGAGTCTCTTATCTCTCAACAAGAGCCAAAAATCTAGGCTGAATGGGAAATAGTGCTCTGAGAGGCAAGTTAAGAGAGCTTGGCTGTAACCACACAAGTGAACAGTGTCCCCTTGAGACTGTCAAGATCACCTTAGAATTGCTCTGGCCAGTCATGCTATGTAGGCAGGCATCTCTGGTTTATGACCACTCCTGAGATAAATAGTAAGGGAGAACACAGCATCACATGCTGTTGAATGTGTCTGTAAAGGCACACAGATATGCTGCTTGCATTCTTCTCCCTCGCTTTGCATTTTCTCTCTGACTTGCCATTCACTGGGGTGCCTTCTCTACATGTGTTCAAAGGAAGCTGTCACCCATCCCACTCGGCCTGGCAGGTAGAAAGTTCAGAAGATAAGAAACCCTTCCTGCCATGCAATGCACTGTGAAATATGTTTGAAAATAAAGTTGTTAATGACAATTGTCATCAAAAATTTGCTACCCTCAAATGCATTTTTCATAGTTTCCAGGCCAACAAGAGCTTGTCTTGTGTTAAAATTTCAGACGCTTGGCTAACTGTGTGACAGACAAGCGGGAATGCTTAATGTGTACACCCACACTTGAAAGCACACCTTCACATATAATAACCTGTATAGAGACTTTACTGCACACTAGTCACAGGCATAGACAGGACCTGCAGCCCATGCAGCTGCTGCTGTATATTAACAAATAGTGGTCACATCTTTGGACCTTAAATATTTGTGGGAAATATTCTCCTGAGGGAGTCTAAAACCAAAACACAACAAAAGATAAAATCTTTAGCTCTGACACTGGGAATACGGTTCAATAATAAAGGGCTTGCTTAACAACTGTGAATTCATGGATTCAATACCTATTACACACACACACACACACACACACACACACACGTACACACGTACACACACACAGACCAAAAACTCCCAATAAATAGAAAGGAAATAAATAAAAGAAATACATAAGCAACAATCTCCCAAACCTTCAATTCTTAGAGACCAAAGAAAAAGACACAATAGAAAAACTAAAATGAATAGAAGTGCACACATATGCACATGCATGCACACAGAGACACATAGGTAAAATGGGAGCAGTTGACTGGACAAGGCTTCTCCTGATTCCTAGGCCAAAGGTATAGTCCCTTCTCAATCGGTGCTTTTCATTTTGGTAAGCTAGCAGCAATCCTGCAATTAGTCATGCGTTTAGGTTAATAAGCTTCCTCTGGGAAGGCTAAAGGGCTAAGAGTAACTCACTGTTGATACAAATTTCTTTAATGAGGGCCTCCCCATTCCCCATTCCCCATTCCCCATTCCCCATTCCCCATTCCCCATTCCCCATTCCCCATTCCTTCCTTCTTTGCCAAAGCAGACATCGTTGAGGAGAGAGGAGGCTGCCATTTCTTGAAAGCCAGTTATGTGCCAGCCCCAGTAGCACTATAAACTTTATTCCATTAACCTTCACAATAAGTTTGCAGGGTAGATGCTATCCTATTGTACCCTAGAGAAGTTTAGGCATGAAATGGTTTAAGATCTTGGCTAATACCCTACCAAGCAGAAGGAGTAAGTTCAAATCTGGAGCTCTCCTTGGGACTTTGATTGGAGGGAGGAATGAAGGACTCAGCAGACATAGTTGAGATTTCTCAACATGGACTTCTTGAACCCCTTTGATTGCTGGTCTATAGACCCACAAATCCTCAATGAATTAGACAGTAAGCATTTTATTTACTTATTTAATAATTAAATATAGAGAGTCAACATCTTGTAATATTACCATATCCTATATATTCTCTCTTTTTCTATGAATGTATACTTATTATAAAAAATTACATATTATTCACAATAAAATATTAACAAATGTGACTAATGAAAAATGCTATAATTAAGGTTGTGTGAATATAATGTCTCTGAAAATCACTTAGTTTACCTTTGCCTCTTCATTGAAAGAAACACTTTATGACTTCTCGTTCATATACCCAAATCAGCAGTATCAATGCTGGTTCACTTCAGTCATTAATTATGGTAGGGCTTTCCTGAGCATAAGAATTGCTGACTGTTCTTGACTGGTGGGTGGGCAACACAGGGACCATCTGTATATAGCACAAAGGTGAATCACATTCTGGGTTGGATGACATGGCATGATGCACGAGTCCATCATGCTCCTCAAGATGGCACACAATTCAAGAGTTATGAATTATTTATGTTGTTTCTGGAACTTTCCATTGAATGTGGAGCACAGTTAACACAGACAGACAAAGGGAAATAGGATGAGGTAGATCAGTGGAAATGATGTGAAAGTAGAAGTTAATATCAGACAATAGCTAACATGAGGAATGGGGGAGGGTCAAAGTGATAGAGGCTAGTTTAATACACAGCAGCAGCACTCTCTAAACTGAGACTTCATAGACAGGGCATATTTCATATTTCCTGTAAGGAAGTGTACAGGAAGAATGCTCCAGCACAAGGAAGGGAAAATCTCAAGAAAAAGACTATGGCAGAAAGTTGCACAGATGCAATCTGAGAGATTAGGACAGATGTTTAATTATTGTTTTTCTAAACTGGAGGTAGAACCCACTGAAAGACATTTGTAGGAAGGAAAGACTCTCTGATGGTCAGGTTAGGAAGACCATGGCTGTGGGGCTGGGCAGGTTCCGTGGTGTCTTTCTCTAATTCTAAAGGGTATGTGAGAGGCACGTGGCCTTGGAAGGGTCTATACACACTGGTGCTGAAACGGTTTGATGCAGTGACTGAAGTGAGCTGGGTGGAAAAGAGAGAAACGAAGAGTGATGAGAAATTTGAGTAAGCTAAGGGATGGTGGTTGTTTTGTGTGAGGGATGGAGGTCAGGATGTTTGAAATGTGTAAGCGATGGTTCAGAAAGCAGGCTTTAAAATAAAGTTAGCTAAGTAGGCAGCTCCAGTAATCTTTCAGGGATGACATTTAAGCTGAGGAAACTCCAAGACAGGGAATGCTTGTTAAGAACACCAAATAAGATCATTGTGGAAGAGAGAAGAAGAGCTTTGGAGTTTAACTTCAGGAACCCACCAATTAGGTAGCATCCAGCAAAAAAGGAAGGGGTCAGTGAAGGACACAGTTGGAGCTGCGAAGAAAAAACAATGTGCCTAGCAAGGAACACAAGTGTTCCAGAAGGAACAACATGGCCATCTGTGCAGGATGTTGATCCCCTTCCTAGAACAAAGAGATTCACAGATTCTACTCTGGGGAGGTAGCTGGTGCCCTGAACCATTTCAGTAGAGCTATCAGAAAGAGCAGTGGCTTGCCAGGCCATGTCCTGGGGAAATATATTAAGTTTGAATGGAGGAAGAGACTGGGTAAATATTTTACGATATTCTGCAGAGATTGAACAAATAACTGAGGTGGTACTCAGAGAAAACTTTCAGCTAAAGGGGTGGTTTCTTTTGGTTTGTGTTGCTGCGCTTTATAACGTGAGGTTCCCTAGACAGTGTTTGTTGATAAAGAGGGGCTCACCAACAGGAGAAGCACAAGCCAGTGTGAGGCAACATCTGGAGTAGTGTAGCCCTCCACAGCTGGCCAAGAGAATGGATTCTACTGCTCATGATGGAGGATGACACTAAGATGAGTTGAGATACAGCATCCCTTTAATCAGATGCAGGAATAGTGTGTACAGCTGTTGTTGACAGCCTCCTACACATAGAAGTTGGAATAAGAGTTTCTTCCAGTGTGCTTCCATTTTCCTGAGAGTTTATAAACTGTTTAATTGGCGTATGAGGATATAGAGGAAGAAATGTGGAGGCAGGGTGAGTTATCAAATGTGTCAGTCAAATCTTCTAGAATTACTTCGAAGACTTAGGTGCCAACAGAATCTTAAGATCAACGCGAGGAATTCTCTTGGAACATTAGGCATAAGACATAATCTATGAAGAAATACAATTCAGAGATTAAAAACTGACTTGCTACTTACATATATTGTGCTATAGTAGTCATGCATATTCATTAAGTACACTTTGCATGCATTATGTTTTATTTAATCCTTATAATTTCATGAGGTAGATCCTATTACACTCTCCACTTGCATGTGAGGTAGTTTGGGGTTGGAGAAGAGAAATGATCTAGAAATGATCCTAAAGCCAGTAAATTCGTACAGATGCAGAAAGACAGCCTGCTTAATGACAAAGCTGACCTCACGCTTCACGCCTCCCTCCCTCCTTAGAGCTCAGCAGAACTGTGGGCATGAACATGTACTTGTGGCCTTTTAAAACTGCACATCAAGAGTAACAGTAGAGAAAGTAAAGGACATATATGAGAGTTTTATCCATTTCCCTCTACCACCCATGGTCTTGCGATTACCAGAAAATAGTCAGAGGATGGCTAGATCATCTCTGGGGGCAGAACTGCATCTGTGTATGACAGCACACACATTCATACACCTTCTCCTGTCATCTGCTAGATGCAAGCCTTTGTCTTGTTTCTCTTTGAAATGTATCCTCAGCCTCTGAGACTCCAGATTGCTCCCGGGATTGTCGCAAATCATCTCGGGTTTTTCATCCGTTGTTAGAACTTTTCCATGTATTTATAAATGATAGAGAAACAACTTTTTCTTACGGAGAGAGCTGGATGTGTGGCTGGCTCAGTGGAGAAAAGGACCAGGATGAGAGTGTGATGCTCCATGAGATCATAGAAAGGGCTTTGGAACAGATCCTTGACCTCTCCCACACCAGAGGCAGTTCTGACCATACCCATGTACAGTTGGCTCCTGTGGAGTCCCAGAAAGTTATGCAAAATGATATCATGGGGTGTCTAATCCCTACCCTGAGACAGGCTGCAGATCTGAGGATAGAAAGTAAAGCAATGGAAGGCAAATAAGTTACAAAGCCCCTCATGTTTACTCTGTTTTAATAATTGGCTGATTATGTTCCATTTTTATTTGATTTCACTGGCAATCAGATTGAGAGCTGTAACACCACCCTCACCTTGTAATTAACATTAATTCCTTCCCTTTGCTCTGCATAGTGAGGACAAGGTTGGCAGAGAAGCCATGGGAGAGAAGCTGACTATAGTACTATGCATATGTATGAAGCAAGAATGGGCAAGGCTCTGAACACATCAATGTTTGGTGGAGGGAAGGAGCAAGAGGGAAGGAAGAGGGCTGAGAGAGAGAAAGAGAAGGGAGATACCTTGAACTGAAGACAAAGGCAAATGGAGGAAAGTGTTGAAGTCAGCACAACAGCCTGCTAGCTTAATTACCATAATGATGTAAAATAGTCCAATCAGCAATCTGGGGCTAATCTTTCATGTATTACAGGTCTCTCCTTCGTAGAGCTTCACAGCTTAAATGCATTTTTAATGAAGATATTTGAGGCAAGCAGATAATTTCTCAGTCTTTCCAGGAGGGAATCAGAGCACATTAAATGGGCTGTTCCTCTTCCCTGTAGCTGTCCAGAGTTCTTGCTCTGTCTGGCACACGGAAGCCAACCATTTTCCAAATTGGGTGGTCCTACTCAGTACTCTCTTGCCCTCCTTGAAAAGTAACTAGAGTATGTACACACTTCGGACTGGCAGTCAGAGAGAACTCTGGCTTGTGACAAGGAGCTTTGCTTTACCTTGCCTCACATCTAAGGGGTAGCTGGATCTCCTCAGTGGGAGGAAAGGAGGAACTTGAGGAACTTGGCCTCATGCTATCTTAGCCAGGCCCGATGCTATCTCAGCCAGCCAGAAAAGTGCCAATTCTTGCCGGCTCCACACTAACAGGTCCCACTAGAAATATGTTATAAGGGCTCATCTGTGATCCTGATACATTTGTTGTCTAGAGGGACCCAATCCAGCCTTGCCTGAAGTTCTGAATCATCCCTTCTGAGCCAGGGAAACCCACCATCATGCTTCTGGTGCCCAAGGGGCTCATTTTTAGTCTATGTGTGTGTCTATGCATACACACACACACACACACACACACACACACACACAGGTGTACTGGTGTTTAAGGCCTTATGATCCAAATGTCTAAAACATCTGGGTTGAGCAATCCAAATGAGAGATTTTTATAGTATCCCCTCACAAGGACCTAGTTAAAGAAACAGGCTAAAAGAAAGAAAGCATACTATGCAGATGTATGTTCTAGATTGGCAACAACAGCTCTCAAGTGGCTTCTTAATTTGGAATTCTGTCCCAGCATCTGAAGCTTTGATTGTCCCATTGTTACTGCCACTGAACTGCAGGACACACAGTTGAGTGTTCAGAGGTGTGCAGCCAGATCAGCAATTCCTCCCTTTCTTACCACTGCTCCCCACTCGCTCTCCTGGCTTCCAACAGCACACATCTAATTAGTGAAATAATGGAAGGCAAAGGAGCATTCAACAGTTTTTTCAAAAATAGATGACACACATATGTAATACTAAGTCTTAGGCCACCTTGAAGTCAGACATTTGCTGATTTCCGTCTAGGTGATTTTAAGGCACCTGCCCATGCTCTGAATGCTCGCTGGAGCCTAATTAGATTTAACAGCAACTATTCAATGTGAAACAAAATGCTCTTACTCATTCTCCCCTTTCTGTGGCTGGCAGAATGATGACAATGTAAGTACCAAGACTTGATGATAATAGGATATCAAAGCTGTAGGTGGCAGCTGGGCCTTCATTAAGTAAGGATTAAAGACCACCTATGGTTTGTCCTGTAAATTCAAGATTTCCAGCAGAAACTTTTATCCCATGCTTCATTGTCTCTATTTCATCTTTTGTTTCATTCAACTCTTCATTCATTCATTCATTCATTCTACTTTTACTTTTCCAGCTGCTTTAAGATTCTCTTGCCTTTGCTGAGAAGCATGCATGCTGGAAACACTGGAATGAGTGGTGAGATGCTGGAATTCATAACAACTTTTAATGGGTTGACACCCATCCCTAAAGGAAGCCTTCTCTTAGTTGTTCTCTTGGCCACTGTGGACTGCACAGCATTCCCTCGTATCTTAGTTAGTTTCTAGTGCTATGATAAAACACTATGATCCAAAGCAACCAGGGAAGGAAAAGGCTTGTTTCATCTTACACTTAGTTACAGGTAACAGTGATCCAGACAGGGAAGAAAGATCAGAAGTTCAAGCAGGGCAGGAACCTGAAGACAGGATGCCCAAGAGGAGTGCTACTGATGGCCTTGCAAACTCATGGCTTGCTCAGCCTGTTTTCCTATACAAAGCAGGATCACCTGCCTGGGAGTGGCAGAAGAATGCTTATAGTCTTCTAGGCCCTCCTGTATTAATCACCGATCAATAAAATGTCCTAAAGACTTGCCTACAGTCCAATCCTATGAAGACATTTCTTTATATGTTTGGTTGTAAGCCTAGCCTTTAACAGCTGAGCCATCTCTCCAGCCCAAAGACATTTTCTTAATAAAGATTTTTCTCTTTCCAGATATGTCTAGGTTCATGTCAAGTTGACAAAACCCAATCAGAATATCCAGTTATAAACACTTAGCTGCTTGATTTGTTTTTGTGGAATCAAAGTACACTTAAAGCACCTTGTGGATAATATACTTTGTATTTCCTGACCAAAGTATAAAGAATTACAAATATATGTAAAACTCATTTATTTTATAATCCAGAAATAAGCCTGACATAATATATGCATACATATGTATATTATGTCTTAACACAAATGAGACAGTACTGTGTGTAAGGGTACTTATAGAATAATGCTATGAAAATCTTGCTTCAGTTTTTCAATTTGATTATATTATTTTGGTTTATCTTTCAGGTTGCTAATTCTATTTCTACATTAAGATGTGTCTACTGAGTTCATTGTTAGATATTAGATCTTACAATTATGGAGTTTATTACATGGCTAATGGTTTTGAGTAGTCATATAATTCTTCATTTCATCTATCTTTCTGCCATATTGAAAACCAAAGGAATTGCTGATATACAACATGTTTGTCTACTAAGTTTACTAGAGATGTCTCCTGTATAGTCTGTGTGTACACACACATTTCTCTTCACTACTGATCATATTTCCTTTTTTCTAGTGTGATGCATGCCTCATGTTACAATATGAAAGAATCATAAGTTTGCAAATAGTCTTTTCCTTGAAAGGTTTTCTGTTCCTTTTATACATAAAATGTGTGGGACAGAGCATCTACCCAGCAGGTGACTCAGACAGATGCAGACACCCACAGCCAAACAGTGGATAGAGCTTGGGGACTCTTATGAAATAATAGGAGGAAAGATTGCCACCCTAAGGGGGCAGGAACTCCACAGGAAGACCAACAGAGTCAACTAACCTTAGCCTTGGGTGTCTCAGAGACTGAACCACCAACCAAAGAACATACGTGGGCTGGACCCAGGGTTCCCCATACACATGTAGCAGATGGACAGCTTGGTCTTCATGTGGGTCCCAAACAACTGGATCAGGGAGGGGGGTTAGGAAGGTTATCCCAAAAGCTGTTGCCTGTCTCTGGGATATGTTCTTCTATCTGCGCTGCCTTATCTGGCCTCAGTGGGAGAAGATGTGACGAGAGACTTGACATGCCAGGGTGGAGGGATACCCGGGGGAGGTGCCCAACCTGCTCACAGGAGAAGGGGACTGAGATGG
Organism: Uromys caudimaculatus; assembly: GCA_028551405.1. NCBI lineage: Eukaryota > Metazoa > Chordata > Mammalia > Rodentia > Muridae > Uromys > Uromys caudimaculatus. Next base: position 86,857,256 of record CM052706.1, on the reverse strand, counting down.
AGGAAGGATTGTGGGAGGGGTTGACCAGGAGGGGGCAGTGAGTAAGATGTAAAGTGAATTGGTAAAAACAAAAGTCTGAGACAAAAAAATTACTAGATATATAGAGAAGCAAGAACATTTTATTAATAATGAATGGAATAAAAGATAATAGATCCACATATAATTTCCATATTTAGCAAGCAAAGACTTTAACATAATTATGATTAATTTGCATGTCGGTTAAAATTTTACAGTAGAATTATCTATATATAATATACGATATATAATAACAAGTTGCTAGAAACAGAATGACAACCTTATGATAGGAGTTAACATAAAATTATACTTTAGAAATGAGCTTTATCAGGAGAGAGACCCTTACAAGTATGGAGGTAGGGGTCCATGATCTGGCCTTGAGGGACGAGTTCAATATGAGAGATAATAAATCACACCCGAGTCAGCATGATGGGGACAGAGGGACAGAGCATCATTTCAGAGACAACACAACATAGCTTTAACGGGAAAGAGAAGGTTTCTTTTAAGAAGGATAGAGACTTCATGTAGAGAGATAGCTTACAGCTGAAAAGATTGCACAGAGCTTTATAGCATTTGCCACTCTTACAGAAGACCTGGGTTTAAGTCCCAGCACCAACATGGTAGCACAAATCCACCAGTAGCTCCTATTCTCAGGAATCCTACTTTATCTTCTGAGCTTCAGGCACACATGTGGTAGACACACATATATGTAGGCAAAATGCTCAAACATATACATTAAAACAATATAAAATATTCACAGAAAGAGGAATAGCATAAAGAAAAAAGAAGTGATACATATAGGTCGGAAGGTAGATAGACAGATAGGCAGACAGACAGACAGACAGACAGGATGTGAGAGAGAAAAAGTAGACAATACCTTTCTTTTATGTTTCTCCAGAAGAGGTATCCTGTTCATAGCCCAAAGCCACCTTTAGAACAAGCATCAGAGTTGGTTTGTTCTGACTAGCAGAGTAAAGGAAGACTATTTGTTGGCAAATTCATGTTATTTTTATAGTAGATAGAGGTTAGACTGCAGAAGAGACATGACTTGATTTCTAGGAGACAGAGAGAGGCAGCTAGAGAATCTGTAATCTACATTATCATATAGTACAAGCATATATAATATGCCATCTAACTATGTAACATTTAGTACATATATTCTTATTTCAGAAGAACCCATGAACTAATATAAAGCTTATTAAAACTAAAATTAGAAACAATAAAAAAATATAAAAGTAAGCTAAAAATTTTAAATGTAAACATAAATTAATTTTTATAAATAAATGACTTTTATCAGCACTTTGTATGTATGCATGTGTAACTAATTACATATGTGAGTGTGCATGCATGCTTGCCTTCACACACATATGTGTTCAGGACAGCATCAATGTTGTGTACCTTCCTCAGTTGCTTTTCCTATTGTTTCAGAGACAGCGTCTCTCACTGAGTCTAGAGTTTGGATAAGCAGGCTACCAGCTAGCTCTGGCAATTCTCCTCTATGCTCCTCTCCAACACTGGTATTACAAAAATGAGCTGGCACACCAACATTTTCCATGGGTGCTGGGGAGCTGAACTCATGTTCTTATGCGTCACAGCAAGCCCTTTGACTAAACTATCACCTGAGTAGCTCTGCCAGCATAGGACTTGCCATGTAGCTAAATTCCATTTAATTTCCACTTAGAGACCAAAATAAAGGGACTTCTTGAAGATCTGTGATGGTGAAACATGGCTGGTAGGGTGTTACCAGTCCTGCAGCAGAGATTCTCAGATACCTCTTGGACCTATGTTTGTTGTTCAGCTGATTCCTTTAATGAGTTTCTAACATTACCAAGCTGAGCACTATAGCTTCCAGGGTAACAGCCAAGTTTGACCAACAAACTTATGCCATCTGCCACATATGGGCTAATGTCTGAGGAATAAACTTGTACAGATAGTTGGATCTTTTACATCTGGTCAGGAGTCAATATTGTACTTACATGTGATTTTACAGCTATAGATCCATTGGTAAATTGCTTGTGTGTAGACTTCTCTCTCAGCCTCTGTCTTTTTTTATTTTAACATGTTAGAAGTAGATCCTGGTATTGACCATGAGGTCTTGAAAAATTCTGACAGACTTTCTTAACCTTGCAGGCAGCTCCAGCAATTGAGCTGTGAGCTGTCTTCTTCTGGAAATGGGACTCTGCCTACTACACTTCTGTTGCTTTGGTACAATAGCTTTGGTGGTATCTGGGTTCATGCCTGGGGTTACTAAGCTCAAAGCTATGGTGGCTGGGCTTTCAGCTGGGGTGGCTGAGCCTGAGCCTGTGGTTTCTGGGTTTGCAGCTGTCATGTCCAGGAAGGCCATGAGGCTGAAAAGCCTACATGGGTCATTTAGACTTGGGGTTCAAGCCTAAATGTCATTTGCTGACAGAAATCCTTCTTGCTATGGGGTTCAGTCTTGGCTATGCAAAGACTACCATGTTAAATATAGAGTGTGGACCCAAATACCACTGAGAAACATCCAGAGGAGTGGTTTTTTCAAATCTCTAGAAGCTGCCATGTTGTTCCCTAAAATGAACCATCAAAATGTGCATAAGAAACTGAGAATAAGATTGACAAAGAGATAAAGGGTAGAATATTTCATTAGTAAGTTAAAGTATATAAAATGAGTAGAAGAAATTTCTCCCCACAGGGTCAATATTTCTGTATTTGTTTCCTCTAGTAATGGCTGAGTCCCGGAGCTTCTGATCCAGTTCCCTCCATGGCCTGGACCTGTAGTGACTCTCTTAGATCTGCATGGTTTTAGGTCTATGGCTTCTTATCCAAATTGTAGCATCCTTTCTCTCACTCCTCCTATCCGGGGTTTTTTAGAATGGGTCCCAGATAGGCTGGAACAATCTACTTACCATTTTCTAATCTCTGGTGTCTGGTTGATACATATATTGTTTTATTGACTTTACCATAATATGTTAAATTCACTTTGTGTACTACAAATACTACTGGCATTTCTATGTATATTTTAGTAATACACAGACTTTTATCCTGAAAAGACACCTCTTCCCATTATACCTTTTAAAAAAAATTAGACTGCTTATATTTTTATTATCTCCTAAAATATGGACTTATCCAACCTCCCCTCTCTTTTGCCTCTGAACTCTAAAACCCAGTGTGCCTTGGTAAAGCTGAATCATCTCTTGTTAAGTTCCTTGCCCCATTTCAGCGGGTTCCAGGAGGTTCTCTTCCTATTATGAGATGACCTCTGGTCATCGAGGCTTGTCTCCTAACTAGCCTACAGTCCTGATCTTCTTTAGCATCATCTTTCCATTCAGGTGTCTGCTTCAAAAATTCTCTTGGTATTTTCCAAAGAGATAAAATTAAATAGATTATAGGGTAGATAGATTGATAAACAGATACATACATGCATATTTGGATACATTGATATAATAGATAATAAATATATAGCTATACATAGATATACATAGGTGAATAGATACATAGATCATAGATACATAAATGCATAGATAGATAGATACATACATATATAGATACATAGATACATAGCTATACATAGATACATAGAAAGATAGGAGGAAGCAATGGGAAAATAACACTTGTGAGCCCAAGTTCCTTAGTTCTCTGCCTAACGTATGGGTCAGCAGAGGTCTAAAGCATGTTTCTTTAGAATTTTCCCTCTGTAATTAGGTGTACCAATCTCCACTGGTTTGATAGAATCGAGTTTCAGAGAAATACTTGGTTTTCCTAGTGTTCTGTCTTCCAACATCCCAGCCATCCACCCAGTCATCTGAAGCTCTCACTCTATGATGACATGATGTTTTTTAAGATTGACTATGAAAGCCTCCACCATTGCACCAAGCCGCAGATCAATCACAGCCACCGCACAGAGAAAATTACCATTTGGCGACATCTGTCATCTTTATAAGTGCTCCCCACATCTAAGGGCACCTGAGCCAGCTGCCCTTGTTGCTTGCTTATTCCTTTCTTTAGTGCATTTGCAAGTCAACTAAAGGTTTTATTCCTTTCTGTTGAGGAAGACAGGAGCACAGAAATGCTTTCACAAGGAAAAACAGTTGCTTTTCTTGCCTGGTGTACCTGAAAGCCAGCCCCCACTCACCTCTGATTTTGTGACATCAACAAAGAACTGAACCTCTTCATAGTTATTTGTCAATCCACCTCTTTCCCTGTGCACCACTGATTTTGAAAAAGGACGATATAGTCATGGAGAGTGGAAGTTGTTATCTGTCATGTAAGATGAAATAAAAATAAACTCTGGCTGCGTACCTGTGTTATACTTCGGTCACAGAACTCTTACATCACAGTCCCACAACAGCCTGATAGCTCACTCACTTGGACTCTTGGTCCGATTCTACTGTGAGTCACTGCTTGGCTCTGCAGCATGTGGATGTCGCGTGCCCCTTCCTGCTCTAAACAGGAAGTCTCATCTGTAGTTGAATATATGTTTTTTTAAGGCCCAGATATTTTATCAATGAGAAAGAAAAGAATTCACAGTTCCTAAACAGTTTGAAGTTAAAAGTTTATGAAAAAAATAGATTCTGATTTGTAGAGTACGGATAGCAAATGGGTTCATGGGCTAAGTCAACCCTCTTCCTTCCTTCCTTCCTTCCTTCCTTCCTTCCTTCCTTCCTTCCTTCCTTCCTTCCTTCCTCCCTCCCTCCCTCTGTCCCTCCCTCCCTCCTTTCTTCCTCCCTCCCTCTGTCCCTCCCTTCTTTCTTTCTTTCTTTCTTTCTTTCTTTCTTTCTTTCTTTCTTTCTTTCTTTCTTTCTTTCTTTCTCTCTCTCTTTCATGATCCTTAAAGTAATATGCTTTACATTTTAAATGATTTAAAAGCAAACCAGAAGAAGAATATTTCATAGCACATAAAAATCATATGAAATCTAACTTTTGTTGGTCTCAAGTAAAGCTTTATTGGTATACAAACACACTGATCCATTATATCTTGTCTATGGCTGCTTTGAAATAGCAAAACTGAGTATGTACTACAGAGATTAGGTGGGAAATGGAGCTTAGAGGAGTCACTTTCTGGACATTGTTTTCCAAGCCATATTCTAGTGCAGAAACTGACCTAACACCAGCTGCTTATTGGCAATGTTGTTAAATCATACCACTGTGCAAACTGGTGCTCCTCTGCAGTTTCTCAGGCCCATGACTCATCTGAGACCTGAGGCCAATCCTCCTTAACCCCTCTCTTATTCTCTATTATTTTCTAGTGTAGCTTTTTAGAAACTTCATGTTCCAGCCTTCCCTTGCTTTTTTTTTTTTTTTTTTTTTTTTTTTTTTTTTTTTTTTTTTTTTTTTTTTTTTGGTTTTTTCGAGACAGGGTTTCTCTGTGTAGCCCCGGCTGTCCTGGAACTCACTCTGTAGACCAGGCTGGCCTCGAACTCAAAAATCCACCTGCCTCTGCCTCCCAAGTGCTGGGATTAAAGGCGTGTGCCACCACTGCCCGGCATCTCCCACCTTTTCAACAGCTGACATCATGGTTTGTTTCACCTGGGGGAAAATTAGCTGCTATGCATGGACTCCTTTAAGGGGCTGTCTCCTCTCTTCCCTCCACCTAATGCCACCTTCCCTACTTTCAAAATATCTCCATGCAGGCTTCATGTCAAAGCCTTCCCTGTGCCATTTATTTCTCTTACGTATTTTATTACCCCCATCCTTATTTCTTATAGATCGCCAGTCTTCACCACCATACCCCTATATAACATACAAACATTACTTTAGTAAGAAAATGTTAATTGCACAAAACAACGAGTTTTGCAGGACACTTTCCTCCATACACATAAATATGTATTATATATGTGTATATGTAGTATATTGAATATATGTATATGTTTTATCACATATAAATGTATATATTGTGTATTTGATTATATATGTGTTTATTTGTGTACACATATGTATATATTACACATATGTATATATGTAATGTACCGTGATCATGTTTCTCCCATTTCCATGCTTTGTCTACATTTGAATTCTCACTGGTTGTTCTCATAGCCTCCTTTTGTACTCATGTATCTCTCTCTCTTTACACATGTATATAAATTCTGCATATGAGAGAAGATGTTCGATGTTTGTTTTTCCTGAGTCTGGTTCATTTCCTTGTACATGACGAGCTCTAGTTCCATTTATTTTCTTGCAGAAGACATGTGTTATTTCTTTATGGATGCACAATACAACACTGTGCATATGTAACACACATTTATGTCCGTTCATTGTGAATACTGCTGCAGTAAACTTATATGCACAAGTCTCTCTACTGTTTGTTGGAGTCCTTTGGATGCATATTCAGGAGTGTTATAGATATATAGTTTTCTTTTCAGGTGTCTAAGGAACTTCTATAGTGATTTCTTTATTTGCTGAACTAACTTATGCTCTTGCCATTAGAAAATTCATTTTACCCCATATCCTTACTGATAATTTGTTGTTTTCTAAACATGATTTTTGAAAACAGTTAATGAATAATTTTTTAAAAAATTATCTCAACCCCATGTCCTTTTGTAACCACATTTTTATCCCTCTCCTCATACCTACTTTTAAAAACTCTTCCCTTCATGTCTCACCTTATACAAATCTTAGCAATTCTTAAAGAAGTATAATATTTTTTGAAATTGCAAGATTTACTAGATCAGTGTCTGCCTCGTGAGGACCTTAAATTCCTTTGCTAGGTACTTTGAACTTGGTGTAAGAGTGAACGGCAGAGAATAAAACATCCCAACCCTCATCTTCTACCTACCTTCCCTAATTAATGGACATCTTTATATCACTCCGTCATCCATCCATTCATGTGGCCATCTGAATCCTGACAGAAGGGCCTGAGGAATGCAGCAAGCTTCTGAGCCATGATGCTGAAGCCTGTATGCTCACAGAAAGATATGAAAATTTTATTGCATTGTCAAAGAGAGAAAGATGGAGTCCGATAGCTGTTTTGCAAAGATAACTAATGTGGGAATGAGGAATGGATTTAATTTGGAAAGTGGAATGCAAGGCTGTGAGTTTAAAAGTTGGTAGAATAGTCCAGATAGGGCATAGGCTTCACTCTTACAATAAAGGGTTTCATGGGGGTCACGAAAAGCAGTTATGAAATGAAACTGAGCTCTTTGGAGAGAGATTCTTTTAAGTTCACAATAAATTAAATATAACCTTTTCAGCTCTAACGGTGCCATTTCCCATTTAATTCAGAACACTTATGACTAATTAGACCATCTATTTAGGATCTAATTCATACAATGAGAATCTTGTTTTTTTGTGGAGCTGAGACCACAAGGATCTTCAAGTCCATTTGAGTCTGATTCCAAAATCCCATGTTTTGTCATTCTCCATAGCAAATACCCTTTTTAAATAAACTACATTAAGCTATATGTTCTCTTGCCTGGGCCATGGAAAATCCAGGTACATTATTTGTTGGTGTGACTTTGGTAATTTAGCATGAGGTTGCTACCTGAATTAATGAGTTCCATAAGTAGTACATATATGTTTGAGGGGTCACTCATTCTTGAGAAGTTCAACAACAACAACAACAACAACAACAACAACAACAACAACAGCAACAGCACCGATGAATGGTACAGTAATCTATTCTTTTTTTTCCCCTGCCTTAATACTTAGTCTGAAACATCTCTTTTCCTTTCTCTCCAAAGACTGAGGTTTTTATGACTGACTCCCGCAAGTTCCAAGTCCTTGGGGCACAAAACAAGTTATACCATTGATTTCTTGGGCATCTGGCTTGCGAACAGTGATCATGAATTGTCTTGCAATACATCTATTTCTGTTTATGTTTGCATCCCTATCCATCTGCATGTGTGTCTGTAAGTAAACCTGAATCTATATCTAATCTCCCATTGGTTGTTTCTCTGGAGAGCCCCAACTAGTGAGCTGGCAATGACTCCAGTTCATCTGTCTCCAGTTCAATGCATATTATTCACTGCATAGTAGTGTTACTAGCATAACTGAGGCATCCTTTGGGGATCCTTGGTTTTATTAATAAATTGATTTAGAAATGTTCTCAAGTGGAAACTCAAGGACTATTTTATCCCAGTTTAAGAGAAGAAAAGCAGTATATGTTAGGTGAAATCTTGGCAGCCAACAAAGGGTTATAAAGAAAAGCCTGTTAAGCAAGGAATAGAAAGCTTATTTAAAGACAGATAAAGGGTCAAACATGGTCGGGCATGCCATTAGGTTCAGTGCTCAGGAGGCAGAAATATCTCTGTGAATTCTAGGACAGTCTGATCTATATAGTGAGTTCTAGACCAACCAGAGCTACATAGTAAGATCATGTCTCAAATCAAAATAAATTCATTAATTAAAATAAAAAAGAGAGAGAAAGAAAAAGGAATAAGCCCTCCCAAGAATGGACATGAGACACCGAGCTAAGGAAAGACCCACAAAGCTTGAAGGGTCCTTCATACAGCTTGCTTTTCTACTTACATTTCACCTGGCTTTATTCGCTGCATGCTCTGTTCCTTAGATGAAGCCAGGCGAAAGGAAGGGCTTCCATCCTTTCCCTGCAAACTAGCTTCTTTCCAACATTAATGTCAATTCAGCTTTTTGTTTGCTGCATTGTCAATGGTGCTTGCTTGTTTGTTCCTACTCTCCCATCTCAGTAGGATTCAGATGTGTTTTGAATGAATGAATAAACAATAAAACTTGTGAACAATAAAGTGGCTACTGGCTTATATCCAGAGTTTGTTAATTATCTATTAAATAATTCCTTTGTAGACAGAATTATTCTAGACATTTGAATTTGTGTGTGTGACAAACATTTTTTTCAGTATTTATAAAACTTGAATCTACTGTGCATATAAAACTATCAGAGAAATAATGTGTACACAGTGGACATAGTCTTTGAAATGGTGCTATTGGTGGATCTAATACTTATTTTTCTAGTTGGTTTTCAGATGCCATGATTAAATCTCTGTGGGAGTTAGCCTAAAAAAGGTGCAGATTAGTTACTCTAGATCAGTTTGGGGCATTCTGTTGGTGGCCAGCTGGCCTGATGTATTTCAGCCTGTGGCTAAAGCAGTACCTCACTGTGGGAGCAAACTCTCACATAATAAGAGAGTAAATGAAGAAATAAGAGGGTCTGGTATGCTAATAATCCCTCCATGGATCCCTCATGGCAGAAGGATTCCCCTTGAGAATCTATCACTTATTATCATGGCCAACTCTCAATAGACCTGAGGCTATAGGACCAAGTGCTTAACTCATGACCCACTGGGGACACTTGACCGAATCATAGCATCTATAGTAGATAAATATGGTAAAGACATGCTGTTTTATTGAAAGAGACCATGACTTATCATGTTGGGGGGGTGGTTTTTTTTTTTTTTTTTAGGGAAGTAGAAAGAGGAAAAGCAAGATAATAGAAAAAGTGGTCCAGTAGTAGAAAAAGATGGAGAGTGTTGGTCAACCAAAGTGGCTCAGCATTGCTCGGTGAAAGAGTGTAAAAGGCAATGGTGAAAGGTAGGCTACACTGGACAAAAACAAATCCTGAAGAGCTTCATACCGAAGGGTTTGTATTTAGGTTCGACATGATGGCGGACAATACAGAATACTAAGAGAGGTTCTGTGACGTTAAAATGGAGTTATGAAAAGACTGAGACCCAAGACTGGAGAGATGGCTCAGCAATTAAGAGCATGACTGCTCTTCCAGAGGTCATGAGTTCAATTCCCAACAATCACATGGTGGCTCACAACCATCTGTAATGGGCATCTGATGCCCTCTTCTGTCTGAAGGCAGTGACAGTGTGCCCACATACATGAAATAAATAACTCTTAAAAAAAAAAATAAAAAGAGTGAGACCCAAGATTAGGGTACAGAAGAGAACAGAGTCCTACTTCAGGCAGACAGTGCCTTGTTATTCGAAGACATGGATCCTAACACTGGGTTAATACTTCTGCTCTGTAGTTACAGAGACAGTTAGAGATGGTTAGGGCATGTCACTCCACTGGAAACTTCAGAGTGAGTGAAGAAGCTTTGGTGGATGGACTAGTAAATGAATCAACCCTCTTCATATTTTTCTGTTCTAAGTCCTAAATAGTACCTAAAAATGAACATTATGAATGTGACCCTGTTATAATTTACATATTGACTCCATACATGTATTTTTGTTGAAGATATTTGAAGATGAAAGTTGTTGTACTCCTGAAATCCCAGCACTTGGGGGGCTGAGGTAATAGGATTGCCAGTTCAGTATTTCTGGGGTTTATCTTAAAAGCAACAACAAGAACAACAACAACAACAAGAACAACAACAAAAATACTGGAAAAAATTAGGGGAAAACAAAACAGAAACAAAAACCAGACAGACATGTCCTTTTTGGTTTGTAAAAAAAATAGGGATCAATCCATTGAAGGATGATACTAGAAGACTATGGATGCTTGCCATTCTTTCAGTATCATCAGGAAGTTAGGGGCTTGAGGGAAATGGAGAATACTTCTCAGCCTGGATCAGTCCATGCTATCATTTTTTTTCTACACAAGAAACATTGAGCAACTGACAAAGACACTGTCATTCAATAAGTATGATGTCAAGAGTCTGATGACTCATAGGATATATTAATAAAGACTTTGCCAGATTTTTTTTTGCAGGTTCTAACTTTTAAAAATGGCTATGTGATATTTTCTACTCCCCCACAAACCTAATTCTTGTGCATTAATTCATGTTGAGCCATTGCTTGCTCAGTGTTCCAATTCCTTGTATGTGAATTCTTTTCAGATGTATATATATATATATATATATATATATATATATATATATAGCCAAGATTTCCTTAAGATGCCAACAAAGCCTAGTATTGTCTAAAACAAAACATTATAAAATTCACAAAAACTAGATTAAAAAGCAAAGAAATCATATAAAAGAAGTGACTCAGTTTGAGTTGAAATGGTATTTTATTGTTTTCAATGACACTTGTGCCGTCACTTGGATATTTACAACTTACATGGAATGTCTCAATATCTTTAGGGAAGAGCTGCTTATTAAATCATAGATGGTCAGACCTTCCATTATAGGTCTTGCCTATAGATTGAATTCGCAGTGCCTTCAACAAATGTGTTTTGCACACATAGAATGTGGAAAGCACTTTATTGAATGCTAGAGAAATATGGGCAAATAGTAGTGAATGCACTCCTGCCCTCAGGGAGAATTCCAATTAGTGAGGGAGATATACACAAAAAGATAACTAATAACACAATCTTTCTAATAACAGAGAGAAGGAGACAAATTAGTGATAAGATAATCAAGATCATTGTAGTTCCAAAGAAGACGCAATTAAATTTAGCTGGAAGTGGCGTCTGAGCTGCCTTCCAAATCTTAGATCTACTTTTAATAGGCAAATAAAAGAAAAGAGAGGACCATCTGGTTTTCTACTCCATCATGCCATTGAAACTATACTCTGAAACATTTCCAATAACCTCTAATTGCTGTTTCTAATAGGCTTTCCTCTGCCTTCCCTCCTTACTCTCTTTGCAGATTTTGACTTAAAATCTTTCTCCCTCTCTGGTTTCTATAACAGTTTTCTGAGCGTCAGTGTTATTTCTTTGGTTGGATTTTCTTCCTTCTGTGGCATGAACCTGGGAGATTTAGTGCAGCAGGTTGTGAGTCTGGCCTTACCCTGACCTTTCTTGTCTCCCAGTGCTCAGTTTTCACTTACAGCTAGAGCAACTGAGGACACTGACCTGTAGTTTGCTGTAGGCAGTCGAAGGATCAATCTCCTTTGCTGGAAAGATGGAGTAAGTCAGAAGCCTCCAGCCTTAGGCACTACAGGGAATGCTGCAGTGTGAACTTGTGTGCTTCTTCACCATCCCATTTACTCCTTAGGAAGCTGACTCTGTGGGGCTGGGTTAAGTAGTTACTGTTGAGGCAGATACTCAGCTAGCAAACAAAACCTAGGTAAAACAGGAGCGTCTTGTACAAGTATTTGATGCTGCCAGCCGTTATCTATGGGTTGGAGAAACATTAAGAGCTAGCAGAGATGGGAACAGTGTGGCAAGCACAATGACTATCACAGCTAGTGGTGTGATTCTGTCCTGTCCCTTCAGTGCTAAGCCCAGCTGATGCTTCATCTGTCTGCCTGTGGGCGCAACGGTCCTCTCTTAGCATGGATGGGTGGTTGTTGTCAGGTTTTAAAATAGGTATGTTGGTGCTGCTGTCTCTGCATTTGATCCCTGAGCAGGCACTGACCTTTCCAATCTCTGAGTGATTAAAGCTCTTATTAATTTCCTGGGGGCAGAGTAGTAGGGTTTCATTAACATGAGGGGCTCTAATTAGCCTGAAGAATCACGTCTCTTTCTTACTCTGAAGTAGAACCAAACTATAAATATAGATGTATAAGACAAATACACACAAAGCCATCACTGAAAGAAAGAGACGTTGACATGTCTGAGGCAGATCTTTAAACCAAAATAAGCATCCTACACGCCCCCCTTTCCTGCTCTCCTGGGACCTAATCAAGCTTCTCCAGAAAACTATCTGGAATGACTGGCCCAGTGTAAAAGAAAACCTGAGGGTGTCTAGAACAATCCTACAAATAATTATTGACTGGGACAGACTGTGAAGTCCATTCTAAACCTGCAGTTCTATGAATAGCAACCATAAGGAAGAGCAAGAATTAAAATCCCTTGGTGTCAAAAGAAGAAGAAAGGAGGTTTTAATAACAAGCTTTATGCCCTGGCAGGATTTTAATGAAGAGAATAATGACCACATTCTCTCTTTCTTACCCTGATAAGAAATGAGTCCGGAGTGTGGCTGAGAGCATTTGGGTTGGTTCATATATAAGGTTCCTCAAAGGGCAGTAAACCTTGTGGGAGGAGCTGGTGAGCAAAGCATAGGTCTGGGATACCTGAAACTGGGCCAGATGCTGCTCAAGAAACTCTCTTATAGTGACAGAATCCATCAGTTTAGATTTCTGAGGTGCTCTGAAGACTATCAAACACTTCAATGAATGCCAAGGAAGGTAGCCCTTACCCCAAAGACATCTACAACTGGGAATGAATGAAATTGAGCAAACCGAAGCAGGACCTTGGCAAGTGTTGGCTTGCAAGGACAAACCATTAGGAAGAACAGGAGATGGTGCTCTTCCTTTCTCCGCCTTGTCAAGCCCTGTACTTGAGGCCCAAGGACAGACATTTTGAAGGTGGGAGCATCAGATTCTGTTTTCAACATCGCACCTTACTATTTTCTCCTGGTCCAAGCCAAGCTGTGGTAATGCTCAGAAGTCCCCACCACTGGGACCCTTCCGTTTTCCAATCTGCTTAGCCACCTAGGCAAGATTTGCCAATTTCTGAACTTTTAACAGAAAGTAGTCCCAGGAGAGAATTTTCACTGGAAGCTTAGCCTGTCCTTCCAGTCTTGGTAGGGCACATCCCACTCACTTCTGGCACCAGGAAAGAATATTGGCCAGCAAGAGACCACTAAGGAGGCGAAGAGAGAGGAGCCTAGGTAACTGCCACTGGTTAAAGGAACTCAGTGATGTGTGATTGGCCTTCTAAGCCCATTCAAATCTGTGCGTGGTAAATGGGGACAAGCATGTGCTCTATGGAATCTGGAACTCATAGAACTTGGCTATAAATCATAAATAAATACTCAGAGATAGCACTTTCTTAATTAAACTTTTTATTTTTTAAGATGGCATTTTAAATAAATGGCCCCTCAGTATATTATGCTTATCGGATACTCCAGCTTCTTATTAACCCTGGGAGACATTTAGAGATATAGTATTAAAATGTTGCTAAGATTTACAATCTAAGGTAAGAACACTCAAAATAAACTCTTATCTGGCCACAAGAGTGTAAGTGAAACTGTCCTGGTGGGCCACTTAGCAGAGTGCTCAGCAAGAAGGGAGTCTACTGCTCTGTAAAGGGCTATCAGCCACTATCACTTGTCACTTCTGGGTCTTCTCCAGGTTCCTCTGCCAGCCCTTCAGTCACAGAAGCAGTATTGGTGTGGGAGACCAGAGCTTGGGTTTTCTAAATGTGTGACCCTTGAGGTGGCCTTCCTCTGTCTTACTGCCTCATTTGACCATTTCCCTGACTCTTGTGGCCATGACAGCAGGAGACAAGGGAAATGCATGTTTAATTAGTTACCTGTGTGACTGTTGTGCAGCCCTGGAGAATAGTTCACAGAGAAGGATGGTTAGAGGTACTGACTAAAGGCATGTCAATGCTTAAAAGCTTCCAGAGACTTCCAGTAAGAACAAAATAATAAGAAAAGTTCCTCTGAAAAGCACCTCCTGCCTACCTCACACACAAAGGAACTACACTTATCTCTTAGGACATTTAAAATAATAAAGATAGAACAAGTTACCTGAAACTCACAGAAATCTGCCTATTTCTGGCTCCTAAAGGCAAAGATTAAAGGCCTGTGACACCAGGCCAGGCTCTGACTTGTGAATGATGTTCGTTCAAGACAAGGAAGTTTCCCACCTACCCACGTCCTAGAATAGTTTTTATTGATTCATAAAGTAGAAATTCAATTGTTTGGGTTATACCCAAATCTGGAATATACAAACCCAATATGATCACTACAATTTGTATTTGGAAGAAAGAAAGCATGCTTTCCTTCAAGAAGCAGCCCCAGGCAGGCGATCACTACTTGATGTCAACATATAGAGAACATGCTGGAACCTGTTCAGGTCTCCCAGAACAGCTGTTTCCTCTCAGCCATGTGCATCTGCACATTTTCTTCCTGCTGATAGAAAGTTCCTTCCTCTTGGCTTGCTTGCTGAAATTAGGACCAGGCAAGTCTGAACTTTCTGTCATGTTCTTAGGAGGCTGTTGTGAAGCTTCAGCCTCCTATAGTGGAACCCTTAGACAGCTTTCTTGTGATCATATACAGAAGTCTTTGCCTTCCTTCTATGAACTATTATCTTCTTCTCTAGAGAACCAGAGGTGGTCCCCAAGTGCTAGTATCAAACTGCATCAAGTGAATTGGCCAAATTTTGAATGCATTAAGTTATATATTTTTGTGATGCTGTAGATCAAAACAGGGCTTCAAATGTGCTAAGCAAGCATTCTTTTATTCTCCTCTTGTCTGATGCCCCAATTCCATTGCTAATGCTGGGACTGAGGTCTTCTGTCACTTGCCACAGTTATTCTTTATTAAAAAAAAAAAAAAAAAGTGGCTAATCTGATCTTATAGAGAATCAGAGAAATTCAGTTAATCTTTGTCATGGTTAGGTTTTGTTCACTTGACCCAAACTAGAGTCATTTTGAAAGAGGTACTCAATCGAGAAAATTGGTCTACCATACCTGCTTGTAGGGCATATTCCTAATTAGTGATAGATGTCAGGAAGCCCCACCCATTGTGGACACTGCCACCCCTGAGCAAATGGTCCTGAGGTGTATAAAAAAAGCAGGCTGATAACACCATGAAGAACAAGCCATAAGCAGCATTCCTCCACGACCTCTGCTTCAGTTCCTGCCTTCAGTTCCTGCTGTGAGTTCCTGGCCCAACTTTCCTAAGTGCTAGCTCGTGACCTTGAGTGGAAATAAGCCCTGCCTCCCCTTGTTGCTTTTGGCCATGGTGTTTTATCATAACAATAGAAACCTTTGCCTCCTCGTTGGTCACCTTGTACTCTTCTTCCTATGATCGCTTTGTGTCCTCGTTCTGCTCAGAGCAGAAATACAGATGTTATGTGTCCTCTGGTAGAGTGCAGGTGCCCCAGAGCTGTAGGCTCCCCTGTAATTTTGCTCTAGCTGAATCTTAAGTTTTTGCTATATTTTATTATTTACAGGTAAATACTTTGTAATCTATAACTTCTTTGATTTAGGGGTTTCTTAGAAATCTGAGGGTGTACTTTCTGCTTTCTATTCAGAGATAAATTCAGACTTACTCTGTGGCTATGAATAGATGCCCTTCGGTAACTAGTTGAAGAGAATGATCAGCATGACACCATGGGATGTGGTGGTCTCTTACTGTCAACTAGGCCATGCTGGGTGATATAGTGTTATTTCAACCTTATATTCCCTTCCTTCTTCTAGCTTACATTCTTCCTAATAATTATTGAGTTTGTCAACCATTGCTTCCCATATTTGTTTGGCACTAAAGAAGCTTAGCCACTCCCCACCACATGAGCTGTTTCTGTGATGTAGTTTTTCTACCATGTTCCTTTTGCTTCATATAGCTTTCTACGTAAAATAGGCCTTGCGTATGGTGTCAATGCGTAGGCTTCGCTTTCCTCTCCAGCCTGCTAACCCTTGTGCTAAAGCTAAAGCTGGCAGCTGTAAATCTATTTCCATTTCGTGCAATTATTATTTGAGTTTGACCTCGGTCTCCCTTGTAGCTCTGGTTCATTTGTTCTTCTTGCGTTGGCTTTTCGTTCCACAGCCCTGTTTCATGTTAACCCAGTATTTCCAGGCTGTCAGCTTATTTCTTCATTAACATCTTGGCTATAATTGAATCATTACAATTTTTAGTCGTCTATGTATAACAATTGGCGTGCTTCTGTGCCTCTTTCACTTCGCACCTCATGTGCTCTGATATTCACTTCCTGAGTTTCCATCCCATTGATAGGCCCCTGTGCCTGGGAGATTAGTCCCTTTTGGACTCTTCCTCTTGTGGTTCGGGCTCTAAACCATTCTCTTTTCAAAAGTAAATTATAAGAAGTAAGCAAACATAGGCATTTATATTTACCCATGTATTTACTGTTTCTACCTGTAGATGTGAGTTTCCATCTGGCCTCGTTTTCCTTTGAATTGAAAACATCTTTTAGCATTTCTCCTTATGCAAGCCTGCTGACAACACATTTCCTAGGCTTTCCTTTATTGAAAAGGCCTTCATTTCACTGCCTGGGAAATCTGGGCTGCAACTGCTGGGTTGAACTTTTCCTCTTCCTTCTTTGATTTTTTTTTTCAACTTGAGAGGCTCCCTCCTTGTTTTGACCTTCTATTATTCTGATAGGAAGTCCACCTGTTGTTGCTGTTGTTATGTCTCCTCAATGTGTTCTTTTAATTCGATTTGCAGTATTTTGACTATCATGTGCCGACTGGTGGATCTCTTTATATTTGTCCTCTTTGATACTTGCTGAACATCATTAATCAATAGATTGTTAATTTAAAAAAATAATGAAAGCTGAGAAATTCTTTATCATGTACCTTCAAGTGTATACCTAATACAATTCTCTTCATTTCTTGGGTACCAGCTACACCAAATTAGATCATTTGGCAGTGTTCCGTATGTGTTTGACGCTATATTTAATTTATGCAATTTTTTTCCTGTCCTTAAAGTTGGATAATGTCTATGTATCAGACTTCAAATTCACTGACTGTTAAAATGGCATGGCGGGTATGCTAATGAATCCACACTGTGGGCTTTCTATTTCAGTGGGACATCTCAGCTCCAGAGCTTCCTTTCTTATGTTGAAACTTCATTTATGTTTCCCTATAGTTTTTATGAGTGTACTTTTGAGGTAATTGGTTGAATATTTTTACAAAAACTGACTGAAATATTGTATGCTAAGTCCAACATCTGCTATCTTGGACTCAGTCACCACTGGCCGGCCACTTTTGCTCTTAAGAATAGAATGCCGTTTTCGCAACGCACTTCCTCAGAGTGTACACAGATAGTCTCTAGAGTCTTTTTTTTTTTTTAGTAGATAGCTCAGCTGTAAGCTGATGGCTTTGACCTCATTTGCTGGTACTCAGCTTCCAAGCTCTTCCTCCGTGGGGTCCTCTCAGGACTTCAGTTTAGATTTTGCTAGAGAGAACACGAGTCTTTTCCTCTATGTTAAGGGCCTCCTGTTTGCTGTCTCAGCTAGAGAGCCCCATGTGTTGAGGAACAGAACCAATAATTCTAAAACCAGCCAGACTCCCGGCTCTCCAGGGCCCGCTGTTCTTCAGCTAGGTCTATAGCGCATGTGCTGCTCAGCTCTAATTCCACCGCAGCTGCCATTGGATGAACTGCTGGTGTCTCTCCCCATGGGGCCTCAAACAGCCATGGCTTGCTTCCTTGGTGCCCTGGTTCTTCTCTTTGAGTTCGCCATTCCAGGGTTCCAGTGTCTCCAGCTGCATTGCATGAGGATGCCTGCCAAGGCCGCTGAGCAGGAAGGATGCAATTCTCTAGCTGGAGAGAAGCGCATGAATCATCATCTTTTGTAGAATCCTAGACAGTTGTAGCTCACTTGTTTGGCCATTTCAGTCTGGTGCTGGCTGTTCTACATGGCACGAAAGCAATCGCATATGCTGCTCTGTGCCTGTTTTTACACACACACACACACACACACACACACACACACACACACACACACACCCCTAAGGTTATTCCATATGGCTAAAAGAGGCCGTTATTGGTATTGTGTGTATAGATATTCGTAGGGGAGTGATAATTTCTTCTTAGTAAGCACATTCGATAATAGGAATCTATGTTTGGTGAGGCTTTGTGTATACCAACTGTTGTTTTGAATGTCATATGTACTAACTTCATATAATTCTCAAAATAGCTCTTGAGGAAGGGTACTTACAGTCCATTGAGAGATTAACACAGAGCAATGACGTATTTATCAAAGTTGGCCCATTTCTAATGTTACTGGCTCATGCATTAGTTACAGCTGGCTTTTCTAACAACTGCGGGGTGATATCCTCTGGGATACAGTGAGAAGTCAGGGGAAATAATCAGAACAGGGAGTGTGCTCATATTTACGAGTAATGGATGAGTATTAAAAATGGAATCATAATGAGTCTGAGCTTTGGCTCCTTGGTATCACATGGCACCCTGTTTACCCCATCCTCCTCATTGTCCTGCATTCATCACTAAGCATTACAGGGCCACAGGAAGAATCCTAAGGGTCGTTTGTATTTTCTTCCCTTAGCCTCACCCACAGACTTTCCTTTTTTTTCTTTTTGTTTGGACGAGAGCTCATAAAACGTACCAAGGAAAGCAGCTTGTTTAAAACACAAACCTTTGGGTGGAATAATGTATACTAGATTGGCTGTTTGATCTATCAGTGACAAGTGCTAAGACACATGCGCATTGATTTTCCTGAGGAGTGTATCTCTAAGGGTAATTTAATAGTAGTATTGAGCATAGCTTTTACTGGTGGGGAGGAAGAAGGGAACAGGGAGGAAGAGAACGAGCTGCTAATGGTGTTTTCCTAATGCAATTGCTTGGGTCAGTAGAAAGCTGTCACAGCTTAATGCACTTGCTTTTTGAGGATGTTATCACGGACAGGATTAGGCCATTGCACAACACAGAAACAACAGCCACTTGTTAGATGGGAAGCTTTTTAAAGACCTTCTATCAGCCAGTTATGATCATTTGAAGACAGTGGTTATGCTTCTTATTTCTCTACCTTTAATTCTCCATCAAATCTAAGTGCTAGGAGGGAACAACATTTAACCTTCAATAGCAGGTAGGGAATGCCAGAATAAAAGGCTTCAAAAACCCCTTTGTGCCTTTCCTTGGCCACCCATGGAAATTGTACCTTATTTCTAGAGGAGATTAAGAAGGTTTTAGTGTGCTGTTTGTGGAAAAACTGGGAAAATGAAACCTCTGAAGTGCTTTTGACATGATGCAACTGTTCTTGTGTTCAGGATAGGAGCATAGAGTGGACACTGGAAGCTTCTGATGTTCAGAAAGATCCACCGAAAAGTTCTGTGCTACATGCTGTGGTCTCCTTTGCCTCACAGTTTTGGTGTTTATACTTTTCGAGATACATAATTCAAGACAGCTCTGCAACAGGGAGCTACAGAAGATTCTGTGACTGGATCACAAAGAAGATCTTAGGGATAAGTTATTCCATTGCCTGAATAAATATTTATTGAGTCCTAGAAGGCTAGTGAGTAGAGATTGTGGCCAGCAAGTAAGCACAGAGGACAGGGAACCTGGAGAGCCAATCAAGGATGAGAGAGCCGAGTCTGTGTAGGAAAGGACTTTAGAATGAATTTCATGTAAAATAAAAAGCTGTAGAAAGGCTTTTGGTGAGGACAAGCAACAAATGAGTTAATTTACTTTAAGTCAAGGACACTATGGATTCTGAGTAGAGAATAGTTTTGCAGGTAAGAGGTGACGGAGGAGAAGGGACCAAGGGTGTGGAGATAGTGATGGAGTGAGTGGCCTGGAGGAAGTAATCACTCCAGGCAAGTCTCAGGAAGAAGCCACAAGATTTTCTGATGATTATGAAAGGTGCTTAGTCAAGAGTGCTTTTGTCTTGAACTTGGTGTTGTTTATACTAAATTAGAAAAGGCTAAGTTCAGAGTGATGGGGTTGGTAGGAATAGATGATGTATTTGCAGGGAAAGAAATCCAGAAATAGCCCCTGGGAGCTGTTGGCTTTGAAATGCTTCCAACACACCGCAGAAGAATAGCCAAGGGTGGAAATTCGGTCTGGTTAAAGATGTAATTGCTTTACGGACAAGAATTTATGCTGTGTCTTGCATAAAAACACAAAGAATGGCATTCTGGTACTCACTAAATATTCCCAGATATCATAAGTTTAAAACTCAGAGAATTAGTGCAGGATAAAAGTTGAAAAACATCAGCACAGTGACTCTTTCTTAAGCAGGGGAGCATTAACATTGAGCTAAGAAGTAGTGTCTAAATGCCTGCTTCCCTCTGTAAAAAGTTTCAAATTCTACATTGGACTGCGAATATTAACTCTGTTTATGTCTTTGGGTTGGTAACTTTATTAGAATTATGGGAAGAAACAAAGGAACTCAGTGTGTGTTTCTCTTACATTGAGTTAAACTGGGAATTGGTACTATCCCATCCTTTCCCATAGTAGGCAGGAGCGGAAGCTATTTCACTCACAGGAAAAGATCTACTATTCTCTCCAAGCCTGAGTCTCTCCAATCTCTTTCAGTTCTACTTTTAAAATGTTAAAATGTAAGTGTGATGGTTTGTATATGCTGGGCCCAGGGAATGGCACTATTAGAAGGTGTGGCCCTGTTGGAGTAGGTGTGGCCCTGTTGGAGTAGGTGTGGCCCTGTTGGAGTAGGTGTGCCACTCTGGGCGTGGGCTTTAATACCCTAGTCCTAGCTGCCTGAAAGTCAGTCTTCCACTAACTGCCTTCAGATGAAGATGTAGAACTCTTGGCTCTGCCTGCACCATGTCTGCCTGGACACTGCCATGTTTCTGCCTTGATGACAATGGACTGAACCTCTGATCCTGTAAGCAATCCCAATTAAATGTTCTTATAAGAGTTGACTTGGTCATGGTGTCTGTTCACAGCAGTAAAACCCTAAGACAGTAAGTCTGTCAGAAACATTAGTAAATTGTTTCCAGGCATGGTGGGATACATTTTTAATCTCAGCACTGGAGAGGCAGAGGCAGGCTCTGAGTCTGAGACCAGCCTTGTCTACATAATGAGGTTAAAAGAAAATTCATTTTATAGAATGCGTCACAGATCAAGCAAACTGACAAACTTTGAGCTACTTACATTGAGAGAGAAAGAGGAAAATTCTCAAGTCTCATAGTCAAAAATCGAAGAGGGTATGTTACTATTGATCTTGTTCTCAGGATTAGGTCCCCATATGCTTCCTATACAACCCTGAGCACCTTCTTAAGGGTGGTTCTGCCCACAGTGGGCTGGACCCTCATATCAATTAGCAATCAAGACAATGCCTAACAGGGATGTTCACAGACAAATCTGAAGGAGGCAACATTTTCAACCAGGGTTCTTTCTTTTCAGGTATGCCTCGTTGACAACCAAGATTTGCCATCACACAAGTGTCAGTCTGTGAAACTGATGGATTTTATTTAACAGGAAAATTTCCAGGAATGATAACACTCAATCTGTCTGACTCATAAAGAAATTGAAAATATGGGTAGGCCTGTAAAGGGTAAATATATTAAGTTATAAGATGAAAATCGTATTTGTGGAGAAAAATACAGGGCCAGCTATATTTGTGGATGAATTCTATTAAACACTGAAGGAAGAAATAAGACCATTTCTTCACCAGTGAAAGAGAACAAGGCCAATTGAGGAATATTCTTCATCTCATCCTATGATATCATTATTTCTTTAATATCAAAACCAGACAAAACCACCACATTAAAGAAAGTGACAGCCTCAGAGATCAGGGACCCCCTCTGGGTCTGACCTAGGTCCTCTGCATATGTGTTATGGTGTGGAGCTGGCTGTTCTTATGAGATTCCTAACAATGGGAATGGAGGGGGTGTTGTCTCTGACTCTTTTGCCTGCCTGTGGGATCCTTTTCTTCCTACTGAGTTGCTTTCTCCAAGCTTGATGTGAGAATATGTACTGGCCTTCTTGTAACTTGTTAAGCTGTATTTTATTGATGTCCATGGATGGCTTGCTCTTTTCTGAGGGGAGAAGAAGATAGGGATCGTTCAAGAGGAAAGAGGGGGTGGGGGAGGGGAAGGCTAGAGGGAGGGGATATTGTAGTCAGGGTATAAGAGACGAGAGAAGAAAATAAGAAGGGAAAGATAAAAGTGACAAACCAGAGTCTCTCAGGGAGACATTGTGTTCTTTCCTTCTCCTGTCCCTCCTACCATCATTGCGCTGACAGAGTTGGCAGAATGGGGGTTATTGGCTCTACTTTGTACATCTGTTGCACACTAAAACCTCATCTCTCAGCCCCAGATTTCCAAAACGATTCAGTTACCCCAGTGGATGCTCTGTTTACTACCCAAGTTTCTGGACTAAGCAGGTTTACATTTTTCTCCTTGTAATCAAGCAGTCATGTATTTTTGCCATACTTTATTTATTTTCTATTTACATGAAGTTACTTTCAGTAAGTTTATTATGTTACTAAAACTTAGGCCTCTCTTCATTATTTTCTTCATCATTTAATTTACTGAAGTTCAGTGACCAGTGGCTGGGATATTGTCCCAATGCTACAGTCTAAGGGGCAGACGGTTCTCTGGGAATTTTAGGGGTGGGCTTGGGATGTGGCTTTACCTTCCAGGTCCAATGCAAGATGCTCTACTCTCCTTTCCAAAGAATAGCATTATCACAGCTCCAGCTGGACAGATAGGGAAGCTAAGGCTCATAAGATTTAAGAACATGGGTTTTACAGCCTGGGTTCTTCTGTGTCCTCTTAGAGAACATTAACTGAATCAAACCATTAGCTTGTCGACTAAACTAATTGATAAAGGTTATGAGGACACTGCCATGGGCATTCTTTATAAACCTGGAGTTCATGTTTTCACCCTGCCTATTGGTGTTCTTGTGCTACAATTTCGTATGTGCTTTTGAAGAACTGCTTCTCCATTTGTTCATTTGGTGATCCATCCCATTGAATTCCTTTTGGGTATTAGCAGTTGGCTAAAGAGAACTGAGCCCACAGAGCACTTTGTTGGCCTTCTAGAATCTGCCCTCCGCTATCATTGGGCTGGGCCTATTCCTCAGGAGGATATACAGACCTATGAGATACCACCACCTGAACTGTTTGGGTTCTTCTTTGTAATATCCTTTAGGTCTGCAATCTCCAGAGTCCCTGCCCAAACCATGACAAGTCCTCTTCTGTGACTGGCCCTTCTCCTTCCACAGGGTTCTCCTTTAAGCCCTATGTCCAGTAGTAATGGGCCGAGCACTCATAATGGTCCTTCACTGAATAGTACACTGGCAAAAGAAGGGTACATTAGTAGAGAGTTAGGTCCCAGGTGACTTCTGGTACAGTCCATTTTGGTGATGAAGCATGGAGACTCTATGGGATTTAAATCTTAACTTAGCTCTGTAAGCTAGTTTGAAGGAATACTTATCAAGGTGGGAATAGAAACTGCATTTTAATTAGCAGTTGCTACCTTGGTTTTTAACTTTAAATCTTTTGACTTGACAGCTGTGTCTCCATTTGAACTCTTGCCCTGGGCGCTGCAGATGGTAGGAATCTGCAGTATTCAGGCCTTGTATCAGAAACAGATTCCTAAAGAGAGTGACATAATAAAATGTGATGAAAGCTACTGCATTGTGGGATATGGCAAGGAATGACAGCTGCAGCTTCCAGGTTAAGGAATTTGTCTGGAAATATTTGGGACTGAACACTGGGCAAATGACACAAAAGTCATTCAAGATGACAAATGGAACTGTCGTTTATGTTTATTTAGTCAAATTATCTTAAAATTATTAGCCAAATATTGAAGATAAAGCTTGGATGGGAATTGCTTCCTCCTCAGGGCCTTGGGTATCTGGTCCAGTATCTACAATCTTAAAGCAATGAAAAACTTTAGGCAGCTATAGATATGGACAGGGCCCCTTCCTCCTGGATACTATAGCAGTTGTGAAAGTCAAAGCTGGACAGATGAGGCCTGAGGCCAGGAGATTTAGATAGGAAAAATACTTACACACACACACACACACATACAAAGTGTATAATTACAACAGAACATATAACTCGTCTTTCAAGATCAGAATGGAGCGAAAGTGAAAATTCTTGTCATTATTAGTATCATAGCTTCCCAAACAGTGACTTACAATACAGCATTTATGTATTTAGAGTATTGCCTATGTAAATATGCATACTGTGCCAATAGTAATGTGAAGGTATAGCATGCACAACTGAACAGTACATAGTCTTTAATAGGAAGTATCTATGACACTTACTTATATGCTCATTTTATAGTGCTCTCTGATCCATGTGGAAAAGGTTGCTGTAGACAGTATGTCATGTGAGCTTGACTGCAGCCTCTGACATGGCATGTTCTCCACACTCACCGATTGGCTTCTACCATCTAGGCTTACGGTAGAGCATCCTATGATCTTGGCCCAATGTTACAACTGCCAAATCGATGCAGTTCTTCCTATTGCTGAGAAATATGTATCTTACTGTATAAACTGGACAGAATATGAGGAAGACCTGACCAAGGGGAGGAATACAACTGGCAATATGGAGGACAGGAGAACATTCAGGTCACTGGCCTTGTGAGCGTGTACTGGTGATTGATACAGAAGTAATCACTTTTAGACTATATCTAAGAGAAGTAGAATTGAACTCAATTCCAAAGAGCATTCAATACCCTCAGATAAACTGAATCAATTGTATCACCTTGGTCATGCTCATTCTGAACCCCCCTTTATAGAAAACATTGAATAATTCAGATGCATCAACATATTCTCTTTGACTTTGAGGGTGAGGGAACAGAATCCGAATCCTTAAGAGGTTCCTGTCCTTGGCTATCTGTCTGTTAATGTTTAGTAAGGAAACTAGGTAAATATTTTGTTAGGCAAAGGAATATATGCATATGCAAGACAATGAACTGGTTGTAAAGGATATTTGATTTCTGTGAATGGGATTTTGAATTAGAGAAAGGAACACCTATATGTCCTCATTGCTCTTTGCCTGAGTGAGGGCTCCCAGGACCTGTTGTTTGTATGGTTGCTCCTACCTGTGGGGATTTAAAGTATATAGGAGGCTGTAGATTCAAATAGATCATTTTTACCAGGCTCCAATAGGCCCCCTCAAAATTTATCATGGGGTCATTCATGCTAATGCTCCATGCTAATAAAACAAAGCTGTTAATAAAATTAAAAATATTAACAGCCTTCCAAGGAATCAGGGGGGAAAGATAGCAGTCATATCTCCCATATCAGAACCTAAAACTGGGGTAGGGACTGGGCTCCAGGGATGGAGAGGGTGCAGTTTCCCCTCCCTTTAACCCTTCAGTTCTCAGAATAGGAAAATGGACATGTCCAGGGAAGGCCTGTCTTCACACTTCAGTTCCTTAATCCTGGTAACATGTAACAATGTTTTGGTGTTGTTCACCAACTAGTGTTTTTCATCCTGTTCTCTCCTTACAAAGGAAAATCACATTGAAATTCCCAGATTGCCTTTTGGGGTTGTTTGTTTGTTTGTTTTGTTTTTTTCTGGTCTTTTGCTGTTCTTCTCTGTTTATGAAAATGACCATTCCATAAAATAGAATAAGCGTTCTGAGGAATGAAGCACTGTCTAATTCTAGAGAAGTCTAAGATCTTTAAACTAAATTGCGAGGTTGCCTTGTGCTAATGGTCTTGGGTAAAAGTCCTCCAGGGTAGGACCAAGAGTTGTTGATTTCTGACAATCCAAAACTCTTGGCAGCCTTTAGATTGGTCTGTGCGAATCCCTGGGTGGGTGGAAGTGTGATGAAGCTGGAGGATCCCAAGACTCCAGTGGTTCCTCGCTGACTCAATATGGCTCAGGCTGCCCTTATCGCTGCCATCTGAATTCACAGTGCTTGCTTCATGTAAATGGCACTTTATCCAGCTGGAAATGTGAATCCTGTCAGGAGCACTGGCTCCGTCATGCTTATCAGAAATACATTATCAGGTGGGGATTAGACTGAGCCGCTGAGCTGCCCAGGCCCAGTGAATAATGAATAATGAAAATTCCATGGGCCGGAGACAAACACAATTGACAGGCCAGGCTGCAGCGCCAGCCTTTCACTCTGCTGAATGTGACACACGCAGCTCAGGAAGGTTTTCCACTTCATTCAACAGGGTCTGTCCTGTTCTGGATGTGCAGGGTGGGAGAAGGGTGTGGGCAGTGGAGACCATGAGGAGAGGGTCGCTGGTCTGCTGATACCCTCCTCTTACCTCTACATGTTGTCCATTCTTCCCTCTAGGCCTGTAGCCCTTTCTCACCTTGGACTCACATCAGTATTACCTCAAAGAAGTCCAGAAAAATAACCTAGATAAAGGAAGAAAGTCCTGTACAAACACCCAGTTCCTTGATGGTTGAAATGGAGGCCTTTGGGGTGAGGGATAACCAACTGGGAGGTGGGAGGACATTCCCAAAAGCCTTAATTACTTTGATTTTAAAGTCATCACTTTCTATTCAAATGAAATTGGCTTAAAAGAGTGGTTAAAGTTCTCAGTATAATGAAATGTTTACAATAAGTGGATCAAAGTTCATTTTAATTCTCTGTTTCCCATACTCCCTCCACGTCATTCTGTTGCTGTTCTGTTTTCTGGCACTGAAGACCAACAAGACAGAATGAGAGAAACTCAGGTAATGCAGAACAGTAATTATCTCTACCGCCTCCACTAGGTGAATAACCTGGTGTTGTTGTTTTTGTTTTAATATCATGAAAGTAGAATAAACAAGAACCATAAAGCCCAATTTTAAAGAAATTTGGGGGGAAAGGTAGAAAAACAAGGGTCTGCCCATTGTCTGGCTTTTATAACCAAGTCAAGGACCCAAGGAAAAGAGCCCTGACTTCTGCAGAGATGTAGTCTCCGAATGCACAGCTCGGGTTTTCATTGAGTCTTCTGTATTCACCAGTTCCCTCTGTTCACAAGGTTGCGTGTCCAGTGTCAGTGGTAAGAGTTCCCTGGACAATTCACTGGATGCAGGAGCTCTCAGCACTCCTTGAGAGAGGGTGATTCAGTTATAAGTGCAGGCCAAGGGGCAGGGACAGGAGGCGGGAAACTGGTTGTTAGGTTCAAGTGAGCTGCTCAACCAAAGGCCTGGCCCTACCTTCTCCAGGAACAGGATATGATCCTAAGGCCCACTCTTCCTGAGGCAGCACTGATGGAAAGGCTACACAGATAGCACAGTTGCTTCTGTGTACCACCATCTCTGCTGTGGGCAGGAGCTTCACACCTCCCCCTCCCCATCGCAGGCAATTCATGGGAATGGGGGTTCTGAAACCAGTGTGAGTGTGCCAGGTAAACAGAAGGATGGATAGAGATCTCAAAGTTACCACCACTGCTTCTCCGTCCCGGATGGAAGACTATGGGGTCTTCAGGATATCTTCAAGGGACAGCATAAAATTAAATTGCTATTTTCC
>CM052706.1:86810350-86829069 GCA_028551405.1 Uromys caudimaculatus | reverse complement strand
TGGGTTGTGCCCCA
Organism: Uromys caudimaculatus; assembly: GCA_028551405.1. Lineage (NCBI taxonomy): Eukaryota > Metazoa > Chordata > Mammalia > Rodentia > Muridae > Uromys > Uromys caudimaculatus. The sequence goes on along the minus strand of CM052706.1, from coordinate 86,829,055 downwards.
CAAATAGAGAACCACTGATTTAGGAGGATCTTTGCTAGCTTGGGCCCAGGAGAAACTTCACATGTGAGTACAGCCTGTTTAAAATGAGCCACACTATATGTAAAATGTGACAGCCTGATACAATCTCTACCCAGGCAGGCTGTGTTGTAGGATGCAATCATTGAAAGTCAAATCTTTGCAGTTCCATAAAGTCTATGGATTAGTGAGAGCCACTAATGAGAGTCTTCACTTCCTCTGTATTCACAAGAGTCAAATAACATGTGCATGGCAAGAATCTGCCTATTCAGAACTCCCATGGAATTGACAGAATTATTTTTAAATACATTTAATCCCAGTGGACTCCATTAAACCTGTGACATAAACACTGTGACATAGTCACAGTCATGAGAAAGGAAGAGGAGACACAAAAATTAAAAAGAGATAAAAGAAACAGAGAACCTCCAGAAGAAAGACTCTAGAGACAAGGACTGAACCCATAACACCCACGGAGAGAGGACCAAAGTAGGTTCCCTGTGAACTGGGCACTAAGTCCATTTTTCAAAAGCGAAGAAAGCTCTAGAATGTGGGTGCAGAGCAGTTTCTACATACAGCAGGCTCACCAATGTGAAGGTTAATTATGAGGCAAGGAGATGCCCCCACGAGGTGAGGTTTTCTGTGGCTGCTTTTTGTTGGCATCTCCAGGAGAGTTCGAATACAGAAGAAGCCCTTTGATAGCCACGTTGGCAGCCGTTGACTCTCCCTGTGGTCCAGCAGGTTAATGTACCACTGCCAGCCCTCCAGAGTGAGGCAATCAGAAGCACGGCTTGATAGAAATAAAATGCAGTGTGGGGCTGAGAAGGGAAGTCTGCAGTTGGTAGCTCAGCTCCTGGCAAAACCCTCCTCCAATCAAGCCCTCCCTGGAAGGCAGTATTAGCAGAGTGGCTTAGGGGCACCTGTGATGCTGAGATTAATCTCTCCTTTTTGTTTTCTTTCCGGTCTATCTGGGCACTGCTGAGTGCAAGAATTTATGTTGGCTTCCTTCCTAGAAGGGAGCTACAGGCTGCAGAAAGAGGGAGTGTCATCATATGTCACCTCTCCCAGTGTCTCTGTGGCTGTCAGTCTGTCGCTCTGCCCCTCCTTGCCCATCAGCTCTTCTTTCTACATTCTTCTGTGATGTGGTACTGTGCCCGTTATCTTTGTCTCCCAACAGAGCAATGGTAACGGCACTGATACCCCACCCACAAAAGAGCTTTCTTCTCTCCTGGTATGTCAGTTCAGACTTTCTAGAGGGAAATTAAGTGACTGGAAGGAAAGGGAACTGGGACTTTGATCGCATGTCACTGTGGGGCCAAAGCTTCTTCCCACCCCTTGCAGACATCTGTAGCAAGTTGTCTAATGTCATGGGAACTATCTTTAGGGGCTATTTTTGAAATGTTAAACAACCACTATCCCACAGTGCCTTGCAGCCTTTGATTGAAGCAGTAGAGTCATTTTCTGAAAACTAAAAACCTCAGTGTAATGAACTAGTGGATGGGCTCCCATTGTTTAGGAATGGAAAGGCTAAAGGAGTTTACAGTCAGCGCTCCTCACTTGGGGACCATCCCAACATATCATCCTGGGATTGGGGGTAACAGAGGGATGCCCTCCTCCATGTGCACACCCTCCTGGGTGGGTGGGTGGGTGTGTAGGTGGGATAGCGGATGTCGCCTAGCCCCAGAAGTTTTTCCACCAGAAAAACTGAATTTTCTAAATTGTTGAGTGGCTCTTTCCTAGCACACATATCTGACTATTAATCTCTATGGCATGCTGAACACTACTTGTGACTTTTTTCATGTTCTTCCCAGGCTGGTTGCAATTAGGTTATGCTTTTAGATCTTAGAGCTTTGATAATAAGTTTCTTAGTATTCTGGAGAAAGGCTTAGGCAAAAATAGTGCTTGCTCGTCATTTCTTCCTATTTCTTTTGGGTCCAGCGGCAGAGGAGTGACTTCATAGTAGTGTCTTATTTCCCCCAGTATGTCGATGCCTAGCAAAAAAAGCAAAGGCCTTTTGAACCTAAGAATCAGTACCCTAGAAAATGCATCTGCCCGTGAATGGAATGCTGACATCCCAAGGAGAGATCTTGGCTTGGGATGTGGGGTGGGCTGGGATATAGAGGCAGAGGTCCTGTTCCCATTTCCTATCCTGGCTGCTTCCACATTATGCTGAGCTGAGCCCAGCCATGCTCCATTTATAAGAAGCAGCGTGCTAGTGTCTATCTCATGTGCTGTTAAATAGATGTGCGATGTCACCCCTATTTATTACAACAGCACAAAACTCTTGCCTGAAGAGTCACCTTGACGAGACATGGATTCTGGTGAAGAATCACAACCCGAAAGCTAGAGAAGCATAAAATAGAGCTTGGAGTTTATATGCTGTGCATTTTCATTGACTTTTTATGTGGCCTTTTGGAGAATTAGATTTCCATTTTGTTATTGTTAATTGATGGAGTTTCTCAGATTTACTGGGAAATAGGACATAGGTAGAAAAGGCAGTGTATGTGAAAGGTCTCACATGAACTTTTACAGGGATTAGTGTGCTCAGAGGAAGACAATAGGATTAATCGCTCATCCCCCTGTTTCTCACTGATGCCTTTTTCTGGCTCCAGAGCCAGTAATAAGAACCGTTGGTACATTGAACTGCATTTTTCTTGTTGAATTATCGACTAATTGATTTATTGCAGACATGGCCTTTCTACTTTCTGTTCCTGAGCATCCTGCAGTGAATTTTGTTACCTTCTTGGCCCTGTTTACACTTCCCCATTGTTCAAGGAACTGGAAACTTGGCACTCAGCAGATGGGGGAGATGCATTCTATAGATACCAAAGCTTTGTTGGTGAAATGCCACTCTCTTCTGAGATGGATGGTTCCCAAGATGCTTATAGTTTTTGAAATATGCTCTAAATAACCTTATTTTTCCATGTTAACACAGGGCTCAGTGGAGAAAGGTTATTTTCAGTGGCCCTCAAGGTTAAAGTTGGTTACTCTTCCTGATGGCTTCTATCTGGTTCTTTGGCTTATGATCCTGAGCCTCCCTGTGATCAGGACTCCTAGTACCAATAGCAAGAAGCGGGAACTAGCCACAGTGAGGAGATGCAGAGATTAAACGGTTAAGTTTAGACCATCACAATCCTGCTATGGTAACCCCAGGAAAAACAGGCCACTCTCAGGCAGACCCATCATCTCCATTTCCTATTGCATTAGTCATTCGTCTCCTGGGGCCTCCTTTCTCTTTCTTCTTGTGCATCTTTCCTTGTTATTGTCATTATTTCCATGGACTTATTTATGTAGTGACTGACCCTACTCCAGCTGCCACAGGGTCTAGCAAACTCCTTGCAACTGCTTTCAAAATGGCCACATTGGCAACTGTGCAAGAGGATGTGGCTTAAAATGAAAAGGGTGAGCTCTCTGAATTAGCTGAACCTTAGAACCCGCATCTTTGTAAGTACTAGATCAGCTGCAGGAAAGCAGGTGTGGCTTGCCATTTCTGAGGGTGCTGCAGGCAGGCAAACAGAACCCCAGCACTACTGTGATTGCTAAGTCAACTTCATGTCCTTGTTCCATGCCGGGTACGTACATACCTATGCTTTCATTTAGTTGCCCAGTCCTGGTTACACCTTGAGGATTTATATTTCAAATTCGCACTTCTTAACACTCACAGGAAAGATCTCCTTGAGGTGCAGCAGGCAGGGTTTTGTTTGTGTTTGACTGTCTGTTTTGGTTGGCATTTAACATTTGGAAGGTACATTCCACTAGGAGAGAGGAAGCCTGTGGTAAAGGAACTGTATTTCTCTTGAGTTGTTGGGGTCCTAGCGTTCAATGGTCAGACATTGTGGCTCTAATCACAAACTGTGTAAATGCCTAGATAGTTCCCAATTCAGTACACTTATCACATCTTTTTTCTGTAGTCCCCAATAACACTAGGTGAAGCTCTCCCCACACGCATCTCCAGTGGGATAACAGCTGCCACAAACCCACTCAGCAAAACAGCCTGGCCCCTCAAGGGAGCACTTTAGGTGCTGACCTTAAAGAGCAACTTCAGTCAGGAATAAAGAGGCTCAATTGTTCATAAACCTGGCATTTATCACTTGGAGATTCTTTCTCCACAGCATAAGCTGCTCTTTACAATTTTATCAAATAAAATGCTGCTTTCGTTGGTGCCCCACTTTCTCCATTGGCTGCTCCCCCTGCCCCCACCTGTGGGCTTGGCATTGCTCAGCAGTGCAAAACCTAGGGCCATCACTCAGAAAGGCAGGAGTCCTGAGTAAGGGCCAGGCAGATGTCCAGAGCAGGTGTGTGCTCTGGTTTTCTTCTTTTATTTATGAGGCAGTTGTTGAGTGAGAAAGTAAATAATCATGGCTTCCCATTTTGAAAGGCACAGGCTCACATTGGCGTTTTCTCAGTTGCCAGGTTAAAGCCGAATGCAGAGTAAATCTATCACAAGCATTCTAAGGTCCAAAATCGTTAACCAATCATAGCAACGCAGTAGTTGTCTCTCTTCTGAAAGGATGAGCAGATGGACCCAGTGTACAGAGCTCTCTGCTTTTAATTTGTAAGCCCCCTAACATGAAAAACCCCAGTGACTCCACCTTGCTTCCACGGAGCCCAATCTGAAGGATGGATAGCTGACTTGTCAGGTTACATTTGTTTGAGATCATATATATAGAGAGATTAGAGTGCATTCTTCTCATGTTCTGAAGCATAGATGGTCTTTAGGGCTCTTACATAGCCTAAAGAGAGGAGACTGCAGTTGTAGAATGATAATAATGATAATAATAAGAATAATAATATAAAAAAATATAATAAAAGTCCATAGACAGACTTCAATAGAATGTGTTGCTAACTTGTTATAGGAAAAACTACATTAGTGGTGATTCATAAGCAGTTCTAGGACTGTAAATAGATCCAAACCTGTAATATACCTTGAATTTGACTTGAAAGAGAGCCTTTTCTTTGTGAATGGATCACCTGGCTGGGAATTGGTATCTTTTTAAACAATCAAAACTCAGGACTTGTCACTGCTGAAGTCTAATTTGGATTTCATTAAAGTCAGTCACAGGGGTGAAGGTTCTTAATTATGAAGCAGCAGAAATATAAAATATTTCTAGAGTTTTATGCTTTCTTTCTCTCCTTCATTTTTCCCACACCTAGTTCAATTTCAGGTCCCGCCTTCTGATCTTATTTTATTGAATTATTCCAAGATATTCTGCTTAGTTTTCCAAGAAACAGAAACTATTCCTTCTTACTCATACTGTGTCCTTAAATGAGGGACTTGAGAAAATGCCTAACTAAAGGAGACTGTGTGCCTCCTAACAACAGGCATGGGGAAAGCTGAAATGGACTCTGGGTAAGCACATGGCTCCATTCATAAATGCCTTGGAGGCTGGGCAGACCAGGGAAATGGTAAGATAGACCAGAAATTCAGTGCATGGCAAACCATGCCTGCAGCACTGACAGGGTGAGCACAAAGGACCAGGTAACTGGGCATATCAATCAAGTGGAAGGCAAGCAGAAATCAATCAAGAGAGTGGTTAAAGCATGCTGAACTTGGAATCAAGCTTTCTGAATTCACGGGCTAATATTAGCTGTTGACCTCTGACAAATCTCAAAACTTATTGGATCTTTCATTTATTCATGTGGAAAATGAGGACCTGCCTAACTAACCTGCACAATCACACACTTGCATACCACTTGGGACCCTTTAAGGAGATCAAATGAACTATCTGTATGCTTGTCCTGGTAACTATAGACAGTCAGCAAATATATACTTCTTGTCAACTTTTCACTTTGAAATAGTTTCAAATACATAAAAAATTTGTAGGCGTATCACAGATCCACTTACAAGACAGGCCGAGTGTTATCATTTCTGTGGATGGAAAGATAGATGAATGGATAGGTAGATGATTAGAGAGATATAGATTTAAAATGTAGTATGTGTAGAAGTCAAAGTTCTTCTGGCCCCAATTTTAGATTTAGCTGAAGGCATTGTGCCCTTTCTCTCAATATTCAGTGTTGATTTTCTAACAGTAAAATATTCTCTTACAATTACAAAAACCACACTATTTAATCTTGATATAACATTTTTGCTTAATACACAGTAGTCGTTAGGAAATTTTCAGTACTATTGTCCTTTATAACATTCTATGCTATCCTAGATCTGGTACAAGGTCATACTGTCCCTTCACAGCTGCCATAGCTCTTTAATCTCCTGACCTTTTAATTTTCTTCCTAAACATTGACATTTGAAAATAGAATATCCTTATATGGCCTTGCTGTCTGGATTTTCTAAATATTTACATACTGAAACCCTAATCTTCAATATTACAGTATTAGGAGGTGTGGACTTTGGGATATTATTAGGTCATAAGGGCAGAGCCTGGGTGATGAGACTAGCACTCTCTGTGATGGGGTGGAGAGAGATGTCACTGCATTTCAGGGCACTAGACAATGTTGTGCTGTTGTGTCCTTGTGTCTGGATTCAAGCTAGTCATTTTGTGGCACAAATCTGTGATGTATTCTTTGTGGTGCATTGTAACATAAGGCATACATCTGGTTGTCTCCTTATTGGTGATGCTATCAGGAACCTCTTGATTAAGATATTTCAACCACGATTCTCCACTGTGTTGATACCACTTTTTCTACTGGAATAAGTAAGTAATTTCCTAGGCAGTGCTGTGTTAATGCAATTGGTGACATGATGTCAAAGCTTTGCCACCTAGAAACTGAGGCATCTTCGAGCAGTATGGTGTGCTCTCTGCCTTCTTCTGCTCCTTGTTTCTCTCTAAGCAGCATATGTGGTCAGGATGTGTATCACATAGAGAATCTCCCTAAACAGTTCTGCATCTGACCCTCATGGAATTCTCCCTTAAAAGTAAATTTTGATTATCAGACGCTACAGATAATAGTGGAAATAGTGATGATTTTCAAGTTGGAAAAATGTGGGTTTAAGTCAGACTCTCCCACATACTTGCTGACAAGCTTAGGAAATTCTTAGGAACTCTGGCTCTCCACTCATACAAAAGAAGACGAGCACTTGCTTTTTGGTGTGGTTGAGTGAGTCCAGTCAAAGAACCAAAGGAAACCTGGAGAAAGGATATGGAGTACCTTATTTCAGGGTACTCTGGAACTTAGTTATTTTAATCACTATGGAAATAATGGAAATTGCTGAGGAATCTCTTTTCGGTTGTGTGTTCTTATTTAACTTTTAGGTGCATATACAGATTTGTGTACCATTTAGTACTTTTAGCTGTATATACAGATGTGTGTATCAGTTGGCATGGAGGAAAGCAGGAACAATAGCATATGTATAAAACACAGGGATCCAAGGCTTTTAAAGTAACTGAGTTAGTCTTGTTGGCGTTTTCTTGAACATGAAGTGTTGAACCCAGCTACACCTGCAGTACCACAGTGATGATGAAGATGAATGCTGATGGTCCTGGGGACCATGACGGCAATGATTGCGATCGTCATGGTTATGATAATGATCATAGTGATGCTGGTGACAATGTCAGTGGTGATAGTGATCGTGGTGATGGTGACAATGATGATGACGGTGATATGTCATGACAATGATAGGGACACTGATGGAGATGATGACAATGAACTCATGTCACGCAACGACAGAATATATTGGCAATGTTGACATTATTTTAAGAAGAAACATAATCCTCGAAATATATGGTTATTGTTTATCACTTTTTATCATGGTGGACAAAACCCGTAAGTCATTAAAATGTCCTGATATTCCATTGCCATTTCCTTAGTCTTTCCTCTCTTTATAATTACTTCTCTTCTAGGTTCTTCTTATAATCACTCTATTCACTGCTTTAATATTGAGCACAGCAGACTCCTTCAAAACCTGTCTATGAAATTACATATATATATATAAATTACAATTATATATATATATATATATATATATATATATATATATATATATATATAATTGATAGTATCTTCTGCCTGTACGGTCAGTTAGCTGAAATCAACTGTGATCTAAAGAACATTAAATGGGAAATTCCAGAAACAAAGAAAGAAAGTTGTGAATTGCCTGTTGTTCCCAGTGTGTAGAAATGTTGAGCTGTCCTGCTTTGACCCCCTTGGGATATGAGTCATCCCTTTGCCCAGTGTGTCCTGATCATTAGTCACTTAGTAGCCATTTCAGTGAGCAGATTAACTCCTAGGGACACAATGCTAATGTCTGAATAGCCCCCATTTTATTTATTAATGGTCCCAAGGTGTAAGAGGAGTGATGCTGGCAATTTTATTGCAGAGGATTATTAATTATAGTTTTATTATTGTTTTCCTTTATTATTAGTCATTGTTAATCTTTATTGTGCTTAACTTATGAACTGTTTTTTATCACAAGTATGTATGTATGTATGTATATGATTAAATATAGTATATATAAGATTCAGGACTATCCAAAATTAAAGGTATTTTAGAACACATCCCCATAGATAAGGGATGGCTAATATGTATATACAGTCAGAACTACTAGTGCTCTGCATTTATAATGTCTATAGCTGACCCATAAAGTCATCACCACCTCGCTCATGAGGATAGGGTATGAGTCACATTTGGAGTGCATCTAATGATTGAAACTAGCCTTCCCCTAGAGAGCCTTTCATTTACAGGATATTAAGTTCATGTCTTCACCTGCATTTGCCTCACAGCTGTTAAGATGTCCTTTTGCATGCTCTTAGCCACCTGCAGTGTGGCATGGCTGTATCCAAGGCCACTTCACTTTATTATGTTGAGACATTCCTCATCAACATCAGCAATAGGCTCTGGGGATCTAGGGAAGGCTGAAAACTGGCAAGTTCTTTTATCTAAATTATAATTTTATTATTGGTTGTGTTATCGTACTGTGTGCTCTAGGGCCAAACAAGTAGCCAAACAATATTCTAGCTTACCTAACTGAACAAGAATGAGGAGAGGTAGGTGATCTATGGTTTATTTGAGGAATGAATCTATGATCTGTACAAATCATTCTACCCTTTAGAACAGGGTCCCTTAAACTCACCTACTGTGATTCCCTGTTAGCCTTTTAAATGACCCCAGTGTATTAGTCAGTGTTCTCTAGAAGTACAGATTTGATATATACAGATATCCATTAAGTCAGCTTTAAAATAGTAACAACAGCAGAATCACACTTAAGCAAGGACCTCGTAGTTACTTGATCCTTGGAGCTGGACGCTCAGCAGTTAGGGTAGCCACACAATGTCTTTTCTTTCACTGGGGAAAAGGAGGTGCTGCTCACAATGATGGTAGTTGCTTAATCCACAAGGTTGAGTGTCAGCAGTCCGAGTCTGGTACTGGAAACCCAGAAGTTTCCTGGTGAGCTGTTGATCCTTAGTCTACAATGAAAGCCTGGGAACACTGGTTCTCATAGCAATGAAGGAATTAGCAGCAGCAACAACAGGGAAAATGAACTCAGCATGAAGAGGGGAGGCCAAGTAAGCAGAAGGTGAGATGTCCTGCCTTCTGCCACATCTTTGGTATGTGGACTGCTATGAGGAGATACTGCCTACATTTGAGATGTATCAGACATCAATCAAGACAATCAGGACAGTTTTTCAGGTAAGACTATCTACTCAGGTGATTCTAATTTGTGTTGAGTTGTAATTAAAAACAAACAATAATAATTCACCCCTTGGCAATTTAACACACAAATCCATCATTTTAAAACTCACAGCTTTATAAGGTAATCATGCCTACACATTAACTAAACAAACAAAAATTTTTTAAGTATTAAAAATAATCTTAAAAACCTTAGCCTTGTTTTCTATACATTACATTTATTTCAGGATCCAATTTAAAAGATTTTTTTGAGAATCCTCAAAACTGAAAGTACTTTAAAAATCTATTACGTGTAAGCTCCTATTGTGGTGAATTTTCTTGGTTGTCAACTTGACTACATCTGGCACTAAAACTCCAAAATAGAGGACACACCTGTGAAGGATTTTGTTTGTGTGTGTGCTTAATTTGAAACAGAAAAACAACTTCTAATCTTGATCTTTGAATTAGGAAGACATTACTTTAATCTAGACATTTCAAGCTAGAAAAGACACGGCTTTCTTCTGGATCTTGAAGGGGAAGAAGGTACACCCTTAATCCAGGGCACATCTTCTGCTGGAAGTCTATATGAAGTTCTGAAAGGAGATAGCTTTTGCTCTTTGCCAGCTTGCCTCTCATGGCTAGCACGTCTAGCCCTTCACTGGAATTAGAGGCTGATTTTTTGTGATTCCAGCATACTGAAGACCAGCTGAGATATCCAACCTAGTGAATAAGCAATTACTGTATTCTTGGACCTTTTATTCATAGCCAGCCATTGTTGAATTAGCTGAACCGCTGCCTGTAAGTCATTCTAATAAGTCTAGATAGATAGATAGATAGATAGATAGATAGATAGATAGATAGATGATAGATAAATATTCTTTAAGCTCTTTTACTCTAGAAAACAATTTGCATACATTCAACATAATATGATACCAAAAGAAAAAAATCATTTTCAAAGGAGAAAAAATAAAAGTAGAAAACAAGGCCATAGCAATGAACAATTATACTGAAACACCCAGGGTATATAGATGTATATAATGAGTATAGAAATTCAATAGTTACTGATAATAAATCACCAAGAAATTTATGTAAAAGAAATTTCTTTGGTGCACATGCAAATTTACTGTTTATTAAAGATGAAATCATGGTTGTATACAACTGAGATGGTTGTGCTTGCTTATTTTTACATAAAAATAAATCTTTGATCTGTGAAGATGGCTCAAAGCCCAGGATCCTGAGTTCAGATCACCAAAACCCATATAAAAGCTCAATGCAGTTGGAAAAGTACCTGTAAGACCAAGGTACCTTTACTGGGAGATGGCAGGCTGAGACAGGAGAATCTCTAAAGCCTATGGACCAGCTAGCTTAGACAATAAATTTACAGGAAAAGAGACTCTGTCTCAAACAAGATAAAAGGCAAAAACTGACACCCAAGGTTGTCCTCTGACCTTCACAGGAGGTTGTCATGTGCCATGTTATGTGTGTTATGTGTCTGCATTCACACAAACAATTTCAACATGAGCTGGATATTTAATGCTGTAGGATGTAAGGATAACTGTGTTCAGAGTTGATTAATACATTGATTTTATAACCATCAGTATCGAGACTGCTGCTTTCACACAAAAGCTACAAACTGGCAGAAATGTGTTTAGGGCCATTTCAGAAATTGGTGGAAATTCTGTTCTAATCCCAAGCCCAGATCCATTAAAGGGTTTTTTAAATTAAATTTTAGTCAGCAACTGAAAAACAATCATTTTGAAAATCAAACATTCTCACATAATACAACACAAAGATATACTAATTTGACACATGCTGAGGGCAGATGGTAGGAAATTAATATGTCTTCATTTTATATAATAAAATCATTATGTTTTTATAAGAGCAGGAAAAATGTAGGTACAATAAAATCACGGTAGTTCATAACATACAATAGTCTTGAACCTGAGCCAAGGTGTTTTAGGCAGCATTAGCTAATCTTGGGCAGCATGCAGATGCAATGCACAGGGCAAAGAATGCATGTATGCTCAGGACCACAGCTGCAGCAAAGGATGACACCTGGGTGAACGCTGGCAGAAACACTTTGGCTTTATTACAAGTCTGACTTTGTATTCACATTTGGTCACTCTAGGTTCAGAAACCATTTACCCATGTTAAAATTTTCCTATGTCCCACATTCAATTATATATCCCCTTATGGGGTCACAACCCACAGTTAAAGAAGCTAGGGCTTATTATATATTTGCAATAGATTAATAACCTAACATTAAAAACAAGACATAGCATCCCTGAAAGCTTTACTGAAAACTACATTTATTTTAAAATGATTCATTTTTGCATATATGCATGTGATAGATATATCACATGAATATATAAGTATGTATTTAAATGTAATATTGTATATATTATATATACCTCCCATGGTGCCCATGAAATCCAAAGGAGGGCATTGAATCTTCTGCAACTGGAGTTCCAAATGGTTGTGAGCTGCCATGTGGATATTAGAAACAGAACTCAGGTCCTCTGCAAGACCTGAGTGCCCTTAACTTCTGAGCCATAGCTCCTGTTGTCACCGTGCTACCAACTCACTTTTTAAAAAGACTTCACTTACTTAAAGAATATAGTACCAAAGTACAATATTAAATAACTTAATGAGATTTAAGGTTGATCAAAGAGAGCTGTAAAATATGGTTTGGGAAACTGAAGAATGCCGAGTCATGTAGCTTTCATGTGAAAGGCTCCTTGGAGGCTCATGTATCCGAACGCTTGATCCCCACTAGTGTTGAAGTTTTGTGAAGTTGTAGAAACTTTAGCAGATGGAAGTGCTTGAAGGGAAAGATTGCTAAAGGGATGGGCCTTGAGGGCTCCAGCCTGCCCCATTTCTAGGTGGGGATCTTTCTGCTTTTTGATCTGTTGAGAGGTGAACTTGTTACTGCCCACTGTGATCACCACAGAGCTACTTAAGCCACCATGCCTCCCTCTGTGAGCCCTGAGCCAGAACCAAATTAACCCTCTCCTCCCTTATAGTGTTTTTGCCAGGTGATCTGACAGCAATGAAAAAAAAACTAAAATAAAATAAACTTGGGGTTTCTGCTGTTGAAAACATGACTTAGAGTCCATAGGTTTTTGAAATATATATATTTTTCAAATTAAAGTTTCCTTGGAGTTTCAAATGAAAGAAATATTTAAGTTCTATATGAGTAGCTGAATGAGCTATCATAGTAGGAGCTCAGCAGACCAAAATGCTTGACAGAAAAGGGGACAGTGAAGTTCAGGTTCAGGAGCTTTCAGAGTCGAATAAAGAATCTATTAGGAATCTGGATAAAGACCGTTCACATTTGTTATGGAAAAGATGCTGGTTGTGTTCTGTTCATGTCTTAAAATCTGAATGAGACTAAATTTACAAGTGATAGTCTAATTAACCTGGTGGAGGAAAATTCAGGATGGCATAACATTCAGGCTAAAGTATGGTGGTTGCTGAATGCTTTTGATGAGGTTTACCATGAGAATTCAAATCAAAAACCTGAAACCAAAAAACAATAAAATAAAATAAAAAATAAATAAATAAATAAATAAATAAATAAATAAATCTGAGAAGGGTACATAAATGTATTTAAAATTGAATATCAGACAGACAAGATGGGTACAGTCAATATACCTATGACTTTTATAGAGATTTATGTAATTAAAATGAATTGAGGCTTTTACTGAGACAGATCCAAAGTGTATTGAAAGCAAGACTGTGCCCTTGAAAGCTCTAGAATATAACAATACAAATTCATCGGAAAAAGTTTCATCAGAAAGGAGTGTACTGACACAATTAAGTGTCTGAGTAGAGAGAGCTGCTGCAGATAGACATTGGAGCAACAGATCTGGTTAGGGAATATGGTCTCAGGCTTAGCTGTATACTTGCCCAGAGGTTGCTTCAGTAATGTTTTAAGGTGACCTGGCTAGTGCCTAATCTAGCAGTAGAATTCAAAATCACCCATATGGTGGTGGTTTTGTAGATATAAAGAATGGAAGAGTTACAGAGGGATTGCAGTTTTCACCCAGGTTCCTGAAAAAAGTCAGTGAAGTCAGACAATGTACGAAAGCATGAGACTATCTATGTGAAGTACCCAAGCAAACAATACAGAAGCTATGAAAGTGAGGAAGCTTGATGTGCCTTGAGTCTCAGAAAAGATTTTGGATACTGGAGCCATATTGAGACTATTAAAGACAGGTGATTTTTAAAGTTGGACTAAATGCATTTTACAGCATAAATTGGCTAGGAACACACAAGTTGGTAAGTCATAGGTTGACATAGAAACTGGCTCCACTATTCTGATGAATTGACATAGTAATAGTAGTAAAATAACTCTTGAAGACTTATTGTTATTCCCATAGGTTAGTGTATTTCAATGCTTATCAAAGAAGCTTCTTCTTGCTGCTGATGCCATTACCACAGAGATGCATAAGTAGTCAATAGTATAGAGTAAAAGAATGTATAGTTAAGCACTGATGGGACTCTATATCGTATCACTATTCCCAAAGCTCTGGGAGCATCGGGGGAGACTGGATAGAAAGATTATAGCAGCCAGAGGCAGTGGATGGCCACAAGTAGCATTAAAGGACCTCCAAGGGCTTAAAAAAAATAGAGACACAAAATTAAGTGAGTGTGCAATGGGGAGTTGCTCTAAAAGGAGATGGGAGACAAGGGTAAAATAGGCAAAATATAATACATGAAATTACAAAAAATAATAAACCCCACAGGAAACTGGGATAAAATATTGATGGTAGGAGCATGCAAGGGACCAATGGTGGGAACAATTAGGATAGAATTCATCAAAATGTGTTTTATGCCTATATGAAATTTTTAACAATAAAATATTTTAATATGTAAAAAGCTAGACATGGAGACTTATAAAGAAGCATGCCTGCCATGAAGACCTTCCTCAGCAGGAACCACTGCAATGTGCAAGTATGTGGTGGAAAGATGGCAGAGAAAGAGAAGCTGGCCCCACCTTTCACTAGTTGCAGCCCAGTAGAGCTGGCCCTGGTGGTGGAGGCATGGGTGAACTCTCCTTTGTGGAAGAGAGCAGGAGAGCTGTCCCTGCCTCTTGCTGCCTATGGCATTGGTTGAAGTAGCCAGGATAATGTTGGAGAGCTGGCTCTTGGAGTGAATGTATGAAACAGTTAGCAGACCGACAAACTCAGCTACCATCCAGGCCCAGATCCAAGGCTTTGAATTGGTCTACCCTAAAATCTACCAATCTATGAAATACTGGATTGCATAAAGGGGCCAGTCCTACAAACTCAATGCAGGATCAAGGAACAAGGCAATAACAGAATATCTAAGATGAGTCCCAGTGAGGAACCTGTATTGGTAGTGTAGCAGAAGCCAAAGGCCTCAAACCAGACCAATGATTCACTTGCAAGTAATGATACTTGGACAAAAGGGTATACTATGTGATGCACTGTGACACACTGCAGCTTCACAATGAGATTTGTTGTTGTTGCTGCTGTTGTTGTTGTTTTGTTTTTAATCTTCTTTGGAGGGCTTTCAAGGGCAGAAGCCAGTTATAAGGAATGGATAGATGAGTGGGGGTGGGGTGCATAATTGCCATCTTCTGTTTTTTCTACTTTTTATTGATTCTTTGTGAATATTATACCATGCATCTGGTAATCTATATGAACTATTTTAGTTACTCTTCTCCTTGCATAAATAAAATGCCTGATAAAAACAGCTTAAGGGAAGAAAAGGGGGCACTCTTGGAGGGCACAGCCTATGATAGCAGGAAGGCACAGCAGCAGGAGTGTGCCATACACACTCAAGAAACAGAGAGATGAGTGTTAGGGCTCAGCTCAGCCTCCTTTTCAGTCGGTTGAAGATCCTGGTCTCTAGAACAATGCTCCTCACCTTAGTTAACTCAATCTAGATACCCTTTCTACACATGGCCAAAGGTTTGTCTCCTAGGTGATCTTAGATCCTGTCACACTGGCAATATCAACCATCACAGAACATTTCCAGATACTTTAGTAGCATATGAAGCTGGTCAAGTCTTCAGTTCTCACCCTCACTTGCCTGCTTCTCACCTCCCCATCCCTAGAGCATCATGGGTAAGTTTTGATGAACCCTCTTTATTCACCGCTTGCTCTTCCGCTGCTAGCAGAGTTGTTTCCTGGGGCTCTGCAAGGTCCTTGGTTTTGCAAAGCTCATCATCACACTTCAGTACACCAATCCAGCGTCTACATCCACACACATCCCCTACTCAGTTCATGATCACATCAGTTTTGAAGCATTCTTGAGTCTGTCTCTTCCTATATACCACCCCCCCTCACCTGTTGTCTCCCCTCACCCCCAACTCATTAGAATATCAGTGCTCCTTGTGTGTGGCTGACCTCTTGAGACTGTCTTCCTCTAATCAGTGAAATTCTTCAGGGCTAAGAATGACCCCATAGTAGTCTTCTTATCCATAGAATGCATATTTCATTGTTAGGACCTGGGTTTGAAAAATGGGCTTTCTAGGTGAACTGCGCCCACTGTTCTTCAGTGGAGCTGACCTGCTCAGTACACTCACAGAATCGAGCCTAAGTGAAAACTTGTTTGTGAAATGAGTGTTGAAGGCCAATCTTGACTCCAGCTAGACTTCCCTTCTTCTCCTACTTATTGGATCCTTTTCTTTGCTTACTAAAAAACAAAACCAAAACAAAAATAATGGGCAAAGTAGTGAGAGTGTCTTGGAAATCAGGTACAAACAAAACAAGAGGCACCTGAGAGTTAAAGGATTATTTTTTTCCCATTGTGTTTATGATATATTTTGACTCAATGGAATAATCATGGGCTATGACCCATCAAGCCACAGAGATTTTTAGTCCTCCAGCCTGTCATTAGTCCTAATTCCTTTGTAGGGAATTCCACTGATTCCACACCAGCTTCTGCCCCAAATAACCTCCACTGAATCATGTAGCTTATGTCTGCATATTTAGGTAAACATATTCTCGCTCTTCCTCCCTCTCCAACTCCCTTTCCCATTCTCCTCCTATGGAGTAGGTATAAATTGATAGACATGTATACAGGCATCTAGCTAGCTAAACACTACTTATATATAATAGACACTAAATTTTTATTGGCTAAAAGATGAAATGAATGAGTACAATTATATTTTTAACAGCACTCTCTTAGTATATTGTTCTTGGACTTTGCATCTCATGTAATTCAGGAATACATTATGAAAATGAATCAGAATGAGGGAGATACACTTTAAATTAAACGAATTAAAAATGATTATTTAATTGCTCTCTGTGATGAGTGCTCCGAAATAGACATGCAGAGTGCAGGGAGAGTGTATTGGCAGGGTCCCTGAGACAGTCTGAAAGCCAGGAAAAGTGTGGCCTCTGGGACAGCCATTAGAAGGTCAGAGAGAGAGGTGAGGGATGACAGGTGGCAGGATGGGGGGGGGGTGGCTGGCAAAGAAGAGCCATGTGAGGAGAGGGATCATGCAGTTTATCATAGAAACTCATCTCTTCATCCAAAATGAATTTGAGAGCTATAAATTATTGCACTGGAACCAAAGTCAAGAGTAGATGCAAAGAGCAGGAAGGCCACCACTGCAATGGCCCTGCAAAGAGATGATTGGTGGCCATGATTAAAGCAATGATGAGATGACAGTCAGAAGAGAGAGAAGGAGATAAATCTGACAGAGTTTAGAAGGTATACTCAACAGGGTAGCCATGAGACCTAACAATTGCTCAGCAAGAGGTGTGTCTATCCTTCATAGACCCATCTGCATCCCTATGAAGGTTGCCATTGTGCTATGGCACAATTTTGTGACAGTAACCAAAGAAAAAAAACATATCCAGCTCATAGTGAAGCTGATTTTGTTTAAAGCATTAGGACTAAATTCTTTGTTCAGACTTGGATAGAAGCTAACAAAGCTCCCACTCAACCTCTGGAGGATCAACAACCACAGATGCTTTCTTTCCTCCAGACCTTACTGGGGGGGGGGGGGGAGGTTCCTTCTATGTCACTGAATTGCATTTCTCTCCAAGGCTCCTCAACAAACAATTTACAGTGTAAATATATTTGTTGGCATGCAAATCACTCTGCATTATGAGTCTTGATTAATATTATAATGTGTTGATGAAAGCCTGTAAGTGGTTCTTGGAACTAAGGTTGCAGACAAAGATGTGCTGTTTGAGTGTAGAATGTTTGTTGAATATTAGATTAGGCTTTTTGTTCTATCTCTCCTTTTCCCTCTCAGTTTTAGATAATACTTGGTGTGAGTGGTAACAAACTTCAAAGTATACAATTAATACAACCAATCTACCACCCAAATTGCACATAAACAGCCCCCCATGCTCACTTCAAGCCTGCTTTTGTACCCACAGCCTGGGGCCTTTGGTTCAGCTATTTAGCCTTTGATTCATTGCAAAAATCCTGTCTCTAGAGAAGTATTATTCTGTAGTATAGTGCACCTTTTCAATATAGTGTGTGAGTATGTGTGGGTGCAGGGGGGGGCAGGGGCTGATTAGTCAAACCCCCAGTCTGTCCCCCTGGAAGACAGAGATAGTGATCCTGGTTTTGCTCTGACATCTTTAACAGTGGCAAAGCGGATGCAGAGACACAGGCCTGCTAGACTTCCCACCTCTGGCAGCTATAGTAATGACTGGCACTTTTTGTTCACACACGTAGCTGGAAGAACAACAATTTGACAGAGGGCTCACACATACAGAAGCATACTGCAATGAGGAGCACCAGACTTTGGACAGTCTGAGCTTGGTTGTATCAGCTTTGCTATCTATTAGCTGCCTGAGCTAAGTTAAGTTATGGAGGGTCTCAAGTTTTAGTTTCCCCATTTGGAAAGGAGGGTCAATAATTCCCCTTTCCTGAATTTGGAGTGAGAATTAAGCAAGATCTTGCATTTGAAGTGATTTTCTCCATTACAAGAGAGAAAAGAATAAAAAAGAACGTTCTTGGTAAATGGACTTTTTACTCTGTGCAGTGCCTTGGCCTCAGGTTCACTAATACCATGGCAACAAATTCAGCATTTGAGGGAATGTCCTAAAGGTGGTAGATTTTGTGATATCTAATGATCTCTGGGAATTACAAACAAAAATTTTGTCTTCCACCCACATTGAATCATCTTGTACA
>CM052706.1:86760319-86810250 GCA_028551405.1 Uromys caudimaculatus | reverse complement strand
ATCCTTGAGAAATGCCCCCCTCCCATGCCATGTTCTCTGCATAACTTGTATGCTATTAAAGCTGCTAGGTAGATGGTACCATCTGTCTAGAACACCTCCCATGGTCATTGCATAGAAAACATATTCACATCAAATTAGGTGGGTGTGGGGTATCTTTGGTGGTGGAAGAAAAGTTCAATAAATAGAGTCTCTACAGATCCTAAAAATAACATACAGATTTTCTTCCTAGCTATGCACTTAGTACATCCTCCCATAAAGGGGAAGGAACTACATTTTCTGGTGTATTTTCTTATTAGGACTGAAATCCTATCATAAGTGGAGTTCCCAGCTCCAAATCTCATCACACATCAAATGTATATATTTACGGAGGGTTTCAGCATAAACATTTTTCCAGAACAAAAGCTATTGACCCCTAGTAAGTGCCTGTCAGTTTACACAAACCTTCCTTGATGGTAACACCAATGACTTCCACATTACCAAAAATACAATGATCAAAGCACATTTTACTATTTCTCTTTCAAACTTCTCGTTAGCATCTAGTGTGACCTCCTGTTTTCCCTCATCTGAAGTTCCTGATTTCTTTATTTTTAAGCATTGGACTTCTCAGCATTCAGGTTTGATTACCTCTGCTTCTGTGTCTCTGCTGACCCACCTGCTGACCTCTGATTTCCTCCTCTTCTGTTCTCTGCTGACCCTGTGATTACCTCATCACATTTCATGACTTTTAACACTGTGTGACGATATCTATATTTTTATATTAATCCCACAAATGTCCCCCCCAAATCCAAAGTTTTGTGTTTGTTTCTGTTTGAATGTCTAAAAGTTTTCCAAACTTGACTTGCCTATTCTTAACCTCTTGGGTCTATAGATTGGAATTTTCTCTACAACCACTTGAGTATCCTGCTTCAATCTCCCCCATCTGCTTGACAATTCCATTCTTCTTATTGTTCAGCCATAAAGAAGTTCCACTTTTGACTGTCCTTTATGTTGTACACTCTCTGTGAATTCAGGTAGTTATAACTGAGAACCATGAAAAAGGCGACTGTAAACAACTGAAATTCATGTTTTACCATTCTGGAGAACAGGGTTCTGAGACAAGGGTATGAGCAAAATCCAACTCTGGTGAGTGCCTTCCTTCAGGTGGCAGACTTCTGTCTTCTTGTTGAATAAAAAGGAGTAAGAACACTCTCTTTCATAAGGGAGTAATCCCATTCATCTAATTGCCTTGCAAAGGCCACAGGGCCTAATAGTGTCACACTGCATTCCAGAATTTCACCCCACTGATTTTTTTTTGTCTGCTGGAAGACAAACATGACTGCCTATAAACTATCCCACATACAACCTCAAATCCATGTAGTCCTACTCTCCCTCATCTCAGTCACTCTGGTCCAAGCTCTTCTAGTATTTCTTCTGAAGGATGTGATCACCTCTCTCTTAATTTTTCTGCTTCCATCCATAGTTCCCTCCAGCATGCATGCTCACAGCAGAGTAGGAGAGCAACCCTCTCAAGTCAGACAACAGCTCACATTCATTCCAGTTCAAAGACTCTATCGGGTTTCCCTTTTTGTGGTTGGATTTTTTGTGTTTGTTTGTTTTGTTATAACAAAGGGTATCGTCCTAGGTTACAGTCGTTCCTTGCACCCTGCACAGTCCCTCCATTGCTGTGATCAACAGATGTCATTTCCTCTCTTCATTGTTCTCTTCCCCTTGTTGAGTATTCTTCATTTAACCCAAGTGCAGTTATTTCTTCCGCTATGAAGAAAACATGTACACAGGTTATTCTTCTAATTTAATTTTTGAATCTACATCCCAAGGCAGAGAGTAAGTTCTGTGAAGCTTGCTATGTTGCTACAGCCCCTGTTCGCTCTATAGCCCTAGAACAGCACTTCACAGAAAGCAGCCAATAAATATGTGTGGAGGGACAGCAGGAGAGAAAGATGCAGAGCACTAGACAGGATTCCATGAAGCCAGATGGATTCAGGTACACATGACTGTAATATCAACTGAATTCTAACATTGATTTGTTCAGTGTTTTGTTGATTCTGTCATGTTTCACACACATTCTAGGACCAATCATGTGATTCATTCATAGAAGGACCAGTGTTGGGTAGTCTCAAGATAACTATTGTCTTCTCTCTCTCTCTCTCTCTCTCTCTCTCTCTCTCTCTCTCTCTCTCTCTCTCTGTGTGTGTGTGTGTGTGTGTGTGTGTGTGTGTGTGTGTGTGTGTATGTGTGTGCTTGCAATACAAAGTTGAAGAATAAAAGAACATATAATATGATGGCCAAATAGAAAAATCTTTTCGAGTAAGACAAGGATGGGTGAAAGAAAAAGTATTAGCTCAAGATCCACAAGACCAAGTACTCAGGACAAAGGAGATTTATTTGCCCGAGACAGACAGAAAGCAGGGGTAAGGGACAAGGACAGGAGACAGAGGATGAAGGAGAAGGGGAGGGGAACAAAGGAGAGGAGAGAAAGGGGCAAGGGAGAAGGGAGAGAGGGGGCAAGGGAGACGGATAAGATATTGCCCCTGAGGGACAAAGGACTGCCTTTGGATAGAGAGGAGGCAGGCAAATAGGAAAATGGCAGTTTATAAATGCACAAGGAGAAACCCTATGTTAGGATGGAGTCTTTAATTTTAATTGGGCATGTTAATTAGGTGAGCCAAAGAGGGCTTTTGTTTGCTGGACTTCAATAAATTGATAGCTGGACATTGATAGCCTCAGGAGAAGGGATTGATCAAATAAGAGAATAAACTTTGGGGGGTAGTTTCAGGAATGTAATCTCTTGGTTTTTAGCAAGGCAGAGGGAATTGGGGAGAAGGACAAGGCCTGCCAGAGCCAGGCTTCTTACTCTCAAGCTAGCCAGGATCTCTTCATTTGGTGTAGTATGATGTTAACTCTTGTAAGAAGGTGCTTGCTAAGCCTATTAAATATCCTTAATTTATTAAAAGAGCACAGTGTTATACACACACACACAAATACACATAGATACACACATGAGCATGCACGCACGTGCGCGCGTGCGTGCGCGCGCGCATACACACACACACACACACACACACACACACACATACACACACACACTAACCTATTGGGAATTCACTTCAGAGGATGAATTTGTCTTGATGACGGTGCTAACACCCCTTTAGCTCTAGATCAATGAGAATGACCTGGCAATCTTTTATCTCTCATAATTTCATCTTCTCTTCAGATGCCTATTTTCTGAGGTGGTGTTGCCTTTCACCTCAAACACAAAGTAAAACGTGTCCTTACATGCAGGATGTTAGAGGACTGAAGAAGATCTTCTGGTTTGATATACAGAATTGCACTTTTACTGGGCTCTTCCTGGAGCCCATGATTTCTGTGGTGGGACTGTATTTCCTCAGAGTGCTTGAGTAACCAAAAATGCTGTGCGTTGGCATCCTATTTGACAAAGTGACAAATTGCTACAGTCTGTGGCCTTTTCTACTAAAATAAACTCCACCTTTAAAGCTTTCCACAATGAGGCCCATCTCCCTCCTACGGTTCTGTCTGCTGTCATAGTCCCAAAAGACCCTCTCATTCTTCCTTGACCAAACTGACTTATGTAAACACACATCATCCCCACCTTACCCCTTTTTCCATGAGTCCTGCAGTTCCTCAACTATACTGCCTTCTTTCCTGCCCCTAACTCCCAACATCCTTCTTGCTCAGTTTTTCCTAGGTTCCCGTTAATCTTCACTTCCTCCTTTGCTCAAAGTTCACAACCATGAACTTTGGAGCCTTAAATTATTTCGCTTTTCCATTTCGGCAGCATTGAAATTGTACCCCAAGCGAGTAATGATCCCAATTAGGTTCTAACATGCACATGGCTTACATTATTATTTTTTTAATCATCCTAGCCATTTCGTGCAGGTCTTCCTGTTGTTACCATCCTACAAATAGGAAAGCAAAGCTCGGAACTTGTTCAAAGTCAGCCAATCAGTGAATGGTGGGGCATCTCCTCACCCAAGGCTTTGTTTTTGCCTTTTAAGGGTAGTCCATTATCTCAAGCTTGTGTCATTCCTTGGAGTATCAAGCTTGTTGAAAGACCTCAACACAAACCCTCATTGAAACAGCATCAGTCAGGATACATTTAAACTTTAGAACAGGAGCTTTGAGGATCATATTACTGGGGTGGATAACAAGAGGCTTATTGGATATATTCTGCCTGGGAACCCTGATCCTGACCTCTGGCTTGCTCAGTATATTTGGGCCTTGATAGGCCACACAGGGCAGTAACAGAGCCTCCTAGAAATAACAGGACCTTTTAAACTTTTCAGGCACTTGGGTTTGAACCCCAGATCTAAGGCTCTGCTGGACCCTGAACAAAGATCAGGTTCTGAAAGATAGAATGAAGGTGGGGGAATGGGAAACACAAAAGATAATGAGAACCCCTCTAGTCACAAAGGTGTGTAGGAGATTAAAAGAGATCCCCCGTGTGGGACCTTTAACATGGTCCCTGGCATGTGGGTCATGCCTCACACCTGTGCTTGTTTTCTTTACAAAGGTTCTTTAACAAAGTCTTCAAGAATGGTGAAGGAGAGGCCCCAGGTATGCCCTTTGTTTGCTCAGGCTTTGTCCTGAACATGATGGGGAGTCCTGTACAACACCATTTTTCCTTGTATGCTTCCTGGAGCCTGGAAAGCTGTGGCTGTGGCTGCGGCTGGTAAGACAAGAAAAAAAAAAAAAAAAAATATATATATATATATATATATATATATATATATATATATATATATACACACACTGCCACCTCTGCGTACATTTACTTGAGCACCTGATGGCAGCCAGGATCCCCGTCTTTTGAGTATGTCTGCTTGAATCCCAGGTTTGAAGGCAGGAAGATCCATATGAAAGCTTCTGTTGCTATGTTTCTCTGCTAAGCACAGTTCCACTGCAGTCTCTAGGCCCCCTAGCTGACCCTGAAAGTCTAACCATAATCTCATAGAAGCTGCTTCTACCCGGCATGACACCTTCCTCCTTAATTACTCACAGTCACACATTCAAGGTGCAATGGCTCAGAGACTCTGAACCTTCATTGCTGAGGAAGTGGTTGGGAAGATGGAGACCTCAAGAAAGAGAGAGAGAGAGAGAGAGAGAGAGAGAGAGAGAGAGCATAAGACCATTGTCCTTTTCTTTTCTGTGCTTTCTTGGAGACAGCAGGGCCTTTTGCATCACTTTTAAATGGTTGCCAGGGAAACAGAGCAAGAAAGAAGAGAAAGGTTATATGGATACTGGCTAGAACTAATGTGCTTTTTAAAAACATGAACTGACAGGTGCTTAAGACTTCAGAGGTTCTGGGAGCATCTCATTTTCAAAGTTCGCCTTATCAGAGCCTCAAGTACCTTCATCTGATCATTAACAATATTTTAATTGCATATAAACTATAATTCATCTCCATCAAAGACTTGTACTGATGGGTTTTATGAAGCATGGCCTCATAAGTGAACTCTCATTGGGTTCTTGGGATGAAGTGTTTGGCATGCTGGACCACAGGTCCTGATGCTTTGGCATAAAGGATCTTAATTCTGCAGGTCTCGTCCCCAGTTGCCCCTTCCTGTAAGTAAATCTGAAATCACTAAAATAAACTCAAATGCCATGGATGCCACTCTGTACTCTAGTGACAATTTTGGAATTTTGGTTTCTTAAAAAAAAAATCCCCACAGAAATATTACACAAAAACTGTTTTCATTTTAATCCAAGATGTGGGATATTGAGCTGCTTCAGATTGTCCACAGCACAGTTGACTATGATTTGCCTTGGGCTCCATCAGGGCCATGATTTTACTAGCTGCAGATAGTTTCTGCAATCGTGTGATGCTGGGAATTCTGGACTTTCCAGAGGGTATATAAATGCTAGGGCCCTGAGAGGCAGGGTGGGTTATTGGTTATTGGTTGTTCCTTATTGGTTGTTGTTGGTCATGTTTTATTAAGTAGCCTGTGCAAAGAAGAAGAAAGAA
Organism: Uromys caudimaculatus; assembly: GCA_028551405.1. Taxonomy (NCBI): domain Eukaryota; kingdom Metazoa; phylum Chordata; class Mammalia; order Rodentia; family Muridae; genus Uromys; species Uromys caudimaculatus. Next base: position 86,804,270 of record CM052706.1, on the reverse strand, counting down.
GGAGGAATTAGATATCTGGACAGTGAAGACCAAACTCGCCCCAAGGAACGCAATGCCCTTAATCAACAGGGAGTAGTCTAAAGATACCTTCGCCTTTTGTCTTTTCTGTACTGTTTTCTCTTCTATCTAGTGTTAGGAGATTAAAAGGTAGGAAAAAGGGTGGGAGAAAGAAGACCCCACAAAGTATCAAAGAGAGGCTATACTGTGTGATAAAGTTTGGGAGGGGGTCAGATGAAGAAAGCAATTAGTAAAAGGACACATACGTACACCACTGTTCTGAGTAATTTTCCTCATGTGATGGGACTCCAAAAGGTGTTGTCTGCGTTTCCTTGTATTAAATATTCACTAGGCCCATTGACTTCAGTGAAAATTCATGGATTTTCATTCAAAGTTAGTTCCACTACTCTAGTCTTTAATGAGTTTGTTTATTGTCTTTAGTTCTTGAACTCCTATGTATTTCAAAGTAGAATTTTGTGTGTGATTAACAGCTCTGTTCAGGCAGAGTGTTGGTCAATGCAGAGCAGACTATTTGGTAGTTATGTAAACCCTTCCTAGGTATTTTTTGCTGGCTCAGTAACAGTGAAACAAAGTCAACGTAACAGTTAGTTTTGGGATTCCCATTGATCATTTTGCAGTAATGCTCATAGCAGCCTGGCTGAATCCTTTCATGGGGAGGAGTACCACTGACATTTAGAATGAGCCAAAACGCAATTATCAGGAAAAGGCTAAATCCTGAAAATATTAGGATGGGTCAGTTTAAGAAACTGGAGTTGGCACTGGATACAAAAACAAAGGTAATGAAGGGGAACATTGGTGAGTGCTGAAAGGTCCAGCCACAGTTCCTGGGTAGGAAAGTGCATAAAAGATGGGTTAAGAGCAATGGACCAGAAGTGCTGAGCTGGCACATCAAGGGTGAGTGACTTGCCCCACATCAGTAGAGGAGCAGCAACATAAGGACATATTTTCTGTTACCAAATCTTTGACATATACGCTACTTCCTCCACACAAGCCATATTACTTTTAGAATTGCAGTGACTGCTAACTCTGCACAGAATGGGCAAATGAGGCTTTGGAACTGAGAGCAGATGCAAACTCCAAGGTTCTCAGCATGAGGTGATCTGAACAGGCACATGTGATTCAGAGTATTATGCCTTGCACATAATACAGTGTGTTGGAAAGACCTTTCATCTAGGAGAACGGTCTTCTCATATTCTCTTGCTCCAAATGTGAGCTGAATTTGTTGCAAAATAAAAAAGAATATAGACACTTTGGTCCCTATGTAGTTACTGCAGAATAATTAAGGCAAATTTAAAAGATGCTTTTAATGTGACAATGTGAGGGGAGCTCAACATAAAGTCATGACTTTTGGCTTCAGTGTATGTTCCCTGTTCTGAAGAATGTAGGAAGAATTGTAAAGCTACATGCTTGACCAACTCATGTCTTAATCTTATTCTGATAGAGAAATCTCGGTTTCTTTTAGATTCCCAAACAGAAGTTCTTACATGCTTGGAGCCAAATCAAGAGATAGGAAGAGCAATTTCTTTTTGCAGAATTATTTTCAGGATAGAAAATTTTATGATCTCACTGATTATATTTGTGCATTCGCTAAAAATGTTTTCAAGCAAAATTCTGTGATCTTTTCTGATCTGTGCCCTGTCTCATAATTTCTCCTTCTTGGAGGGCTTTTGGGGGAGATGTCAAAAGATTAATGAGGAGAGAGTATTGCTTTGGGATTGAATGTTCCAGTTCCTAGCACATCCCAATGTAGAAATCTAGTGGAGTTGAAATGGGGTGTGCATGTCCTTAATGGTGCTTCCTACTGCCTTTTGATCCTAAATCTTAAGTATGTGCCATTTGCCATATGGCTCTGTGGCTGGAAGTAATAACCACTAATGTCAAGCAGAGAAGAGGGGGCGATCCAACAACAAGGTCTTGGCTCAGCTTACCAATTCCTGAATGTAAAGTGGAAGAAAACCTACTCAAGTGCAAGGCATTTTAACATACCAGAACCTGCCTACTGGGGACCTGGATCCATCATCTGACCACTCATGTTAATGACTCCATTTGTCTCTACAGTAGTAAGGATGAAAGGGAGCTCAGGCAGAACATTTAATATGTGCCATGGTTGTTTACTTACAAGTCTGCCCTAACCTGTTCTGAATTACTCATAGAAGTAGGTACCTTCATATATTATATTTTTATATTTTAGTATTTTGACACACATGTATGTATTTTGTAAATATATAACATATAATATCGTGAATCATCAGAACTTTTACATTGCTCTGTCTTAGTTGGCTCAGGCTACAAAAATGCAGAGTGGCTTCAACAGATTTATTTTTCATTACTCATATGGTCAACAAGCCCAAGGCCAAGACTCTAGCAGTTGTAGTGTTTGGTGAAGATCTGTGTCCTGGTTTATAGACTTCTGCCTTCTGGCCATGGACTTACATGGCTGAGAGAATGTATTGTAGTTTTTTCTTCCTTCTCCACCTTGGGAACATCATCTTCATGGCCTTTTCTCAACCAAAAAATTTCCATAAAACTTACCACCTAATATCATTTTATCGGGGGATAGTGCTTTAATTTAGGAATTTTGGTAGACACCAACACTTGGTGCCTAGCAAAAATCAAGTCTCTGCTGACCTATCTGAAAAGTCTGTTGGTTATCGGCCGCATGGAGGTGGCACCTAATATCACTTACCTGATATTCAGTCTTGATAATCATATCAGCATCCTGTGCCATTCACTAAGATAATTCATTTTCTAATGCTTATAATAATATGAATTTCAAAATGAATGATTATCTTAAAACATATTCAGAACAATGCCATTGTTTTGGTACTTTTAATGATGAGAATTGAAATGGAAAGATTAAAATGATTTACATCATTTTCTGATAGAGGAGAGTGTACACTGAGCTTTACACAGCCCCTCATTTCATTCACATAACTGTTCTAAGAGCTTAGCCCTTCTGTCATTCCATGAGAGAAGAGACCCAGACACATTACTGAGGGTACACAGAGATTGAGCTGGGATGACAGCTCACATCAGTATGAATTCTAGAATCATGCTCTCTCCCATATTCTAAAGCATCAGACTTAGCATCTATACTTGCTGGGCAGAAAGGGGGTATTTGAGGAAAGATGGTAGTTTTCTGTAAGGGTGTTTAAGTTTATTCTCAGGTACTTCACTATGGTTGACCACCTCAGTTTTGGACAGGAAATGTTGTACACACTTCAGGATATATTGGATTGCTTGCACCTGGTATTTCCACAGGTACTGCTAATCTTGATGCAATCAAGAGGTAAAATGCATATGAAAATGAATTCTCTCTTAACTGTGTTGACAAGAAATAAATGCTGGATCTGAATCTTGGATTTTTATATCATGGCATCTCCATTCCATCGTAGTTTCAGTGAGCAACTTTAAGAAGGAAACAGGTTCCATGTATCATTTTATCTTAAGATACATATTTCACATAAAGGAAAAAAATTAAATGTCCACAACTAGTTTGGGAGAAAAACCATCCTGGTGACCGATGCCTCTGGAGACATACAGGTTGTGTGCTGTATTCGCTTGTTAGTCATGTTGTTCTTCCATGGAGCTGTATTTATTTTTAAGGAATTATGAAGGATGAAGGGTGAAATTAATTTTATTTTGAGGCTATTTTAAGCAGTTATGGCTCTGTGGAGAAACTCTGGCATATTATGAAACACACCTTGGGAATCACTGCCCTAGATAAAGAAGCAAGGTGATAGGTGCTACATAACTGTAATAAATTATCCTGAGAGGACTCCTGGGTCTTCCCTCCCCACCAGTGCGCGTGGCGCAGAAGTAGTTTGAAGGAACACTGAAAAATGTCTCAGGGCAGAAAAGCTTAAGACCTGGGGCCACTTTTCCTTCCAATATTCGAGTAGTTATATTTAGCACCAAATCCATTTACTCAAGTTAATATGCATTTATATAATGTATATATTACAATGTATGTACATTTATGATGTGCCAGACAGAGTGGACTTTAGGAAAGATGCAGTGAACCACATTTACCCAGGACTCAACTCACCATGGGCTCCAGAGCAGAGGAACAGATGTTAATTTAGAAACTCAAAAACAGAGACCTCATGAGTAAGAAACTGCCTTTCACTCCTTCAGATGCAGACAATCCCAATAAGTCCAGTCTGATTTTAACATCATTTTCTGATCCCTTTACATTGATATATTTTCATAGTATCTGATGCTTCAAAGCATTATGAAAATAATGGGAAAGGTGTATATGTAAGCAAAATGCAAATTAAAAATATTATCTTCTTATCCAATGTGTTCTTATAGTATAAACTTAATGGGTATTGTGGAAATATTTTGCTGAAGCAAAAGAGATGAAGTGATCCAATTATACAAAACTCAATAGTAAAGATGATGGGGGACAAAGGAACTTTGCTTCTGTTTTTATGATACTGAAAGAGTCAGTAGAAACCCATGAGATTGATGATGATGATGATGATGGTGGTGGTGATGATAATGATGATGATGATGTAACTTATGCTCCAGTACACCTAAAAGAACACTATTTAAGAATTCAAAATATTACAATGGATTCAATTTTATCTTTTCTTTTCAATCTACTTAGCACACAACTGTCTTTCCTCACATCTGCCACCAACATACATGCCAATATGCAAACATCTTAGCCTAACACAATAGTGCAGGTTTGTAGGCCCAGTTAGGCTGAGGATATAGCCCAATGGTTGAGCACTGGGCTATCATAAACAAGGTTCACTTTCAGTACCACAAACAATAAGACATCACACACACACACACACACACACACATACATTTGTGTGCATGTATGTTATCCTGGGTGGCTGCCTATTGACTGGTGAGATTTCCAGGAGGTGGTTATTAGACTGTGATAAGCCCTTCTACTGCATCTTGCGCCTTCACCCCAATCATGGTCACGGCTGTATCTGGTGGCTGATGCTGACGGTATTTTCTTATCACATCTGGTTATGAAATTAAATCCAGTAAGGGGAGGAAACAATAAAACTTTTTGTGGTGGTTTGAATAAAAATGGCCCCCATAGGTTCATTGGGAGTGACACTATTAAGGGGTGTGGCCTTATTGGAGTACGTGTGATCTTGCGGATGAAGAATATAACTAGGGGTGGGCTTTGAGGTTTCAAATGCTCAAGCCAGGCCCAGCATCACTCTCTTCCTGCTGCCCTCAGATACAGATGGGGAATACTCAGCTACTTCTCCAATACCATGTCTGTCTGCATGCCACCATGCTTCCTGTCATGGTGACAATGGAATAAATCTCTGAACGGTGAACCTGCCCTCTATTAAATGTTAAGAATTGCCATGGTCATACTGTCTTTTCACAGCAAGAGAACCCCTAACTAAGATAACTTTTCATCAAGTTTGTTATTTTCATTACATGAGGCACTGCAAAGCATACTGACAAATAGTGATTAACAAGATAAAGCCATGTAAATTTTATTTACAAATGCATCCATGGGGAAGAAACTCAGTGACAATGACTCAAGAGACTGTTACACCTTGGATTTAGGTAGCATCTTTTTATTTTTAATTTAAAACTGTTGGCTGGACTTCAAGATGGGACCCAGAACCCCATATATTCAAAACAAGCACTCTGCCACTGAGCAAAGAACCATACAAATGTAACAAGCCAGAGGTAAAGGGACTTAGATTAAAGGGCAGTTTATTATGGAGAGGTATATGTATGTCCCATGAGTGAGTCCCATGAGTCCCATGGGACTAATGGGAGGGAAGGATCACTTTAGAATGGTTTGTTTGCAACAACTCCAGTTAGAATGTCTTATTTTGATTTCCATTATTATTACCACTTCTGGATATTTTCCTCTTCTAGAAAATTTACAATGTAAGGTTGAATGTGCCACAAATTAGTAGGCTTTTGTTGGTGGTAGTGATGGTGGTGTTGGTGTGACAGTATGGTTAATATTTAAAGCCTCATTAATACCTAGGGAATGTTCTTCTCCTGAGCCACATCCCAAGTCTTTGTTGGTTTTTCCAATTAATACAACATAGTTGATCCAACCAACTGTTAAAATATTTTAAAATATTTAAAACCAAATATTTTAAAAATGTAATTAAAAATTAAAGACAAGAGACTTTAAAACAAGCAATTTTAAAACTTACCTTAAGGGCTACAGCTGATATTTTTAAGACATGGGAAACAGGAAATAAGTTCAGTATGACACAATCAGCATTTAATCTATGGGGAATGCAGGCCGTTGCTTTATTTCAGGGGTGCTGCAGCGAGAAGCACAGCTCCAGCTGAGGAACCCATGAGATTTGGGGAGGCCAAGTTGTGTATTTCCCTCGACTGGTCTCTATCCAAGTTGTTACATTCAAAAGTTAGGAAGTGTTCTCAATGAGTTGTCTACTTGAAATATTCTTTGGAGACTTCAAATGGGAAAAACACAGCAGGACATTTCTGTTAGTGGAGGGTGTACAGTCTGGTCCGTATGAGTGAAGTTGGGTAAGGTATACAATCCTTCTCAGAGGACCTCACACTTGTCAGTTGCTTGGAATTCTCAGGTCCCATGTATGAAGCCACTATACCTCTCTATGCTTGAAATCATGCTCACAGGAATGACAACAAAACCAAGGCAACATTTCAGAAACTCCGACTTTAGAAGTTCAGCATGAAATAATTTCTTTAAGGGTTGGAAAGGCATTCATGAGCTTTGTAGATTAGCTTTGATTATTAGGCATTAAACCCTGCTGACTTGGCATGTTGTCAAAGAATAGATACAAGAGTTGAGGTTGGATTCTGGTCTCCCTGTTTCTTTATTGTTCAAGTACAGACAATTGGCTGAGCTGCTCACCCTCTGCCCCGCCAGCTGCTTGTTCATGTAGCCCAACACAGTTTGGTCTAAGCATCTTAGGGGGTGTAGGCTTCTGATGAGGACTGACCAATCAATAGTCGGGAACAGAGAGAATGAGGACAGTGTGTAGAAGTGAAATATGGAAAAGCCTTTAAAGTGCGTTCAGAGTGTGGAGGCATTTATGGTTTTTATGGCATTACCAATGTTACCATTCCTATTCCGAACTCTATTGAATTTGAAATATAAATAGCAACATTCCAATACCCACTCCCCTTTCCTTTTCTCTCTTCCAGCTAATCCCCACAGCATACATGTCTAATCTGGACTAGTTATCTTTGCTGTTGGAAAATGTCCATAGGGAGCTGAGGAGATACTTGAGTTGATAAAATGCTTGCGGAACAAGCATGAGGCCCTGAGTTTCATTTCCAGGATACATATTTAAAGCTAGCTGTGGTGGTGTGACGCTTTAATCCAGCATTGGGGGAGGAAGACAGGTGGCTCCCTAGGGTTCACCTAATATCCAGACTAACCGATTTGGCTACTTCTGATGAGAGAGACCCTGCCTCAAAAAAGAATACACCAAAATTGTCTTGTGGTCCCTAAAAGTGTTTATATACTTCCTTACACATTATATGCATGTGTTCACATACATGGGCTTGCATGCACACAGTTCTTATACACACACGCACACACACACACACACACACACACACACACACAAACACCACAAAGAAGAGCCTTCTTAACCCAGTAATTTCACGCAAGAAAGATTTTCATAAGAAAATAACTTAAAGGCATGAGGAAATTCTCTGTACAGAATGATTTTTAATCAGTTCAAAAGTAAAACTCAGCAGTATAGCGATGGCTAAATAAATTATTCTACATTTATTTGAGGAATTATTTTAAATAAAAATATGGAGAGTATATAGTGTTCTGTAAATGACTAGCAATCAGTAGAAAGGGAAATTATTTTACTTATGCTCCAGTTATGTGATTATTCACATTCACTGATCCACAAATAGTAACTTCTGAGATCTAATAGAGAGAGCATGGTGAACTGAAAAGATGAATCCTGGGAATTTTCTTCCTCATCTTTACAATTGCTATTATATTTATGAAACAACAAAAGCCAACATGATTAAGTATTCTGAACACCAAGGATTCATAACTCCACTCTAAGTATTAATCGTTTGCTCTTATGAAAGAAGAGATATACACCTATTTGAAGCCCATTTTATGGTGTTCCATGTTAATTTTAATAAATGCTGATATGTTCACAACTCAGCATCTCTCGGTTATGAAAGCTCTGAAGTGTCTTGCTGTTCCTGGTCTTACAGTGATGTAGGTGATATCAGCGGTCACATGGACAAAGCATGTAGCTTGATTTTGACAGATTCCAACGCCAAGGAGCAAAGTCCAGTTGCAGCGTTCTTTTCTCAGCCACAAAATGATTGTCCCATCATCCTGGAATTGTCGTAGCTATTGTTATATCTTTCACTGTAGGAATTAGTGTCTTTAAAGTTCATTTGGCATCTCATCTAGTGTTTTAGGTCAGGCACCAAGAAGCAGCTTAACTTTGTGACTCTAGCTCAGACCCTCAGGAGATTATAGTCAGTATATTGTATAGGGCATCAGTAATAAAGGGTCGGCAATCATTAGAGGATCACTCTCACCTATACAACCAAATTGGTATTGAAGTGTTGACTGTTAGAAAGAGCCTTCTGATGAATCTGTCACTTGAAGCTTTTCAGAGCCTGGCTCTCCACTGTGTAATCCCATGCTTTGCAAGTTCAGCAAGTGAAAAGGTTTAGTTTCTCTCTCCACCATATGAACACAGCCATAAGTTCAATAATGTCCACCTTTGCTTTGCCAGCATACAAAAACAATTCAGTTCTTGTGTTCCAAGTCCAATCTTTCCTCCTACTAATAACTTTCTCATTCATCTGATGGAGGTTCTTGGCTCATCAACTCTCTCCACTGTCTTTTATCCACCCCTCATTAGACTTCTTTTCTAGCTGTGCAGTGGTGGAGCACGCCTTTAATCACAGCACTTGGAAGGCAGAGGCAGGTGGATCTCTGCAGGTTCAAGGACAACATGGTCTACAGATTGAGTTCCAAGACAGCCAGGGCTACTAGAGAAACCATGTCTCAAAAGGGAGAGAGGGAGGGAGGGAGGGAGAGAGAGAGCGAGAGAGAGCGAGAGCGAGAGAGAGAGAGAGAGAGAGAGAGAGAGAGAGAGAGAGAGAGAGATTCAAAAAAAGACATCTCTTTTACCTGAGCACTCTGATTTCAGAAATCCCTCTAAAAGTGATTACAGCCAGGGGCTGACTATTTTTTTTCAGTTATCCTTGCTAAAGGTTTGTTCTGTAAAACGTATTATCTTCATGATGATTTTTAATTTTTGTATGTTTTTATTACAAAACAAAACATAGCCAGCTATGGTGATATACCTGTTTAATCACTGCACATGAAAAACAAAGCCAGACAAACCTCTGTTAAGTTTGAAGCCAATCAGGTGGTCCAAGCCACCTGAATTATTAACAAGACACCATCTCTCTCCTTTTCTTCTCTTCTTATATGGTATTTCCAAAAAATCAAGGAAACAAAGAAGAAAGATATATAGGAAATTAAAGCTGTCTACCCATTACTTTCTTACCATATTCTATCTCATTATTCAAGAAACTGTTTTAAAAATATACTTTCATTGATTCTTTGAAATTTTTAAATATGAATATAATACATTTTGCTCATATTCACCCCAACTTCTACCACAAACTCCTCCGTGATCTATCCCTCCACACCCCCTCAACTTCCTGTATTGCATTTAAAAAAATAACTCCTTGAGTCCAGTTTATGCTGCCTATATATTCATGAGTTTAGATTCATCAACTGGAGCATGGTGGTTGACCAAGAGGGATCATAACCTTAAAGGAAACAGACTCTCCCTCCCCTAAAAGCTATCAGCTGTCAGCAGCAAGCAACCAATGCTGATACTGGTTCATCCAAAGAGAGGTGGGGCTGTGTCCAGAGCTGCTACACTCCAATCCTCCTTGAACTCTGACCCTTAGATCATTTCTTTTTTGGGGGGGGGGGGTTAGAGGGGAGTTGAGACCGGGTTTCTCTGTGTAGCTCTGGCTGTCCTGGAACTCACTCTGTAGACCAGGTTGGTATCGAACTTAGAAATCCACCTGCCTCTGCCTCCCAAGTGCTGGGATTAAAGGCATGCACCACCACTGCCTGGCCCCTTAGATCATTTCTGCTGACGTTTTTCCAACATGGTCCCTGGAAACGTGGCAGGGAGACTTGATAGTGGCGTCCCATCTGTGCCTGGGCATTCCCATGGACACTTATTCTTTGTATTTTGAATAGTTGTGAGTGTCTGTACTAAGTGCCATTCATTAAACAAAGAAACCTCCCTGATAAGGTTTGAGAGTTGCAAAAATATATAAGTATAGAGATACAGATTTAGAAGGCAGTTCAATACTGTATCCACTTAGTAAAAATAATGGTAGTAAGTAGGTTTACTCTGAGGGCTGTGAACTACCCAGCCATGGTTCTTGGAGAGATTTTCAGTACCAGGCATGTGTTTTCTCATGTGGAGTGGGCTCTTAATCCAACTAGAAAGCCATTGTGCCACAACATATTTGCCACTGTTGCATTCTTAGGCCTATCTTACTACCATGGGCATTATTGTAGCTCACAAATTCACAGTTGAGTAAGAACATTGTTGATCTCTCTGCCAACACCCTGCATAACATCTTCCAGGATTTTTAAAACCAGTCACTATGGAAAGAACTTTGTAGTCAATATCAACTGTGACCAAAGTGTGTGGTACCTTCATCAATAGGGTCTTACCATCAAATTCTGGTAGGTAAATCAAGTACAAATGAAAAAGTCCGTGATGTTTGGTATCTCGAATATCCATGACCAACAAATCAAGGAAACCTATACTTGGCACTTGGTTTCATATTTGGCAATCTATTGTGTTGGAGAAGAGCATTATCATCTTTGTAGGGTAACTCCAACTCCATATATATATATATATGAATGAGTATACACACAAGCATACACACACACACACACACACACACACACACACACACACACACACACACACGCATGCGCATTTAGCCTATATAATGGTATGCTATGGCTTTTCAAGCATCCTGTTAGATTTCCCTCCCTATCTCTTCTTCTGTCCTTCCTATCTCCTTCTCCTCACACAAACCTCTCTCCTCATTATTCCATCTTCCCCCTCCATATAAACTGTATTCTTTTATCCTCTCTCCCTTGAGATCTTTCATCCCTGTCTCTAGCGACCCCTTTCTAGTCTCCTGGATTCACAGTGTGTCCCTGTGTAAACACACCAATCTAAAGATTCAAAGCTAGGATCTATCTATGAATAAGAACGTGTGACATTTGTCAACAGAATAGGGACAAAAATCTCTGCCAGCTATACATCTGACAGAGAATTAGTACCTAGAACATTGCCAAGAATTCAACAAAAGTAGACACCAAGAACACAAAACAACTCAACTATTAAGAAGGATATGGAAAGGAAGAGAAAATTTCTCAAAAGAAGATATATAAATGGTAGGAAATATCTTTAACTGTGTTTGTCATCCTAATCCCTCAGGTAAATGCACATGCAAACTACTTAGGATTTCATCTTACCTCAGTCAGAATGGATAAGATTAAGAAAATTTGAGTATGAACTATTACAGTCACTATGGAAAGCAGTGTGGCTAATTCTAAGAAAAACTAGAAATACACACACTATATAGCTAGCTATTTCACTCCGGAGCATATACCCAAAGAAGAGTACATCATACTCCAAAGACTTACATATTCATTGCTGTTCTATTGGAGGTAGCTAGGATAGAGAAAGAGCTTTGATGTCCATCAACTAATGAACAGATAATAAAAATGTACTTATACATACACAATCGAATTTTATTCAGTTGCAGAGAGAAATGAAATTGTAAAATTTGCAGGTAAATGGATGGAACTGGCAAGCTTTATACTGAGTGAGGTAACCCAGACCCAGAAAGACTGTTGTTTAAAATTGAGTGATCCTCTTTCTGGGTTTTTTACCCTCAATAATTCTATTTCTGCTGCATGTTCCTTGCCCTTCTATTTCAGTTCTACGTGTCGATTCCACTAAAAAACGCTTCTGAGAAAGTTAACATTATCTTCTAAATGTCAGATCCAGTAGATGCATCTCAGCCCTTATCATTTGGGAAGTTTCTTCTTTATTGGCTGCTCTCCATCTTCTTCTTAAAATGCATGTATTTCCTCTCTCTCTCTCTCTCTCTCTCTCTCTCTCTCTCTCTCTCTCTCTCTCTGTGTGTGTGTGTGTGTGTGTGTGTGTGTGTGTGTGTGTGTGCTTGTATTCAAGCCACAGTGCATGTGTATCAGTCAGAGGATAGCTCTCAGGATTCAGTTCTCTCTGTTCACCATAGGATCTAATTCAGGTTGTTGGGTTTGGTGACAGCCAACTCTCCTGCCCTGTCTTCTCCTCTATCCATGAACATGGGATCATTATTGACTGCTCATAAAGGTCCCTTCATGGAACAATTGCTATTGGGACAAGTAAAACTAAGCGATTAAAGAGGATGGAGTCTCTCACCAACAAAGACCATCTCCTTAGGTTGTAGGTCCAGGACTATGTAGAGAATATTAGGGAGTCCTATCCGATTGAGGGGTAGCAGAATAGCAGAGTTCAGGGTACTGACAAGTGACAATGGGCACCATGGATGCCATGAGTTTTATGAAGCTAAGAAAAAGTTACTGATTACATTGTTTTATGATGCCAGTCTTATTAGAACTTTCTCCCAGAGGTAGTTAATCTGGCTATTTTTATTAAGGTAGGAAATACATCTTTTTTCATGGAGAATGGAGGAAGACAGTGAAGGATTTCCTAGAGGACCAAGAAAGAGAAAGCAAAGCAAATTTTCTCCAGTGGACAGAAGACAAAGCATTCTCTGGGGGAACTGTCTAACCTACAAGGTAGCTTCAGGTAGAGGTGTCTTTCACAAGGCCAGTGGTAATAAATTCAAAGCAACAGGAGCTTCCGGTTTCCCTTAGACTTCCATGGGTCACAGTTTTTTAATCTACCATCTCCCTTGAGTTTCTTTCTGCTTTGAACATGTCTCCAAGTCTCCTTCTCTTATGACACTTCCTAGAGCTGCCCCTGACCGGTGGACGATTCTTGGGGTTCCACTTCTAACTTTTCTTGTTCCCACCTTGTTTTTCTCAGGATCCATTTTCAACACCATTGATTCAAGTGCTGCCTAATGCTGATGACCATCACAAAAACCTCCAAGACAAGATCTCTGTCCTGAGATGGGCTTGTGCAGTCTTAGAGAAAGCCCTTATTTCCAGCTCCAAATCAATTGCCAAAGCCTCTCCATCTGACATTCCTCTGTATTTTCTTTCTCTCTTTACCACAGTCAGTCTTGTTAGAACCTGGGATTTGTCTGTGAATCTTTCCTTCATGTGTCACCCACTCTTGAGCAGTCATCAATGCCAGTAACTTTTGCTATTAAAAAATACTAACATGGCTATTAGCATATATTTCTTGTGAAGGAAGATGGGTTTCATCCTGAAAACTTATCCACACGTATGATGTGCTTTGATCATATTCAGACTCTGTTACCATTTTCTCTATCTTCTAATAATCTCCCTTCAATTTTTTATCATATTTATTTATTCAATAAAGTTTTGAATCATTATTTTCTAAAATTTCATACTATAACTTAATTCAGGCTTTTGTTGTCTCTCACTCAAATTTCAAAGGAGATGATCTCTTTTCTAGGTCTCTACCCACAGACACTCTCTCTCTATCCCTCCCCATGTCTCGGCATGAATTTTCAAGATTCCTCACAAATGCAGAACGTCTCTTTTTGTACATAGAATGATCGCGTTGAAACAGTCTCTATTACAGCATGTGTAGCTTCTCAGGTCACTAACAAATTAAAATTAGTCTCTTTGGCGCATGTGGCAGTCTGACCTATGCCTTGGTAGCCACCCCAGGGTTCACTCTTTCTCTACTCCTTACCACTCACACCCTTATTTGATAATGTTAGGCATAGTCACGTGTCAGTCCTTACACTCATCTGACACATTTGTTCCTTATGCAATTGCTCTTCCTAGAAGATCCTGCCTGAAATTCCACCCATTTAATTGCCTACTCATTTGCAGGAGCCAGTTCAAAAGTCATGGTTTTGGAGAACTCTTGCCCTTAATCCTTTGCAGGGTTAGATGAGCTTTGATGTTCTAACAGCATTCTTTGACTGTCTCACATATAACATGGAGATGCACAACCTTGTCATCGCCTCACAGTGTGTGCAGGACACATGGCTGAATTAAATACATGTGTTGATTATAATGATGTGGTCCAGTGTATAAATAACTCATCTTTTGTTCATAAACTGGCTTATATTTTATCATTTATGAGGCACTGAATTAGTACCTTTCTCTGAATTTTATCTAAGATAACCAATATTTTAGATATTTACACTAAAATTTACTTGGGTTGTTCTTACTCTCAGATTTATTAGGGAAGTTGACCATTCTAGCAACTGTCTATTAAGAGTCCTTTAAACTCAATTACCACAAGACAAGAGTGACTATTTAAATTTAAATATAAATTGATTAAAATAGACACATGTATCTCTGGGACCCAGTAAGGACTTGTGACCATACCAAAGGAAAGCCCCAACTGTGAGTGCTTTGTTACCACAAGGAGTTTTCTGGACAACACAACCCTATGTTAAAATAACAATGCCAGCAACACTCAGAAATGTAAGAGAAAACCAAAGTCCCCGTTAATCTTCCGTCCAGGGTTCAGATTGACCTCGGCCGATCTCTCAGATCTTACCCTGTTTTCTTAAGTTGGCCAGATGCACATCACTACTTGCTTTTTAGGTCTGTAAATGTGCACTTCATCTGATGTTAATGGTCAGCTAATAACCAGCATTATGCCTGAAGTTTCTTGGATGCCAGCTCAGGTCTTCAAGGCCAGTTCATGGGGCTCCTCTTTCTTGGCCAGACTTATTGTCCATTTCTTCTCTCACACATTTTGGATGAATCTGTTTATGAATAAAAAACATCTACACTTGAACAGGGCAAGCATTCTGACTTGCCACAGTCTGGGCAACAGATCAGCTCTCTTCTACAGAGAGTGCTCTCTGGAACCATAGTCACTCAGGTGACTTTCTGGATGCCAACTGAGTTTTTATGCTATCAAAATTACATTTAACAGAAAAGAACATCAGAGACATAGTATCTATGCAGGGATCAGAGCTATTTCCCCACAACTGTTTTTCCCCTACTTGTTTTAAAAGTATTTTAGCCAATATGTGCCCTTTTATAAATATTGTTCTAGTTTTGTTTTCCTGCTAGGCCTGTAACTAACACTATAACATAGTCTTACATCATGTCTAATGCATGGATAGGCTTCTGTTGCTTATTAACATTTACTTTTATCAGACTAACAGAAGTTTCGAAGACAAACACAGTCAGATCCCTCATCCTTCATTAGTTTGCTTTTATGGTGACTGTTTTAATCAGGGTTATCTAGAGAAACAGAAGTGATAAAATGACTATATGTATTCATATATAGATATATAAATATAGAGATAGATAAATTTGTCTGTGAAGCTTATTAGGGTGGCTTTCTGGTTATTCTATTAATTCTATTCTAATAATGGCTGCCCCCTGATGGAAAGTCTAGTAATACACTACTTGTTAAGTCCACAGGACTGATGTCCCAACTGCTCCTCAGTAAACTCCAAATCCTGAAGATATAGGCACTAATGCCAGTGAAAGAAGAATATGCTAGAAATTGTGAGGTCAAGCAGGCCATGAGCAAGTGCTTCCTTCTTCCAAGTCCTTTAAATAATCTGCCAGCAGAAGGCGTGGCCCAGACTTCCAAAGAGCTGGATTTAGGGAGGGTCTTTCAACTTCACAGGAGTTCATCAAGAAAAGTTCCTCACAGGTGGTACCCAGCTGCTTGGGATTTAGTTAATTCCAGATATAGTCAAGATAACAACCAAGAATACCCATCAAAGTAACTCAGAAAGTCTCTCCTGGAAAAGTGCATTTGATACCCTACCAGAACTTCTTCTTCCTATCACTAGGAGATGCACCTCTGTCTTCTACTCTTCTTTGGGGAGCATGAGGGTTGGGTAGCTTCTTCAACTTGCACTCAGTGGTAGTTGACCGCACTTTAGGCATTTGAATGTAAGTCATATTCACTAATAATTTAATTTTAACCAGAGATCCAGATGAGCCTAAACTCTTCCATAAACTAGGCCCCTTCTTGTACCTTTACCTGCTGCATCATCTCATCCACCCTCTTCTGCTTTATCACCTTTTTCTTTATCTCACTAGATCATGAGTTTGGCAGAAATGGCATAGCTTTGGTGGCAGGCTGAACAAAACCAGAAATTGCTACTTGGCTATGCAATAGTTTGGAAGAATAGTGTAACCCATCTAAAATTCATCTTTAAGTGGTATCTATAATGTCTGCTCATTACAGTTACCATAAGAATTAAACATGTGTTGACTACACATAGCAAGAGTTTTATTTAAATAATTCAACAAATATTTAGTTAGCAACAACTTGATGCCTGGTTCTACTCACTCAAGGAGTAGAGTAGACACAAGTCGCATCCCTGTCATTAGGAAGCTACATTCAAGTGAGGAGGGTGCTTCAAAATACAGGCAAATCCCATATTGGCTTATGATGAAGAATGCTAGAAAAGAGTCATTAGCCCTAGTAACTATTGTTGTGATTACTGTTTCAGAGGTTATTTTGTGGTCTCTTCTGCTAGTGTCTCTCCTATTTCTCCAGCCCAGGAGTTTGCTCCTTGTAGCTCTAGGAGCCAGACCATACTTCATACAGATTTCAGAGCCTCAGATTGCCCTGTGAGCATTACTCCCCTTAAAAGAGAGATCAGGTATAGGGAAGGAATGATTTATGAGACTTCTGCCAACAAGTAGGACACTCTCAGCATATTCTCCAGCAATTCACAGCTCTTCTGCCAGAGGCTTGGGGTACCTGGCTGAGGACAGACATGCAGCACATTCCTGGTGGCTTGGCTGTGTCTACACAGGCATTTCAAGGGAACCTTAAGGGTTAAGGGAGGATCAGACATGGGCCTGTCCCAACTTTTCCCTGTAAGGTAAGTATGCATGCTATTCTTGAAGGGTCCTGCTGAACTGTATGCAGAATCCCTTTATTCTTTCTCTTGTCCCTGGAATCATCAAGGGTTCCAGGTTCTCTCTGCTGTTAGAGAGCTCTTTGCAGAGGTTGTAAAATGCAGATGTTGAGCTGGATGGTGGTGGTGCACGCATTTAATCCCAGCACTTCGGAGGCAGAGGCAGGCGGATTTCTGAGTTCGGTGCCAGCTTGTCTACACACTGAGTTCCAAGCCAACCAAGGCTACAAAGAGAAACTCTGTCTCAAAAACAGAACAAAACAAAACAAACAGACAAAAACGAGCACAAACAAACAACAACCCAAAATATCCCAGTGCTGAGGACCTATTTTGCAACCACTAAACTGTAATTTCTTATTCTGCATTAGAATGTCATCAAAGATGCTTAGATGACTCCATTACACAGCTGAGGTTAACATAGCTAAGATATGCTCTAGGGGCTACAAATGATACTGGACATCAGGTCCTCCCATGGCAAAGCCCCTTGGGACTTCAGGAAGTACTTGGTTCTGCTCTTCTGAGGAACAGTGTCTGGCACACAGGAGGGCAGGGTTTGATGAATTAGTGATCAGAGAAGTAATGGAAAAGACAGGCCTAGGTGAGAGCTAGATTGTTGGTGGCAAACAGTAGGGCTCCACTCAGAATCCCCTGTTTTGTAGTCCACTTGCCAAGCTAGTTATGTGACTCTAAGAACCCTCTGGGATACATTCTTTTCCCATGAAAAGGAACTCTCCTTAACACCTGTGTTGCAGGGATGAGGAGAGGTTGGTGGGTGTGTATGCGTAGTGCTGGTGACAGTGTCTGATTTACAGTGAGTTCTGATTAGTATTAGTGATTAGCATGGTGATGCCTGGTGATGAATGTGAGCTGTGTATCAAGGACCTCAAAAGCATCTAGGACGGCTGGGCTCACTCTGCAAGGGCTCAGTGGAGAGCCTGCACAGAGCCTACACTTAGGGCACAAGAAAATGAGCATAGCATCCCTATATGCTGAGAAAGAAAGAAAGAGGAGGCGCTAGAGAGGGGGAAGGGTGGGATCAAAGACTTCTAACTATAGCAGGGCTTTACCTAGCCATCAACTTACCAACTCCACCTACTCCTAAATCACTGAAGCATTGATTCAGCACAGATGTAGGAATCTATTCAGCATTTCCTCCATAGCTGGAAGGAATCTTACAGGTCACATGCTTAGACTAAAACTTCAGAATGACGACTTCGCCACTGTGTTGTTATTTTTAAAATGGAACTTAATGTTTTGCCTCAAGTTTTCATCCCGCCTGGCAGCTAAAACTTATTCCATCAATTCAGAACCTACAGGGTCACACTGGCGATTTGACTCCACCCTTCTGGCTTTCGCTTTTGGTGTTATGGAGTTTGCTTTTTATGTCACTCTAGCCTGGCTGTAATCTCTTGCTGTGTCCTTGTGCTGCTGGGGTCCTGAGTACTTGACCCACAGTGTCCTTGAGACACTTAAAGGATTCCTGTAGTTCCCTGGCATAGGCACTTAAATGTCAGAACATTGCAACAGCCCTGCAGGGATGCATCCTGTCTCCCAAACAACCCTGTGTCCATCTCTGAAAAGCAACTCAGCCTGAATACAGACTCTCCATTTTATGTATGCCCCCTTTACCCCCACTTCTCCTGGGGAAGGGATTCTTGCCTCTGGATATGGAGAGAAAAGAGAGGACACTCCTCCTTCTAGAATAGGTAGATACAAAGTCTGCTTTATAATCGCTATGGCTAGGGATCAAGGTAGTGATTTCCTTTGCATTTCTGCTGTTAACAATGCCCGGAGGCCAGACATCCCAGAAGGCATTTGCAGCCTCCTCCAGAAAGGGGTAAGGACAGATAAGAAGGGAGAAGGGAAATGCAAGTAGCTGAATATAATAGGAAATGAAATTAAGGATAAATATTCCCACTACACTGCCACACCTTTCAAGGTAAAACTGCCCCTGGAATAGTTGAGTGTTTGTTACATGACAGCTTGTGCTAAGCGTTGTGTTCATAATTGGCTCTTCTATTTTTATAATCATCTTAAGAGGTGCACGTATTACTGAGGGGCTTAGGAAGTGTAATTAACTACCTTGCATTATACAGTAGTCAGTGGCAGAGCCTGGATCCTACTCCAACCGGTTTGGCTAGAAGCCCATGTTCTTAACTGCTCTCTTCTCATGAGTCCCCTCACATGATGTGTGCAGGAACACAAGACAAAACCAGGCAGACACATGTTCTCAAAAGCTTAAATTTGCTATTAATATATAAATTTGGTAAGTAAGTGCATATCGTCAATAGCTATGGACATTCTCTGTGTAATGGCTTGCTTCACTCTCAATACCAGCAGCCATAGTCAGTCACCTGCATCTTTGTCCTGTTTCCTCAGTAGATCTGTGTATCAGGTTTGAATAAAAATGAGGATATGGCTGCTCCATCGTATGGCTGAGGAGGCAGTTTTACTTTGGATATGTGGGGGAGAACTGCCAGAAGCACCTGGAAGGGTCCTGAACTGGGGAGAAAAATAGCAGACCTCACCTGCCTCAACCAGGCCATGAAAGGAGACAGAGATGGAGAGAGGGAAGAGGAGCAAGTGATCAAGAGAGTATGTGACTGAAATGGCAGGGTTATGTTGGGAGAAACTGGGGTAGGGAAGCAAAGCCCTGGGCTGAGCACACTTGGAGCCCAGGCAGACAGTTTGGTATGCTAACAGGCACCATAGTTAGCTATGTGTCCTGGGTTTCTTCAGGACCTAAGAAGGTTCTCTGCAGATAACATACATGGTCAGGTTCTCTCTTGTTCTAGAATGGCCCATTCTCTGTGATTTCATGGAGGTAGCTCTGGAATACCATTTCGGAAGCAACTTGAAGCATTTCCACCCATCTCTCAGTAGAGCCTTGATACCTTCTACTGGAACTGTGTTTGATCCAGAACGTGGTGTGAAACCTCCATGGATAGAAGCTAAAGTAAGGTTGCATAGGACAGAGCCAACTAACTGGAGTAATTTGGTTCCTCTCCCTCTGTCCCTCCCTCCTCTCTCATCCTCTGTCATTTTAGATTAACATATTGTTTTTTTTCAACACTGGCATTTGAAAAAGTACGTTTCCTTTCTAAAAATAAACCTTAGAAAATAGCTATGCCATGTATGTAGTTGAGACACTTGTTTGAAAGAACATACACTCACTTTTGCGGTCAACACATAAATATTTCCACTTTAAAACATAAAAACAAAGTAGCAGATAGCTTCCAGCACTTTCCTCTTTAGGGATCCTTCCCCTCCACACTCCATCCACCTTGCTTGACTTCTGCAGGTGCTGAGAACCCAGGCTATTTGTGGCCTCTCCTGCTTCTACAGTTACCACGGAGTTCCCCTTGATGGCAATGGGTTTCCACCCCTTCAGGGCACCCACTTATGCTTGCCCTAGGCTGAGGTGCCTACTGAACATATCAAAGGAGACTCTGACAGCAAAGGACTCCCAGCATCTCTCAGTCCTTACCTGTTCCAGGGCCCCCTGGCTACCATACTTCCCCCTCCCTCCCCAAATTTCTGCAGCCCAGGGGATGAGCTGCCCTTCCCCCAGACTCCCTTCCCTAAATTATCCAACCATTTTGGTTACCAGTCCACTTTTGGACCTTCTGAGCCTCCTGGCTGTTGTTCTTGGTTCTCTTTTCTCCTGCTCCCTTCTCCTCCTCTCTCTCTTCACATAGCTCAGAATCATGCTTACTCTGGGCTCTCTCAGATGGCCTGGCCTCTGGCTATGTCTCCCTTTTATCTACGATAACCTTTCTTCTTCACCATAACTAGGAATAATCGTGTCTTTCCACTTTTTTTCTTTTTTTATCTATCTGGTGCCAAAACCTTTCCATCTTTCCTTCTTACCTACCTTCCTTCTTTCCTTCCTTCCTTTCCTCCCTCCCTCTCCTTTCTTCCTTCCTTTCTTTCTTTCTTTTTTCATCCAGCTACCTTGCATGCCTCTTTCTAAAAGGACATTTTGTCAGGTTCCTGTCCAGCACGCTCCACCAGGCCATCTCTTTGCCCGTCACTCCCTTAGCAGACTGTATCTTTGCACAACATCAAGCATTTGTTGGTGCTTCATGCCCTCTTGCCTTCCTTTCCTCTGGCTGAGTCAGGAAGCATACAGGTTCCAGATTTTATAATGACTTCCCAGTCTCCCGCCAGGGTTACAGACACCTCAGGAATGGTATCAAGTGTAGCACATCACACTGAGTGTCTCATAGACACAGGCTGTCGTCTATGCTGGGGCCTCCTGGAGAATTCTTCCCATAGCGTCTACAGGGCAGATAAGGCTCTGGCGTTAATGTGAATAAGTGAGAGACTGACTGACTGAATGAATGAATGATAGAAAAGTGAAACTATAGTTTAGATTACAAAACATCAATCAATACAGGCAAATTTCCTGAAAAGAAATACAGTTTGCATGAGGGGTTTAAACTTTGGTTTTATTTGAATAATTTCTGGCTAAAATATCTGTGAAGACCATTTTAATTTATTTATCTTAAATTGTGTTGTTATTTGGTCTCACTCTATAATTCTTTAGGTGAGGCTATTAGAAAAGACTGACAGGCATCTGTTGAGTTATGGTTATTTTAAAAAAAATGTCTACATATACAAGGTAACATCATTATTGTGTGACATTTTAAGGAGAATATTATAAATAGGTCACCATTGACTTTGCTGTATTTCCAGCTAATTTTCTTGCCAGTTATCTCAATAATTGGATCCTGGGCCAGCCTTTAACAGAAGGAGACTTGACAATAAAATGGACATTTCGAAACTCTCTCTCCATAATTCTATCTGGAATAAGTCCTTGGTAAATAGTGAGCCAATTAGAGGCAGATGTGCTGGTGAGGTTTTGAAAGACACACCAATGAACATGCAGAGACTTTTAAATGCCTGGGTTCATCAGGAACTTTGATGCGACAATCTCATTTGCGGAAATCCAATTTTTTAATTGCAAGGAGATTCTAGAGACTTTGGGGCAAATATTTAGGCAGAGGAGTATGGACTCCACAGAGGGTGACTCTCACTTTTGGACATGAGGTAAAATTTGAGAACCCAGCACTACCCATGAGAGTAGTCAGAGCTACCTTCAAGGGGAGGGTAGCCAAGGAAGGCTGGTGGCTCCAGACAGGCCAACCATTTCATATTTCAACTATGTATGTGACTCAAGACTTGATGTTCAATCCCTCTAAAACTTGAGCTGATCAATGTCTTTCATGGGCTGGATCCCCTAGAGGTTGGCATATAAAATCTAGAAGACTCAAGAATTGATATATCTGTGTTCTGTGAAGTGATTTATGTTCTGTGATACACATCTTCACTCTGTGCTGTGCCTAGACCTTGGTACATGCAAGGAGATGACAGAGGCATGTAGCTGGATGTTCTGACAGTTTCAGTGGGTTTACCACATTAGACATTGTATGGACTCATCCCAGACCTTTCTAGAAGTACCTATGACAGGGAAAATGACCAATCCATGCTGGAGCTTGTCCTCCTCCAAGAGACCCCATCTGTGTATGAGCCAGGAGGACCTGGACCCTGTTTCTTCAATACCATCTGGTGATGTTGGAAGAGGGCCCTGACACAGCTTTGTTAGAAGAAGACAAGATGTTCAGTATTTTATTTCCATGTGAACTGATTTCTGAGCAGGTGACTCATTCTCTGCCCCTTCGGGACTCCCCATAGGTAGATTTGAAGTTGGGAATGCCTATTTATCTGACATCTGAAGGTATGAGAAGGAAACTACCAGGTGGAAATGAACAGGGGATTATGTTCTCTCAGACGCACTTCTGGGTCCTCTTATGGTACAAGTGTGGCAGAGCATACAAACAATCCTTCTGATTCTTGCTCTGCCATATTACTATTTTTATAGTAACCATAATAAAGTAGGAGAAACCTCACTGTAGCTATGACCAAATAACCCCTTTCAATAGGAACAGAGGTCACATGACATGTGATCTCTAGTCACCTTCTCATTCCTTTGGTCAGTTCCAAATTCTGGAGGTCAAGATGTTACTGTGTCTTCTCCAATACCAGCCAAAGTGAACAAACAAGCAAACCCACTGCCAGGGTTCACGGCTTCACAGCACATGGAGAATGGTCTAGTATTCTGTCTCACTTAGAAGACTTCTGTTCTTCCAAAGGAGAAAGACACTACCTCTGACTGAACAGAAAGGTGTATGATAGAGATCATCCCAGAACTTCCTTCAGGCCAGTTGCATACCAGAGACTTATCAGGAGCTGCCAGTCAGGGTCCTGTTAGGAGTTCTGCTCTAGGGACCTATAATTTCTCTACAGAATTGCCTATCTTTGGAAGAAGCTGAGTACCAGAGAGCCAGAATCAGAAGTCTTGGCTTCTCCCTCCCTCCCACAGCCTACAAGGAGTCAGAGCCATATGTCCAGATGGTCATCTGCCCAGAACAGTGTGAACATGATATTTTTGGTCTGTAGATCATTTCCTTCCACTGAGACTCTGCCCTCTTCACTTTCTAAAACCCTCCTTGCCAGTTGGTATTACAGTGAGCTTCTGGTTAAGGGAAAGTGAATAAAGACCCAGGAGTTTTGATTACTAAACTTGTGCTTATGTGGTTCCCACTAGCTGTCATGCACAGTGAGGCCATTAGTATCCCAGGCATGAGGAAACACAGAAATGTTCAGCCCATTTAGGTGGATCACCTGACTGCCAAAAGGTAGGGTACCATCCAGGTATGCCACCAGAGTTGTTTGAGAAGGAGCTAGAGGAGTGAGGTGACATAAATTTACTAGTGGGGCATTAAATTCTCTCAGATGCCTCGTTTAAAGGATTTTCTCTCATCAGGAAGATGCATCAATATGCAACAATTAAAAGCATCCCTATAGTGCTTCAGAATATATAATGTGCTGTAATTTATTTTATATGTCTAAATAGTCAACTTGAAGCCTAATTTAGTTCTTTACTTTTACAATAAAAAAGATTTGAAAATGCTATTCTTAATCATAAAAGAATTCACCCCAATTTTGAAAGTTGTAGATATCATAACATAAACTTACCTATATAATAAACAAAGATGTGGCTGCTTTACTGCCATGGGAAAGTGGGATCTTCTAAGATGGCAGAGGCTGAGGACCAAG
The DNA here is from genome assembly GCA_028551405.1 of Uromys caudimaculatus. Lineage (NCBI taxonomy): Eukaryota > Metazoa > Chordata > Mammalia > Rodentia > Muridae > Uromys > Uromys caudimaculatus. The sequence continues at coordinate 86,780,051 of CM052706.1, read as the reverse complement.
CCACATCCAGAGGAAGTAGGTGAAGGAGTACATGTGGCAAAGGGCAATGGTGCCTCCAAGTCCACAAATACACTCTTCCAATGAATTCGAATGACCTCTCTATGTCAGTGGTTCACAACCTTCCTAGTGCTAAAACTCTTCAATACAATTTCTCATGTCATGGTGAGCCCCAACCATAGAATTATTTTGTTGCTATTTTGTAACTATAATTTCACTACTGTTATGAATCATAGTGAAAATATATGATGTGCAGAATATCTGATTTGTGACCTCCAAAGGGGTTGCAGCCTACAGGGTGAGAACCATTGCTATATAGTATGCCATACTAATGCTATGACACAAAGAAAAACAAAGCCGCTGATAAAGACTCAGGCTACTTCTTGCTTGGCTCCAGGTGTTCTGCTTCATCTCTGGATGGATTGAGCATTGCACCCACCATCCAGAGGGTGATCCCAAAAGCCCATTTCACTGAGCATTCTCCACCTCCCTCTGCTGTCTGCATCTGCGATCCCATCAACTCTCCATCACTTTTGGTCCCTTGAGATGCCTTCAAGTTCTTTCTATCTCTTCCCATAGTCACCTACTTAAACTTTGCAGGCCTTGTGGCTTTCTTCCTTTGTTCACATCTCTTGGTTCCTTCGCCTTTTCTCAGAAGAAGCATCCACAATCAAACTTACCTAGTCACTTCCATTTCGTCACACTCAGTTTTTCTTGTAGTGAAGAGCTAAGTACCTAGAACTGTGTGTGACGTACTACCAACTCACAAATCTTATTCTGGATCATGAGATTGTTAACTTTGTATCCAAAGAGGGGCAGACTTTCTGTTCTTTATAGATGTGGCTTCAAGAAATGTGTAGATTCATAATCCATGGCATGACCACCGTGAGCTGTACATCAAGGCCAGCTTTGTAGACTTGGCCAACTTTAGGAAGGGAGAAACAATTTGACATGTGTTGGCTCATGGGTCTGTCAACCATGAGCACCAGTATTGGTTCCACAATGCTCTCCCCTGTACTCTAAACTATTAATAGTACTATGATTGTATTTATTTTATAAATGTTGTCATTTATATAGCACTGTTTGTCATAATGACAAGTTAGGTATCCAAATCACCTCAAAAGTTTTAGTTTTCGGCTATGTGCTCATGAGTAAAGCATATAGATTTTTTCAGATATTTACTAACTAAAAATTATTCTCTCTGTGAATTGTTTTCATGTCCTGTATTCATTTCTCTATGGAGTTAGGTTAAAACTATTTATAAGAAAACCTTTTCCTTTTATACATCTTCAGGGGCACTTTAAATGTTGTTTGTACAAAGGACTCAGGTGGTCATGCCCAACATTAGCTGGTGATAGGTCCTTAATAATTGAGTATTCAATCTTACCTCTACCTGAAAATGCACTTAAAATTATGGAATTAAACTACAGAGGCTTTTTGTAAAGTCACAAATTATATCTACCTCTGGTATTGTAAAATGGTATGTATTAAATGTATATCAAATAAGAAAAGTGCATATTTCATAAAAAGATTCTATTAAATTGTATCTCCCAGAAAGAAGTGCTTTAAATTACATTTCTAATAAGATTTTATCTACATCTAATTATTACTAGGTCCTTTTCCAGAGAATCACAGTTGTTATGAAGACTATGATATATTGAATGAATGGATAGATGATGGATAGATAGATAGATAGATAGATAGATAGATAGATAGATAGACTATAACTATTTTTGACTAGGTTACTTGACAGATGATAAATGCATGACAAAGAGAGAGACATGATCAGGAGATGGCTAGTGATAGATAATTGATAACTAATAGAAATAGATAAGATTAGCCATAGGTAGATGATTACTAGATGGTTGATATAGATCCTACAAACAGATGCATAGATAATAAGTAGATGAACCGATGTCAGACAATAGATATTCTTTGCCAGTATTGTAGCTAGGGCTGTCCTTACTGGACACAGGTCCCCTCATGTGAACTTTATTTCCTGGACAATGCTGAAACTCTGGAATTTATTCAACTATGCCTTGAAGGGAGGGACAAGGACATGCCTGACATGAAGGTAAAGACCACAGTGTCATCATTAGCTATTTGATGCAAGGGGAGTGGGTGTCTAGGCTGTGGTGATAGCAAAGCAGCTTGTGGGAGTATCTCCTTGCCTGGCCATTTCCTCTCCATTCTCTCTGTCTACCAATAGATTCCATGTTAGAATCTACCTCATGGATTGAAACACTGTCTGCATAGATATCTGAAATGTTTATTGACATTGGGTTTTCTTCTAAGAAATATTACTTTGGAAACTAAGCAGTTTGCCACTTTAAAAAGACCTTCTCTATATTATCAAACATGGTCATCCCCTTTGGATATATTTGCATGTCTTTCTTGGTTGCTCATACAAACCTGTGTATGATTTACTTCCCAATCTGACAGATGAGAAAGGATAAGTGTCTGTCTTATCTCAGGCAGCTCTGAAGACGTGCTGCGGACCGGTGGTGGAGGAAGTAATCTCTTCCTCAGCTGTGGAGGCTGGGAGTCTAAGCTGAGAGGAGCAGCATTATTCGGTCCTGACAAGGGTTCTCTTCTAGGCTGAACATGACTCTATTCTGTTTGGATCCTCACCTGACAGAAAGCAGAACATAAATACAAGTGCTTCTTTCTCCTTTTACTGAGGTTCTCCACTCCAGAGACCTAATAACTGCCCTGGAAATACACCACTTTGCACCATTACCTAAGGGGTCAGCATCTCAATATATAAATTTTAGAAAGTGACACCCAGCCTATAAAGGGAAATTAGCAAAAAGGTGCAAATTGTTCAGGGTTAACATGGGCAGATGTGGTGATAAAAAATCAGAGTCCCTCCCTTTCAATGCCTGTGCTCCTGACACAGTGGCTCCTTTTCAATTTATGAACAACTCACAGGCAGAAACTGTGTATATTCCCATGCATAATAAGTCTAATCTTCACTATGAAGCCTATGCTTACTAGCTGCTAAGTGATCACATGCTGTTCAGATTACTGAGGGGGAGAGTCAATGAAGACAGCCCCTGGGAGTCACCAGCATGTGTTTTGGTAAACAGGTCCATTGAGGAAGAGGAGGGAGAAGATCCTGTAAGATCTTCAGGTATTTGAGAGTAGGTGTTCCTGAGGAGGGTGGGTTGCTTGCTGCCTGCCTCCCTGTTCAGGAGCAGGGCAGATATCTAGGACCCCATCAGGTGTCACTAGAATTCAAGGCAACACAGAAAGCTCTTTCTGGCCTTCCCTTGTCCCGAGAGTCCTTCTTTCTTTGCGCCATGAGCTGTTTTCTGCTCCATTTCCTCTCAGAGCCTTCAGCTCACCCTCAGAGCTCTCTGTTGTCTTCCCCATCATCCTAGCTGGAATAAAATATAACTGTGTCTGAAAAGTACAGAAATCAAAGCTCCCCTTGGGGATTTTTTTTTCCCGCTGTATCACCTGTCGAATTGAAAACCCGGTGTGTCCTTGAAAAGATATGTATTTCAGGCCGCAGGGATGCTAATTTGCAAGGCCCATTACTCAAATAAAACATTAAAAAAGAGACTTCCCTACGCTGGTGCTCTCAGCCTGTTTCCACTCCAGCACCAACAGTACCAGTGATAGGTGTCCTGTCAAGCTTCAGAGCCCAAAGTCAAGATTTATCAGTTGATATCCTGACTCTAACTTTTGCACTTTCATTATGTCCTCGCAGTGTGAGCTCAGCAACAGCTATTCCAGCTTCTCCAAGCCGTTCCTTCTTGTGCTTGAAGCTAATGTAGAAGACAAAGTGGGCTAGGAGAATGCCCCCAGGGGCTCAGGGTGACCACTCTGCTGTGTGACCAGCACATTATGACAATGAGAATGAAACCCTTGCAGGTGATAATTGGGCGGTTAGAAGGGCTGCTCAAAGGTGCCTCTGTTACCCCAGGATAGCCCTGCAGTGCTTTGCTTTTCCATGACTCAGATGTTTTTAAACAAAGATGTCTTTATTGATCCCTCCAGCTCAGCAGGAAGATAAAATTTCAGCTAGAAATTCCATCTTATGTTGTCTTTTCCTGAAGGCCAAATTATATCATATTTATCCTTTTATACTATGAATCAAATATTTACATATAACATAATTTCATAAACTTTCCCCAATGTCTGTGTAGCATGCTGCTCTGGGGAACATGACATAAATGAATTAATCAGTTCTCTGTCACTGTTTATTTAGGCCGTTTCTGCTGCAGTGACTCGTGAGTGTGTTCATGCTAATTTACCTTGCAGGCTAATTCAGAAAAAGGATCCCTTTTATAGGACAAACTCCTTGAAACAGAAGCCCTGAGTCCCTAGCTATGAGTCTTCTAGAATGTTGGTAGCTATTTCTAGTAACTTTCCACAGATGCAGCACACATACACATGTTTCCAGATAACATTCTTTGCATAGTTCATGTACATACTCATAACTTACATGATTCAGATAGACATCAAATGCCAAAAAGTTTGGCGAGAAACTTGATCTTTCTTTCTGGCTGAGCCCAACTTAGGTACAAAATATGAAAACTGAACGTATCAAAGGAGGAAAATTTGTGCTAGGATCAGAGATCCAGGGAGATTAGTGCACCTTTATGTCTTAGGTTTTCTTCAGTGTTATGAGATATTTTTAAAATTTCAAATTAATTAAAATATGATATACTTTAAATCACAGGAAAGTAGCCTCTATTTATACTGATAAAGAACATTCATTTTGCAAAAATACTTAGCGCTCTTTGCTGAGAATGATATTCACCTTGCTGAGAAATGGGATGGTTTCCCACCAAACCCTGCCTGGGAACTGAGAAAGGTGATTGTAATTTAGAGCAATTACGGCAAACTATTGCACCTGTAGAACTAGAGGCCATTATCCCGGAATCTTAGATGGATTAATTAATGAATCGGCAAATAAAGCCCATGATAAATTACGAAGCACAATATCTGAATAACGTTATGATAAAGCACCTCTCTGTATGATATTGCATTTCAGAATAAAATTATAATGAGCCCCTCAACATCTTAAAGGAACTCCTAAGTCCTTCCAGATAGAAGGCAGGAAACAAAGAGGAGAGGGAGAAAGATGGAGGGGAAAGACATGCCTTTTTATTTTAACTGGAGGAGAACATGTTGGGAGTGTGGAGACTTGGGAGGCAAAAACACGCTTTATTTAATACTGCACAATGCTACAGGAAATGATATCGCCCACATCAGAATCAAGGTCCTTTAAGCGTATTTGGGCCAGTAGGATTTTAAATTCATCTTATAACCTTTCAAAATTTTTTTTTCTTGGTAAACTACATGTATTCCCCTCTCCTTCCTTAGCCTCCAGTTCCCAGTGCCTACGCTCCACATCAAAACTGGAAACCCTGCAAGAAGCAGGAACTGAAATTGCTTTTCAGTGGGTCCGATTTCATGCTGAGCAGGAAACGGGAGCTCAGAGATGAATTGGAAGGCCACGCTTGTCAGCGAATGAAATGTGATGAACCTCTGAGTTTTATTGACATGCTGCGGAGGAGCTGGCTACAGCGGCTGGCGTGCGGTCTCCTAATTCTGTGTTCTTGGGGTGGGAATTGGACCCAGGATGTTCTGTTAGAACTGATACATATTTATTAAATGCTAGAGCTTAAAAGAGAGAAAAAATGTGCCCAGTGTCAGATACTTTCACAACCAAACCTTTCTTTTATTGAAATAAATAGACAATTTCACTGCTACAGCTCTGAATGGGAGTTGCATTAAGTGATGACCTTCCTTCTCTCCAGAGAGAAGCGGGGAGCGCTGTCTGGCCACTTGTTGGGGAGGAGGAATGTGGGGGGAAATGGGGGCACCTGTGGAGCATTTTATGGGTTCTAGAAAACCAGTCTGCAGCCCCATGGATCCTGCAGTTCTGCTAAATATATCACCCCTGACCTTCACCTGGATGAAATCAATTGCAAACAACATCCATGCTCATTTTCCTGGGGACATTTTTGTGTGATATGGCTGCACTCCCAAGCCTTTCTTCCTTTCCAGGAATGGTTTCCTGACACTCCCCAATGGACACCAGCCTTTAGAAGTGAGGGATTATGAAGGGAAGGCTCCAGTGAGGTGATTCCTTCATATAGGTATAACAACCATAGAGCCAGAGAGAGATCATACACATGTAAAGGCAGCCTTGATATTTGAATACTGTTATTTATAAACTTGTGTGTGTGTGTGTGTGTGCGTGTGTGCATATGTGTAAGTGTGTGTGTGTGTGATATATGTATATATGGTGGCATGCATGCATATGTGTTAGTTTATAGAGACATACATTGTGTCTCTGTAATATATATATATATATATATATATATATATATATATATATGCCACACATATACTAAACATGTGATCCCAAGCAAAAAGATCTTCCCTTCCTTCTTTTCCTAGTCCTTTTATTATCATTTCTTTCTTAAAAGAGGCGAACATGTGCCTGTACATATACAGAGCATGGTGGGTTTTGACAGACATGTCAGTGACTGCAGTACAGCTGGATACTGCAATGTCCCCCTCCCAACACTGATACAACTCATAATAACGGCATCCTTGGTGCTCCCTGCAAATCTTGTGGGCTGATGCTCCACTCAAGACTGTCCTCTGTCACAGCAGTTTACCACCTATGTTAACCTCATGGAAAAGTCCTTGAAGCTTGCATTTTGAGCCTTGAAACTTTTCTTTTCCAAATGTTAGAAAATTAGATGGATAGATAGATAGATAGATAGATAGATAGATAGATAGATAGATAGATCATGCTTCATTCTGAGTCTTCATGCCTCTCCTGAGTCTTCTTATTTGTCTTTCTTATTTCTTTGATTCTTTTTAGAGTTAGTACTAACAACATTTGGCAACTGGGGAAGAGCTTTTGGAGACTTTTACCCTTCTAACCAGGATGCAGGAACTCATGGGAAGAGCAATGTCATCATCTCCTTTGTCCCATATGCCATGTATCTTGTCCATAACATAGCCATTTACTTATTGATTACTTATTGACTATTCCTTCCTTCAGGCACTTTATGCCAAAATAAAACCCATGAGCCCTAAACTATAAACCTGCCACACATGAACTTGTTTCACTGAAGGAAAAGCCACACCAGTTACAATGGGGATAGCACGGTGTGCATAAGATGGACCACTTTTGTGTAATTGCATACTGCAGTGTTTGCACTGAGATGAAGTTACTTAAGGATGTATTTCTTACAATGTTGCCTGATCACTGAGTGACACATGACTGCGTGTATGCCTATAGCATGTTACCATTTGTCTAAGCTGGAAAAATAAAGTTCTTAACAATAGAACTTTTTCATACTTCAGTTCATACCCACAGCCCATGTAATACATGTTTATAAAAAAAGTTTTTGGATACCAGTTTACATCAGTGTTGGAAACTCACTATTACACTCATGTGCCCTTAGATTATGAATAGGGAATGTTTATGAGATTACTGGCTATATTACAGATATTTAGTAAACATAAACATTCATTTCTTAATTGAGATAATATCGTATGGTAATTTATTTAAATATATCCATGTATCTTCTTAAAGTGATCCTGTGTTAAAAGCGATGCAGCCGGAGGCAAATACCATTGATAAATGCTCAAATGAGTGGACCAAACTTTAATGAAACAGAGCATTTGCATTGCTTCAAACTGTCTTCCCCTGGTGTTTGTTAATACGCTTTTGTTTGGTTCTATGGATTGAACCTTAAATCTTTTTATCTAAGCTCATCCTTTAATGCCAAGCTATACCCCTAGTCCATTGAGTTGCTTTTAATGATCATAAAATCTTGGATGTCTTTCTTTTGGAAGAACTTTGTCTTCTTTATAGTCAGACTAGATATAGGGACTCTGACTATTGAATGAAGCATGAAAAGTGAAGAGACATATAACTTCATAAAATACAGAAACATGGCAGATGTCATAGGAGCCAAGAGACCCGCGTGCACATCATAGAGGTATGTGGGCTCATGTCTACTTTGATGAAATGGAGCAAGGACAAGCTCTGCTCTGTACTTCCTGAATCTGATCACGAGAAAATATCAAATAGACCAGGGCTCTCTACAGAATACCTGATTGTTATTTCAAAATCAAGAATGACAAAGACCAAGATTGTTCTACAGACTGGAAAATCCTTAGTACCTAAGACAGATAAATGCAATGTCGTGGAGAGGAGGGCCAAAGCTGGGGAATCTAAAGGATGTTGGCAGTTTTGTTAAAGGTAAAATTCCCATGTTATTGTATTACTTTTGATTATTAGACTATAGCTACTTAACATTATGTCAAGACTATGCAAGAATATTCTATATCATTATTACATACTTTTACTAAGTCTAAAAGATGTTCAAAACATAAAGGTTGTTTTGTTTTGTTTTGGTTTGGTTTTTTGAAATAAGATAGCATAATGGAGAAAGAATTTGCTTGGCTGGATTCCCTTTGTATCATAAACCATACTGAATGTTGGCTTGCTTTCATTAGACAAAGCAGAGATATTCTACACATGTAGGTGGAGTTACTGGGTGGTATACCATAGCGTATGGATGCAGATCTCTGTAAGTTAAGAGCACACCTTGTTAGGGAACTCCAAAGTAAGGGAGACTGTAAGTTTATTAAATATTTGCCTTCCTTCTCTCAAGAAAAGTAAAATCATACAACCCATGGCACTTGCTCAAAAGCTAATGAAGCCTGCCATTCCATTTAAATATGCTAATGTGAAGTCAGACATATATGAAATAAAATATACCAGACTTAGGCAAATACTACGTTTCTCTCAAGAGTCGTTATCTTAATGTGTGCATATATGCACACGCATACACCCATGGGTACTTGTTGGTGATGACAGTAGAGAGGGAACTGTGAGGAAAACATAAAGATCGTAAAGGAAGAAGAAGGGGGAAAAGAGAAAATGGTGGAATGCATGTGTCATGAAAGCAAAAATGAGGACGATTTGGAAGGAGCTTGGGAAACAGGAAGAGGGGGTCAGGGAAGGGGTGGGGGGAGGTACAGGAGCAAGATTCATTACTTTGCATACTAATTTTAAAAATTAAAAAAAAAGAAAACATTTTTAACACACCAATCTTTATCTGCCTCCTTTTATACCTTGGATCTTGCTAGCACAATGTGTATGTAAAGAAAAAGTGTTACTCATTTTGTGAAATATTTAGAACAATCTGAAATTGCCCTATTCTAGTTGACTGACACATTTCTTCCTCTCATTCTTTCCTCTGATTCATGAATTCTCAATGCTTAGAGCATGAAAATAGATATTCATCTTCTCTAATTTCTCTGTTACCAGAGTCTGAGTCAATCACTTCTCTTATAACACCCACAGGTTAAGAAAGATCCAGGTGAGTTTTACCTGTATCCCTGCTTAACCCGATTTTTGTTCATTAGTTTGATCAGGCTTAAGTATAATGTGATAATGATGATCGTGCTTCATCCCAAATTGTGCCTTTAAGAGAAATACCTATGTGTATGGAAGAGAGTTTCTTCCTATTATTTAAGATGTTGCTATCTAAAACTTCATGCCTTTACACTGGAGAGACTGCAATGGAAATTTAAAAAATTTACCTTCTGGGAAGAACGATGTTAATTCCTGTAGCTGACATCATTAACTGGGTGATCATCAGGACCATATAGGCCACAGATTTATAACTTCAGAGTCAGAAGGATCAGGACTGCTTTGGTCTAGTGAGGCAGTGTGGGAACCACTTTCCAGAGTGTCTGGCATAGACCCATTCGCCACTCAGTAGTGCTCACATAGCAGGAATGCAGGATAAATAAGGGTTGCAGGATGTGAGTGCATCCCATCCACCATGGTGCATTTCCATGGTTGATTTTAGTGAAAGATGAACTTGCAATTTCTCTCATCTCAGAAATTCTACCTAGTGATTTTACTTAACTCCTCAGAATGAATCTTTCTCTTTTGTGTGACAGCCCTTTATCAGGATGAACAGAACTGTCATATCTACCCCAGGTCAAATGTTTTCAGGCTTAATATAGTTCTTTCATGAATTCCTTTATTACATATTTATTAATATTCCTTTTTATGAGAGATGCTCAGAGCTGAGTACATTCTGAGTCATCTTCAATTAGTGTGCAGTATGTTTGTACACATTATAATTGAAAGAGTCACACAACCAGTTTATACACAGGACTAGACTGTACCATGTGCTGTAAATGGCTACCTTCTATTAATTGACCTTAATTTAGGAAAGAAGCCCTCTCATTGGTCAAAACACAATGTCTTCAAGCCATTTCTCATCCTATGTGAATGATGTAATGTTGTGGCTGTGTATGGAGCCCTCATTAGTGAGATGTAGATTTGTTCTTGACAAGATGGGGATCTTGGAGAAATTCAACTCAGTACAAGTTGCTAGAGTGTGTAAAGCAGAATCTTAACCCTGAAATACCAAGCAGAATGCTGGCAGAAACTAGGTAGTCAGCAATGCTTCATTTCTTTCTCTCCTTCCTTAGTGTTTCTGTGTAGAGAAGTAATGCTGTATATTCCCTGGTCTCCCACAGATTGTTCTTGTTGCCATCTGGGTCCACCATTCCACTGGGTTCTGGTTCTGAGGCTCATTGCTACAGTTACACATATCACTACACCCATGTCCTCTCCCACACAAAGCTTCATCTATTCCATTAGCTCTGTCAACTTTCTGCAGTCAGTTCTCCCTCAGAAGCCTCCTGATCCTTTTACCTGTAGAAACAGTATCTGACTATTTTATCATCTGGCTATTTCAATTAAATTACATTAAGAAAGCATACAGTAAGGTTAAAAATGATCACTATATCACTCCAACTTTCTTCCATTCCCAGAAGGTTAATTGAAAGGCGGCCATCTTGGCAACGTTTAGACAAATGAGGATAATTATGTGTTCTCCAGCTCTTTGCGAGGTTAATTGCTTAGATGTATGAAGCCTTGAAGAACAAAGAAAGAATAAATCAGAAACAGGAATATGATCTGATCACATAATACTGTATATTCACGTACAACTCAAACAAATAAACCTCTAGTTAGAAGACCTTGCTCAGGTACATGGATACATTGCCACTTTGGTAGTCAGATATCTAGACATCCCGAATCCATACACTCTATTCAGGGCTCAGAGAAGGAGTGGGTAACAATCTAAAGATACCAGGTGGCTTCCAAGGGTTGATAACAGAAGTTCATAGCATTGTGTCAATGTGTTCAAGTAAACATTGATCTTTTTCCTCGAAATCACTCCCTACCTCACTCTTCTTCCAGCAGCATCCCTTTTAACAACTAAGGAGAATGTAACAGTATCAGAAACATAATAGCTCTAGGAAGTAGGGAAGAAACAGGGACTCTGGTCCAATCTTTCCTTCCACTTCTGCTGTGAGTAGAGAAAGATTCTCAGTTTGAAAGGTAAGAAAGACATTGACTCTAGTACAGTGGTTCTCAACCTTCCTAAACCTGCAACACTTTAGCACATTTTCTCAAGTTGTCGTGACCCCCAACCGTAAAATTATTCTGTTGCTACTTATTAACTGTAGTGTTACTACTGTCATGAATCACAATGTAAATATCTGATATGCAGGATATCTGATATGTGACCCTCAAGGGGGTCACGACCGACAGGTTGAGAACCACACCTTTAGTAGAGTCCTTGCAATATATGCCACCTTTTGGCTTTGCTTTTTATCCAGCTATTGCAAGCACATGATAAAGCAAACAGACACTGGAGTTAATTTTCAGCCAGTTCTGTTTGCTACCACTTATATGATGAAGCTCTGCACAGGGGACCCGCTGCTCCACTGGCCTCCCCCTCTCCACTTCACCAACTCTGCTGGCTGAACATTAGCTTCCACTGAGTTAACCTTCTGTTTGTAACTGTATTTCCTGTTCGTGCTTTGTTTCTCCATAAATTCTAAAGGTTTAAAGTCAGGAAAGAGAATTTACATCAGAACTTTGTAAGTGGTGCTTTCTGTGGAATAACTTTACTTCTCAATAGCTAGCGTACAACTCTCTCAGCCATTTGAATTGAAATGTTCTTACTATCCAGGTCAAATGGATTGTTCTTTCCTACTCCATTAATTGCTCAAATTTATTCTACATTTCAGCTTGCTTTACTGCTTTGACCTTAATTTCTTCATTTGACCTGCTTATTCATAGTCTCTAAACAATTCTATTTGCTTTGGCTAAGAAAATAAATACATGTATCTTCAACATACTCATAATGCCCTCTACCATTTGATTATTTATTTTAGTATTATTGGATAAGAGGGTTGTTTTATAATTGCATGGGAATCTGGGAGCATAATTTGGAGGGCTAGAGATGTAGCTCCATTTTCTAATTCTGAGAACTCATGTGTGCCTACAGCCGCCAAATTCAATAGCATAAAGATAGTTTTGTGGAGGTGTTTAAGAAAAGCTGCTGTCAGGCTGGAGAGATGGCTCAGAGGGTAAGAGCAATTGTTGCCATTACAGAGGACCCAGATTTGATTCCCAGCCCCCACATGATGACTTACAACCATTTGTAACTCCAGAATGAGAGGATCCAAAGCCTTCTTCTGACTTTCAAAGGCACCAGATGCACACACATGCATGCAGGCAAGGCATTCATACACATAAAATAGATAAATCTGAAAGGTACTGACAAAGAAGAGAAAAGCTATCCACTCTGAATAATCACAGCGTCTGTAAACTCATCACTAGGCTTTCAGGGGTGGATCCAAGGCCATAGTTGGCCAGAAAGAATTTTATTTATTCTTTGAGAATTTCAAGTGACGCATTTTAATCATGTGCTTCCCTCTCCTATAACTTATGTAAGATTCTCCCCCAGCTTTCTACTCATCCAATTTCATGTTCTTTCTTCCTCTCAAAAACAAACAAGCAAATAAAATGCTCAGCCAGTTTGTGTTCGACTGGCTAACTCTTAGCATGAGGCCTGTGCTAGACTGTGAGTGATACACTCTGTGATCCCCCATGGACATTATTTTATCTTTCCCAGCAACTGTCACTTGCAAACAGCTTCTTGGCTAGGGATAGGATTTTGTGCCCACGACCTCTCCTTTCACTTGGGATTTTGCCTGGCTTGAGTTTATGCAGGTCTTCTGTATGCTATCACATTCTCAGCGAATTCGTATGTGCATTTGCCTTGTTGTATAAAGAAAACAGTTTCTACCACCTCTGGTTCTTACAATCTTTCTCCTCTCTTTTCCACAAATATCCCTGAGCCTTGAGAGGACAGGGATGATGTAGACATCCCATTTAGTCTTTAGTAGTTTAAGTCTCTTTTTCTTTACATATTGAAAAGTTGTGTGCTTCTCTGTTAATTACCATCTACTGCAAGAAGAACTTCTCTGATGAGGCTTAAGTAACAGGTCCTGGTCTATGGGTTATATAATGACATATAACTATGTCATTAGAAGCTATTTTATTGCTTTGCTCATTTAAGTGAATAAGTAGTAGGTTTGTACCCCAAGTCCTTGTTGGGTTTAGTCTTAAGTTCTTGGCCTCATTGGCAATGTCAGGTATGGGGTACCTGTCAGGTAAGGTTAAGGTACCTTGTGAGCCTTAAATCCAATTAGAAGGTGGTTTGCTACTCCAACAACACTGGTAACTTTATTGTCTCAGTGGCCATAGCTTGCTGGCAGGTCATTATTGTTAGCTCACAGGGTTTGTAGCTGGGTAGGATTGACAATTACTTTTCTCCTCCAGTAGTGTGTATAACATATTCCAACATTATGAACACTAGCCAGTAACAGTAAAACATCCATGTGAGTACCAGATAGATTTCTCCATGTTCTATGCCATAAGTATGTGTAGTCTTCAATAACAAGTCTAATTTTTTTAGTTCTGGAGGGTGGCCAATAGCATTGGAAGTAGATTGTCATGCTTGGGGAAGGGGTATATGGAGCCCCACAGCATTTGTTTTTGTCTTTTTGTTCAATGCTAGAGCCAACTTATTAAAGGTATATTGAGGGTTGTCACCAGTTTTTGGCGACATTGATTTCCAGATATTCCATGATCTTGTTAGGGCCATTTCCATTATCCCTGTTTTAATTATGTCATGCTTTGATCCCCAGTTATCATCTTTCTGTATAGTCTTATTTAATGCTAGTCAGACTATTTTTTGGTTTTTACATTTTATTTTTTGTCAGTATTCCTCAGCTTGTTCAGAGTATCTATGACATAAGGACATTTGAGTCCTTTATTATACAACTTTTGAGAGGGTTGTTTGTTTTCTCTTTAATTTTTGGTTCTTTCATTGACATACAAGTTTGGGTTAAGTTGCTCATAGGTTCATGATGGAAAAAATTTGCTGACACAATACCATCCTATATGTTCCTAAACTCTACAGATCTAAGATCCTGGGTGCTTCGTATAAATTCAGTATCCAGGATCACACTGCATTGCTATAATACCCTCCATACTAACTCCATTCTAGTGAACCATGACACTGTACTGAATCAGGGTTATACCCATCTTTGCAGATCTTGGTGCCAGGCCTCCCTCATCATCAGACCCTACCATACTCCCAGGCTAAGGATACATTAGTATCAGGTTGGCTTCTCTGAACTCAGGTAAGACCCAAGCTCTATGCTCACCCCAATGAACAAGTGTGCATGAGCTATCTCAGAAGGCCCTAGTTCCAAGTTGATCTATCTAAACCCAGATATTAGACACACTTGCTTATAGTCAGGGGAACTGAAGCAGGTCATATACGATCGCCAGGATCAAGCTGACCTACAGAGCCTGAAGCTAACCTACATGGATCTCTGTACAAGTAGGCTGTTAAAGGGGTTTTGTCTTAAGGAAGGTTTGTAACTATTGGAAGAAGAAACTAATTCATCTAATCTACACACATCAATGTAAAGCCACAAGGGACCATGATATGATCAAAGGAAAAACTTGCACTAGCAACTGATTCTGAAAAATGGAAATCTGTGAGGCACATGGGAAAGAACTCAACTTAATAAACTAAACAAACTAACTAAATAGGATACATAAACTTCTTAAAGAGGTTTAGTATACTGTCAAGAACACAGATAAACAGCTGAATAACCTCAGAAAAAAATTACATGAATAGAACAAAAATTCAACAAAAGGGCAGGAGGTATATAAAAACAAATAAATATGCATTCTGGATATTTAGAATGCAATTGCTGAAATTAAAAATTGTTTTTGTGAGCATTTTCACAAGTAGATTCAAGCACAGATAAGAACCAGCAATCTTAAAAGTGGATCATTTGAAATTGCTCAGTTACAGGAACTAAAAGAATGAATGAATGAAGATGCCTGGTGTAGTTATTAGACCAGCAAGCAAACCATACAGATTCACTTCAATTTATAAAGAAAACATCTCCCTAAAATCCCATCATCATAGTTTAAAAGCAGGACAAAAATGAGCCCAATGTATCTAACCTATTGAGCATCATGGCTTAGTAATGGAGCACAGTAAGTGTAGAGTATTAGCTCATCATTCACATGACTGTGTACCTGATGACTGTGATAGCTATGGACAATTGCTTCTGCCTATCATTATAGAAGACTAGTTCTAAATACCACACTGTTTATGAATAGCCCCCAAAAGATCATAATTAAGTTAAAGGATTCTAGGGGGAATTGCAAGGGGGAAGTTGAGGGTCCATATGACCCAGATGCATTATTTATATGTATGAATTATCAAAAAATAAATAAAATATATTATATTTTTTAAAAATCCAACATAAAATTTCTGCTGAATGCATACCTTTACACCCTCCTAAAATAAAATGAAATAAAATAAAATTTTAAGCAAAGCCTCTGTAAGCTGAACATAGTCTGTATCAGTTCTGTATGTACTTCAGAAGGAGCAGAGAAAGAGAAAGCAGAAGAAAGCACACTCAAAGACAAAACATGAGGGCAAAGTACATAACTCTGGAGAGGGGAGTGAATATGTATCTCAATGAAGACAAAAACATTTTAATAACTCTAAACACACATTAAGACACATATTAATTAGCTTCTCCAATCATAAGCTAAAAGGAAATTTTGAAAACAGCAAGAAAATAGAAGCTGATCACGTACAAAGAAACCCCTTCTCTTTAAGATTAGTGGTAGAAATTGATATTTTTATTTCATGAAATATTGATATATTTAAAAGTGCTATAAGAATTAAATTGTGGAATAAGAAAATTAATATCTAGCAAAACTGTCCTTCGGGGATACAGGAGAAGTAAAGACTTTCCAAGAAAAAATATTTAAAAATGGAGTCATTGTCAATAGGCTTTTCAGAAAAAAATGCTACAGAAATTTCAGGTAAAAAATCTAAAAATTCTAACTAACAAAAAGTGTATAAAATTCTACTGGATACTAATTTAGACAAATTCCAAATGCTATAATGATTGTGCCATGGTGGGGAAGATATCTAGGGGGCCCCACCCACTCAGAGGAGAAGGGGAGGGAGTGGGGGAAGGATTGTGGGAAGGGGTGACTGGGAGGGTGCAGTGAGCAGAATTAAAAGAGAATAAGTTTAAAAAGTAAATGAAAATTAACTGTAGATATAAAAGTTTGATGAAAACAGCTTGATAAATACTATATAGGTATTGAATTTATCAGCATAAAACATGAGAGTAGAAGTTAACAGGTTTAGATTTGGGAAATTGAGCATGTTGCCAACTTAAAGTAGAACATTGTGTCAGAATTTTATGTAAGCCCACAGTAGCCACAAAGAAAAAAAAGATAGTGTCTACAACAGAAAAGACTTTAAAAATCAGACTACATTGCTACACACATGGATATACACACAGTCATAAATCATAAACCATCACATTACAAAAGAAAATCCTAAACGAGAATAAAGGAACTATAAATCAGTCAAAGAGCAATTAAAATATCAGTAAGAAAGTACTGCAAACAGTTCAATCTAGTATAAAATGATTATTAAATACATCAATCAAAAGCCATGGAATAGCTGGTAGATAAAATAAGTAAGAAAATGAACCAACTGAATGCGACCCAGAAGAAAACTATGATATGTGATACATGAGCTCTAAGTGAAGACATGGAAATATGGATTTCATGCTAGTGGTAGCCAAAAGGAAGAAAAGGTACCCATACTTTTTTACCAACTAAAATGGACTTTAAATAAAAAAACTAATTCAAAAGACAATGACAGTCATAATCTACTGACAAGGAGATCATTTCATCAATACAGCAATGCGTGCTGTAAACATGCGTGCAGCTGGCACTTAGCAATATAAAAATATTAACCAATTATTAACACCACAATAATTGTAGAAAGCTTCAATGTGCCATTGAAAACAGAAATTCAAGTGGAGATCATTTTTATTTAACAAACAGAATATACAATACCCTTTTTTTTATTGCTTGATAGTACACCAAAGATTCTCCAGGATATATAATCTTTTAGCCTTATAAAACAACAAATTTAATAGGAACAAAACAGTGGGAACTATTTTGACTAAAATAATTGATAGAAGGAAAACTAGAACTTTCACAAATATATAGAAACTTTGCGGTATACAGACAAAGAGTCAAGGTATGCCTAACAGACTAAAACTGTACATGGACACTCTGACTACAAGGCCCCAGACTTAATCAAGGAAGAGTGAAGAAATAGGTGCAAGATATATAAAATACAGATATACTATCCAAATGTGAGCAGGAAGATTTTCAAGTGTAGACATGTTTAAATTCTGGAAATAAACAACAAAGGGCATATAACACAAGAACTTATGTGCTGACAGGAAAATGATTGAAAAATATATTTCTTTTATTATTTATATGATCATATCTATAGTATTTTGTTGTTGTTTGTTTGTTTGTTTGTTTTTTAAGCCAAGTAGATGTGAGCGTGAGCAGAGGTTCCCTTTTAGATGCTATCCGGACGTAGATTTTTTTTCTTAGAATTTGAATTTTCGTAACATTACTCCATTCATTTTCCTTGGTGCTCTGTTGATAAGATCATTTTAGATTTGCCTGTAGCATTTTCCTCTGGTGTTTTGTACTTCCTCCATCTTCATCCTTTAACACCCATGAGGAAAGGTTGGTAGTCTAGATTGGCTTCATCTGAATGTACAAATGCAGCTCTTACCGCATTGATTATGGAGCAAGGATGTGGTCTAACTCTACGTCTTGTATTAACTCATATATCTTTAGACAAATCCCATGATGTGGGCACTAGTGTTATTCTGTTTTCACATATAATAAAATTAAGGCTCATGACATTAAGAGTAAGCTATGAGGCAACTGCAGTATTCTGAGCTGGGTAGTTTAGCTCTGTAGTAACCTACCTTAGCAACTGCTTTCCCAAATATCAATTATTATCTTTATGTTGTGGTTCCAGGAGTCACTGTAGTTGACTTTGTCACACATTACATTTATAACAGTCCCATAATAGGTTTTGTTACATAAGCTTATTGTTTTCACCATTGGTCATGTTTTCATATTATCTTACTTTTATTGTCTTAAATTTCTCAGAGTGAAAGTCAGAGATGCTTAACAGAGAAATATCCTTACTTCCCATCATTTCTTCTGAAGCAAGTTCTACTTTTTATTTTTGTCTTTGAGAATGATACTTACTGGCTTTCCAGCATGGCTGTAACTCCAGTATTAGTACTTAATGACAAGCAGATCCTGAGAAATTTCTGCCTACCTATCCTGACCTAAACAGAAAGCTTTAGATTCTGAAATAGACCCTGTCTCAAAGTAGACATCGTATCCTGGCTTCTGCATACCTATGTGTGGGTGCTGGCATGTGAACATTCACACACATGTATTTAAAAATATACACATATACACTCCCCATACACATAAAAATAATTGCTATCTTTGGATAATTGTTACTTCCATGGAGCAAAGGACTGTAATAAAATTTCACTGTGGGTTTCCTCTGCTACTAGTGGTGTGGACTCTGCCCAGTGAACTTCTCCCACAATATCTACATGTCTACACATTGCTTCTGATTAGGCTTACTGGTAGGGTTGTCACATGTGACACTAAAGACTAAGAACTGATTTCAGGATTGTATATCTCCAAATGCAAGAGCCAAGCAAACTTCCTGGAAGTTTATTTAACTTTAAAAAGGGATTGTTTGTAATTTTCTTGTTTGCTTGGATTAATCCTGGCTGGTAGTGTTCTGCATGCTAAAAAGGTAAAGGAAGGCTTGGGTAACAGTATATTTGTGGGTCCACTTGTACTTCTTGCTCTAACTTCAGTCTCACTTCCTAGTTTCCTCCATGTCTCTGGCTTCCAATACAAACTGTTCTGGAATTCTGTTTGGCAAGCTCACATATATGATGAATGCCCTGGTCTAGCACATTTCTGTCTCCTGTGCACACTGGTGTTCTGTGACCGTGCCTTTCATTCCATCCTCGCCTTCCTGCTGTCTCATTATCATTTCCGGAAGGAGAAAGACTGATATATGTACTGGCTGATATCTCCTGATGTAAGGTCTCTGGTTTGTTTGAGAAGTAGATTTCCCTCATCCTATGTGTCATTAAATGTGCATTCAGATCTACCAATTGCACTTTCCATGTGTCAGCTAAGCCTAACTTAGACTAATGAAGCTATTCAGCGCCTTCAAGAAAGCTCTCAACATCTATCTCCTTCAAATAAGGCATCCTTCTGAATGAGTTATATAGGCTCTTGGAGTCTCAAGCTCCCTCATATGCTGGTCCATTGCCCCCTTTAAATTACATGTTCCTTTTCATACTGTTCATGGTTTTATCTTCCTGC
>CM052706.1:86722819-86757819 GCA_028551405.1 Uromys caudimaculatus | reverse complement strand
TTTAGCTGAAGTGTTCTTCTTACATATATTTTACATCTGGGAGGTGTTGGGGTATTTTTTTTACATTTTTAAAAAATTATTTAGGGTCCCAATGCTATTAATTATTTTATTTCCAAAGCAGACTAAATAATCAAGCTCAGGTATAAATTGATCAAATTATTCTATAAATAAAAGATAAATCATGTTTTGGTATAAGGTGTGAATTTTAACTTTGGTGTTGTCTTTCTCAACCCCCCTACCAGTCTCCCCACTTTCACTTGACAGTCTTGTCTGAAATCAAAGTTTAATTATTCTTATTTGCTCTTGGACTGTGTGTTAAGATAGAGTTTATCCAGCAGTCCAGCTGTTTTGAAGATAATTGGTGTAGAATTCAACTTGGTATAAAATAATCCTTCTGGGCACAGAGCCAAAGCAGGGACATATTCTCCAATGATACAAACTCTCCATTACTTGTAAGCCACAGATTTTTCTACCTTGAGTCAAATACTGTGCATTGTACAAGAAAGTTAAGCACTTGAATTACAAAGTATGATTTACATTTTTAATAAGTGTCTGCCTTAGGAAATTTTATGAATTATTGCGTTGAGGGGATTTTTTATATTGGTGGAAAAGGTTATTCTGTGGTCAATTTCAACAGAGTGGTTGTTTGGTTTTATTTCTTTGGCATATACTTGAACGCGGAGAGTTATTCTGCATGTAGTTGCTTGCGGTGGCTGCTTTGTCTAATTATCCACTTGACAGACACTGGTGGAACTCTTCTTTGGACATAGACACCAACCCTCCTCTCCC
The DNA here is from genome assembly GCA_028551405.1 of Uromys caudimaculatus. NCBI lineage: Eukaryota > Metazoa > Chordata > Mammalia > Rodentia > Muridae > Uromys > Uromys caudimaculatus. Next base: position 86,757,030 of record CM052706.1, on the reverse strand, counting down.
CCTAGGATGAAATTGGAAGAAAGACTTCTTGGTCTCTATTTCTAGAAGCAGGACAGTGAGCCAGGGTGTTGTCTCTGTGGTCTGTTTCCCATTGTGGTACAGGTGCCTCTCCTGGGTGATCTGTTAATTATTTTACCAGACGATTGAATTGGTAACTTTCCACCAAGGTGATTGGCTGGCTTGGAGTTTACAACTGCATAGACAGCAGAACATTTAGGGTAGGCTTAATGCAGCTCATCTCCAGTGTCTTCTATCTCCTCTGCTCCACTCTGTAACTAAAGAAGAAACTGACAAACCCCAAAGGAAGCCTGATGCTATAGATGCATGAGCTGCCTGGCAACGCCTGTTAATTACCAGCGGCTAATTATGGAACTCATTTTATATGGAGTGAACCGAGAGCTGGACATTTCCCACCTTCTCCCGTTTTCTTCAAGAACTAGAGCTCATTCTTTCTATAGCATTCCGAAAGGAAAAAGGGGAGTATGTCAAACCTGATCCTCCTATTCAAGTTCAGGTTCTTGAATTTTCAGGTCTGCTAACATTGCTTGCAATAAATGATGCTTTTCTTCTGCTGCGTTTGATTGAAGAACACTAGAAATCAGTTGGGGAGCAGGTGCTGCATTGTGTTAGATTAACGCTGATTGAATTCTTACACAGCCAGCTGATTGAAGCACGTGTTCAGCAAGTTTATGATTCTGCAAACACGAGGTTGCAGCCAGGAGGGTATTTTGCCATATCATGTCCCTTAATCAACACTCTTGCATCTGTCAATACTGTCAGCTTGCAGCTTGGATTCCTCAGTCCACTCAGTAAAATAGGACCCTACACTGGCCACAAGGACAAAAATAGATTTCTAGAGAAAAAGGAGCCTTGGTTTCAAATGCTGTTTCCTTCTCATACTGAATAGATGAACATTTACATTATGGAAATAATGAGATGTTCATCAGACTTGGTAATGACTGGATGGTCACAGGCCTTCTCTTCTTCACGTAATGGCATAGAATTTGCTAACAGGATGAAAAAGGATAAGTTGATTGTAGAAAATTCTTGGAACTCCCTGTGGGAACATACCAGGTGCTATCACTGGATGTATAGCCAACATTCTATGGTGCTATCTTGCATTTGAATGAAGCTATGCTGCTCTGTCATCTGCTAGAGATCACCTTACAGGGAAGGAAGTGGAATTCATTGTGAAGAGAATAGACACAGGACTAGATAGAAGGATTTGGACAATCCAATAAAGACCAGGCTTCCGTTTTTCTTTTTCTCTCTCTGTAACTATTAACATGTATGTTGACGTGTGCATGTATGTGTTTGTGTTTGAACCACTTGCAGGAGTTGGTTTTCTGCTCCCACCATGCAGCTTTTGGGGATAAATTCAGGTAGTCAGGTTTGACTGCAAGTGCCTTTACGCATTGCACTATCTTGCTGACCTAGACGATTTATTTTCTACTAAGACTGTAACCTAGAGATAAAGGGATCTAGGGAGCACCTAGTCAGCTCACTAGAAGGTTTGCCTAGGGAATAGCCACAGTGCAGGCAGGTGTGAAGACATGAGGCATGCATGGACTTTCTTTCCTAATTAAGTACAGGTTAGTTCAGTCATTCATTCATAATTCACATATACGACTATTTTTCTCTCATACGTATTATATATAAATTATACAACTGTTGTATGTATGCATATATTATATACATATTCTCTTATATGAATTACCTTAAGAATGGAGAGCACATAATCTTTGATTCAGTTCCCTCATGATTTATGTGCTTGTGTAAATATGTTTGTGTGTACATGTGTGTGTGCAGATGTGCACACACATGTATATATGTGTGTGTGTGGAGGCCAAAGATCTATGTCTTTCTTACTTACTTTTCACCTTATTTTTTAGGACAGGGCCCTTCACTGAACCTAGAGTTTGTTGATTCAGCCAGACTGGCAGGCCAGCAAGGGTGGGGAGCCTCCTGATTCTACCTCCTTAATACTGGGGTCACTAGCATGCTCGCCCCCACACCTGACTTCTTTTTAAAATGGGTACTGATTGTAGAACTCAGATTCTCTTGTTTATTCAGCAAGCCATCTACCAACTGTGGCATCTGCCAAGCCCTAGTTTCTCCATATATAAATGGGGTGTCCCTAAGTTAAAAGTTCTTAAGTCTTTGAGGCTAAAGGGTTTAATATGTGCAGAAGAATCTCTTCTACCCAGTGGCCTGAGGTTGAAGTTAGGTCTTTTTGGTGCTCTGATAAGATAATCAGTGGAGCTAGAAGGCTGAGTGAAGACATTTGCATGTCACCTGGTATAAATACACTTTTCTGCTTGGGGGGCTCCTATTTTCTTGTGAAGTTTCAAAGCTAAGATTTACAGCATATTCTGAAATCCGGTTGAGTAAAGCTTGAGATGAAGCTAAGCCACAGTCCCCATGATGTCAGAGCTTTAACCTCTCTCCAATAATGTTCTAACCCAGAATCCAGCACTGTGCATTATTCACGTGCACAAACATGTAAGCAGAAAATCGCATCGCGCACACATAAAATTGGAATAGATGTTTGTCTCATCTATGAAAGGAAACAGAAAAAAAATTCAGCTTCCTAATCTTTCTAACATTTACTCAAAGAGGAAGAATAAGCTACTTCATATATGGATTCCTCCTGAGCTACTTTTAACATCCCACTAATACCTTAATATTGACTTATTAGATGCTGGGGCATTCCAAGGCATCACCCAAGTTTGTGGTCCCCACCATGTTCCCACTGGTTCACCTGCATTAGCATTCCTCAGCAGACTATTTGTGACACGGATTTACTGGCTCCGCCCCACTTCTGCCAATTCAGGAACTCTGTGAGTAGAACCCAGAAACCTTGTTGTGATGGTCCCTACAGGATCCTGTTATACTTTAAACTTTGAAAGCCTCATCTAAGTGCGTTTCAGTCTTCTGGCTACGATGACATGTAGAGAACCTGGTCCAAGTAAAATCTCAAATCGTATATTGATCAATATTCTAAGTCTTAGGCCAGTACTGTGCGGTATCCACAGTACATGCATGAAATTAATTTTGAATGCAGCTTCTGCTGCAAGAAGCCATACAAATTTAAATCCTGTATTAATTTGTTCATCAAAAACTTTTAAGATCTATTTAGTGTAGAAAGTGAATCTGTTTGCATGTGTGAGGTGAAGTTTCTTTAAGGCCTAGCACTTTGTCTGTGATCTCACACACAGGTAAATGACAGGCTGGGTTGGAGGGCTAGTGTTCTGACTTCAAACTCTACTCTTGAGTTCTGGGAAGCTTAGCTCTTCATGCCTACTGACAACCCCTGTCTGCTCTCCAGAGAAGTTAAATATCATTTCATGAAATTGAACCAATTTAGTCAAAAATAGAGCTAAGCAAATTTTCCTCAGATACCCAGACTTGCCTCTGACACTGGGTTTAGTTTTAAGGCAACAGATGAGGCTCTCGGGCATTTTTCTCTTCCAGTACCCCTGGTTAAGGAAGGGGATTGCTTTGACTGTGAGAATCGCAATTTTAACAATACTTAGAGAATCTTTGCCCTGTTCCTCAGAACAAAACCATCACTGTTAAGAGCAAAATTTGGACTGTCAGTCATCCAAATGATCTTTGCTCCTCATAAACTTGTCATTCCCAATCAATGAGAAAACTGAAAATCCCGACATAATGGTCAAATTGCCTTTCACAACTTAAATGACATTATTGAATGTTTTCTTTGTATATTCTGAAAATAAGCCTAGAAATGCATTCCACACAATTGTGGGCCTGTTTTATAGACTTAAATGGCAGTCTCAGTACTTATGACCTGTTATAGTCTAATCCATGAGACAGCTCTGTAGCTCAAGAAACACATTCACCTCATCTCGCGAACACTTCTCTCAAGCTCACCAAAAGAGAGCTTAAGAAGCATTTAGAATCTATTGAATAATATGGTCTTTTTCTGAAAGTGAAGGCCACTTTTATGTATTGCAAAGTACCTATTTCATCAAAATCAAGGATTCAATTCTTTTATCTCTCCTTAAAGAGAGTTGAGTATAGTAAATTCTGAATTATAGGCTCTGATTGGGAAGATAGTGGCCACTGTTGCATTTAATACCCTGAACTTTGGCATTGATAAATTCTTTAAAGCAGTTGTTTTCCCAAGATTATGTCAAGGTTCTCAAGTGACCTCAAGGTAAGGTCCACACATAATAATGCCAGTTTTTGCTCTCTTGGGTTTCTTCTCATTCTGCCATTTGCTGTCTGATCTGGGCAGATAAATGAACACATATGTGCTCGACCCAAGAAGTTTCTACTTTAAAAAGGCGGGTGGGGTTATGTTGTATTTTAAATATACAGAATGGTGCTTTACATTTAATTGTTGACAGTAATTATGAAAAATAATACAATCTAAAAAGTAAAACTATTAATTATTGCATATGTTTTACATATAAAAGGTAGCATTTCCTAATGCTTCTTAAGAATTTTCATTACAATTCCTTCTGCTGAAGACATAGATAGGCTCACTGTTATTTCCCAGATAGGAAAGGGAAAACCAGACTGGTAAGTGACTTTGTGTAAACAGCACCAAAAGTTATCCGTAGATTTTAGAAGTCACTTGGAGTCCATTATACATTGAATCACAGAGTGCTCAATTTGCAAAGCAAATTAGCAGAATATCTGTTTTATATCAGACATTTAACTCTAAAAAAGTCCAGCACTCTGCTTTCTGGAAAAGAAGCTAAGTGACTGATGCAAATGAGACTGGTGGTATTACGAGAACCAAATCACTTTCTAAACGCTTGGTACTTAGTACTTCAATTTGGAAGCTGATTTTGTAATAGATAGGAAGGCTGCATTCCGAAGGCAGTGCTACAATATGTCATAAAATAGTGAGATGAAGAGAGAAGACTCTGACTTAAATACGAGTTCTGCTTTTAATTCCCTGAGTATCTGAAGGATTAAAAAGACTAGAAAATAAAAAAATAAAATAAAACATAGTTTTATCTATTGAAGAAAGGTTACATAGTAAGTTTGCAGAACATCTGGAGTCACCAGTCCTTGTGTTGACACTTCCTGCTATCTAGTTGAATAAAATGTCTTTATATATGTAGCTTAAAATAGTTTATAGAATTATATAGATTGAGCTATAGAAGGCCAAGCCTTGAAGAGAGCATTCAAATCGACAAGGTGTTTAGCATCATAAAACTGGCTTTTGCATGATCAAGCTAAATCAAAGAAAACTTGGTATCATGGCAAGGTGTAAAAATTCTTAACACTAATACATGTGCAACCAGAAAGTAATTTCCAATGGGAATTATAAGACTTCCTATTAATATTTAGCAATTATCAAGTAATATCAATGTTTCTAGCAACTCCTATTTAAAATAGAACTTGTTGCTACTCTGCACAAAGACCCTGCAATATTTGTGTGACTGGTATCAGGAGGAAGGGGACCAATGGAAGTGGGAAGGAGGGAAAGGCAAGGGTAACATAGATGACTGATGATTAAGAGTTAAGTTCTCATTTGTTCTATATACATGTATGATCAAGTCATAATAAAGTCAATTATCCTGTGTAATGAATGTTTACTTTGTATATCCATATATGCACACACGCATAATCTAGTTAGAAATATTTTGGGAGTACTGCAGTAGCATAAAAAATATTCCTGGTGTCCAGGATAGCTATTATTTTCTAATATATCATAAGTCAGCAACCTCATAAACCTTTCTGATTCTTTGCCACAGCCGCTTGGCATTGATGTCCTTCAAAGAGGAGCGTTTCCTTGTAAAAATAAAATTTGGATGAGAAGAGAAGTATTGCTAGCAACCCTGTGACAGTGTGTCCAGGCAAAGTCATCTTAAACATTAATGGGCAGCACAAGGTGTCTGATAACAGATCCAGTTTCCTACCAGTCCTAGAAAATAAGAAAATGGACAGTTCAGAAATCTTTTGGAAATTCTGGAGACTAGGACTAGAAAGAACCTCCTCTGAAGTGTTTGGGAAGTCATGAAGGGATTAGAAGGAGGGGAAATAATGAAGAAGATTCAGAAATAAAAAAGAATTTGCATTAGAAAGTTGATGCCTTGTAACAAGTTTTCCTTTGGAGTAGGAAGTTTAGGAGTGGAAAGGTGTCCGCTGAGGTCCGTTAGAGTCAGTTGTCGCGAAGCATTCTGTTTCTTGAAGCAGGGGTTTTGGTGAGGCTAAGTTAAACTGGATGTATTCCCCAACATATCCAGTTTTGTGTAACAAAACCTAGAAGAATGTTGTTAAAAGTTCGTTTGTTTTAAGGCACAGTAATGTAGTTTATGATCTTCATTTTCTCGGTTGTATTTGGGACTGTCAGGTTCCCCAAAGACAAACTGCATAATCTGAGTTAGAACTGTTGGTACACGTACATCTGCTTCGGGGACCCTGGGGCCAACACCTGAAGGAAAGCCTAATTGTGATTAACATGAAAAGGACCAGAAGGTTTGGACAGAGACCACTGATGGATCACGATCAAGGAATGGACCACTCTATAGGATAGTCCGACAGTATATTGACAAATAGAAATGGACATTGAGAGAACATGTCCCATGTCGGTAACTCAAAGTAAATACCAGCTGGAGCAATCATGGAGGCCCAAAGGAACATGCTTTTACACTGAGGACTGTGTATTAATCCAAAGTTATACACCACTGTGGATGCCATCACATGAGGCTAATTTAATGATGTACATTGCTGGGAAAAGATTAGTGAAACCTCCCATTTTGATGGCCTGTTCCTAATTTGCATCTTTAACGAGGTGGGATCCAAGCCAGGTTCTGTTCCTCTGTGCTTACTTCACAAGGACTATGTTTATTTTTGATAATTACAAATAAATCTTTCTCCCTTTTCTCAAGCTGACTGAATAAAAGATGCTGGGAGTATGCTAGTTCTAGAGCTTGAATAGCTATCCAAAATGGGAGAAGTAAAATCCAATTATAACTCCTTCAGAAATGTAATTAATGTTTTCTTCCAAAGAGGATGTTTGCTACATTTCATTTTAAAGCGACCATCTTCTTCTTCGTAGCTTCTTGTAGCTTGTTTCAAAGAAACCTGCACCATGGGGACCAATGACTTCAAAAAGGATGCCATAACTGGACAGTCCTAAAATTGCTAACATTGGGAAGATAGGTGTTCAAGAGAATTCAGGCTGGACATTAAAATCTGGTTTGTTAAAGAAGCTTTTTGATGCATCTCCGGAGGACTCAGAAAAATACAGCAGATCTCACAAAGTTGACTAATTTTAAAGGTCTGCCAAAGAAGCCAGCAGGGTTTGGGGAGAGGCATATGTATTTCTAGACCCAACTAAGTACCATTCAGGGGTACTTAAGACCCATCTCAATGCCTGCAAAAGCTGCATAGAAGAGCTGAGGACTTATGTATTATAGTAGAGCCCTGGGGTAGCAAGAGGAAATCAGTATGTTTTAAATGTAAATCTAATCCAGAGACACTTATTTAAAAGCTCCATTGGCAACAGGCAGCACAGCCAGGTTTCAACATTAGCCCTGACATCAAACTAAAAATGATCTCTACAGAAACACAGCTCCCTCAAGCATAATTTATCAGTTATGTGAAAATAAATGGATAAGAAGGCTATTGATAGATGGAAAAGCGAGAATGACTCTTCAGCATCTCGCAGTTATAGTAATTTTTTTTCTTTTTTGGTTTTTCGAAACAGGGTTTCTCTGTATAGCCCTGGCTGTCTTGGAACTCACTCTGTAGACCAGGCTGGCCTCGAACTCAGAAATCTGCCTGCCTCTGCCTCCCAAGTGCTGGGCAATTTAAAACCCAAGCTGATCTTACGCTATAGCTATAAGAAAAAATGGGAAGTTCAAACAAAGACAACCAGCCTAGGGGAGACATTCACGGCCAAGGAGAAGTGACCACAGGGCTATTTATCTGTATGTCTGTTGGTTTGTTTCTCAACAAATACATGCCAGAGTCCCAACAAGAACAAAACTTTCTGCCCAGTTCCCACTCCAAATTCTTTGTGTAAATAGTAGGCACTAAAAATGTACTTGTTGAATCAACTCCTCATGGTTATAATCTTCGTTTGGAAAGAAGTATTTGGGAACTTTTGTTCCTACTGAGGTAGAAGGAAATGAATTAAAGTCTTCACAAGCCAATAAAGACATTTGATTGTGTTTGGTGACTGTGTCCCTTATGGAAAGGGCTGGATACTCCTGTATGTTACTTAATGCATTCTTTTTATATCAGATCCAACAAATGTAATATGAGTTAGGAAAAGAGCACTAGTTTTTAACAATCTAACCCTGTCATTTGCTAACGATGTGGCCTGCAGCAACAAAACCTGACCTGACTTGATTTATTAGACTATACAATGGGACTAAACGGCCCTTGTCTGAAGATATATATATATATCCGATTATATTGTCTGAATACAGCCTTTCTTTTCTAACTCTGGCATCTCTGTCACTTCTCCCCTTTCATGTTCTTGCAAGTGAACAAGAGTTGTAAGAACAACATAGCACACTGTAAACACAAACTCTAGTTTCTCAGATCTGAGCAATGGATTAAGCGGATAACATATTTCCAGAAGCACAGCAAATGAGTTGAGGGGCACAAGCACAATATTTGCTTATATGGCCCAGTCTGTGCTTTGCTGAACTGCTGAACTCCTAGAGACTGGGTACGAGCACTGTGAAAAACAGCTGTCTGTGACCTCCTGTGTGGATGAGCACTCTGCCTCTGCCTAGAGGCACAGTTTAAAGAGAGCCATACCCTGAAACTTCTGTTGTTTGTTGTTAACTACATGGAGAAAGATCCTGTTGGGTGGTGGTCCAGTTTGCTTGTAGCTGACTTGTGATCTTACCTGCCTTGAAGGTCCATTTCTCTTTCTGAGGCACTCCAAAGGGTGGCCTACTTATCTCTCAGGAGCACTTCTGGGGGGTATCACAGGTGACTCTGGCTCTGAACACTGTTTATCCTGTGGAGGTGCTCATTTAGGCTCCTCTTAGTGACCTCTCTCTCTTCAAATACCCAGAGTCCATTCTTTTGGACAATTGCTTTGAAGAATCATGCCCCCTTTTTGCCCCTTTAACATTAAAACAAAAAGAGGGCCAAGTCTTTTCTCTCAAAGATGCCATGTTATAAAACATAAATGAAGTGTGTAGTTTTCTTTCTGACCCCTTCTGCTGTGAAGCAGGGATCTGTGGCCTTTGCTGCCCATTTCATTATCAATTCTTCTAGCTAGGTGGAAAGTGCCACCAGAAAACTAGATTTGGGTGGCTGGTCATGAAACATACTAAAGAGTACAGGGATAGTTATTCAGCTTTACTTCCTGCTTTGTCTCTTGGACCTGGGACAGAAGCTGTCAGTTGACGCCATTCCTGACTAAAGAGACACCAGTGGTTTGGAGGATCAATCCCAGCATCCATGCTACCATCACTGCAGTCCCGACCGGAAATGCTTACACCACCGAAGATGCCACTGACTGTAGAAGGGAAAACTAGGGAGTGTGCAAGGCCAAGAAGGAATCCCTGCCACAGAGTCCCTAACTTCCAGCACAGATTGCCATTAGGACTGGTCAGGCTACTTCTATGTCTGCCATTGTGATTTAATCAAGGTCTTGCCTAATCTGGCCTGAGAGTGAACTCTGGCCAGTTTCCTTGTTGACACTAAATAAAATAATCCCTTGAAACCTTCAAACTTAGCATCTACAAGTTAGAAATGGTCCCAATTGGAGCAGAGGTGGTTTGACCATAGCGACCTTGCTACCTACAGCGATCATGAGTCTTCTTACTTGACTGAACATGGAGGCAGTTCCTTTGCTCTGGACCTGTGATTTTTATTCTTGACCTAAATGATGTGGACCATGACTAAGAAGCAGCTGATTACCTAGGGGGTATATCATTTAGCATCTCATCAAAGCTTAGTTCTCCTATGTGAGACACAAGCCTGCCCATTGGTTTTATTTCCTTAGATGAAGTCAGTGCTGATAATTACCCAGAAAAGACTGCTATTGAACATACAAATTGCCTTAAAGGCTATGGAATGTGAGAGGGACCTATAATAATACTAACGAATATTTAAGCAGTAGCACATGGAGTCCAGTCCCGTGGGCTGGGCGAGGGGCACATATAATGCACAATGCCTTGGCCAACACTGTGGCTCACAGCACTTGGATTTGCCACAACTCCTTGTGAAATTCCAACTACAGGGCCAAGCACACTCTGAAATTCATGTGGGTTTTAAAAGAAATTTGAATCCCGAAAGGAAAGGATACTTAGAAGAATAATGACCTAGGATGAAAACAAGCCTACTTATGAGTCTACTGAAAGCTCTTCTCAGGACATCCACTGCCCATCCTACATTGGCCCCAACAGACCAGGAAGATAACCACCAGGTACAGAAACTTCCCCCAATCATCCCATTATTGTGATCACCTGATATCAAAGGATCAATGGGGCTGTCTTTCAGTAATAACATCCTTAACTGTGTATGTATGCCTTCTTCTCTATTAACAGGTTTGGTTTTTGTGGAAGAGGGGTTATTATTGTTTGTCTTCAGGAATGGTTTACATAGCATGTAGCAAGTGTGCAAGTTAGTATGGACATAGAATTCTACAACTACTCAATTTCACATTTTCATCCCTCCCATTAATTACCCTATACCTGTGAGTAGTCACTCCCCATACCTCTCCTACCTTTATTTTCTCAATCTTAATAAATTACAATTACTCATTCTGTACTGTACATAATGTCACCATGTCCTACGAGGTCCTTCGTGATTGTCTCTTCCATGCAACGTGATGCTGTCTAGCTTCATCAGTGTTGAAGACCGTACTGTTATCTTTGGGTATGCCTATTTATGCCTGAAACAATATTTAGCTGTGTGGATTTACCATGCTCTTATTCTTCTTTTCACCCATTCATTGAAAAAAAAAAAGATTGCCTGTTATAATGTTCAAGATTTGTGTGAAGCTACACATTCATTTTTCATGGGTGTATACTCAGAAATGTTATTGCTGGCTCATATGGCACAATAAACTATTTTCTGTTGCTACAATTGAATACTACTGACTGAGCACTTGACACAAAAGTTGATTCAGCTTATGTTTCCGGAGTTCTGTCATCAAAGCAGCTTTCTCTGCTGAGATTGTTCTTGCTGGGGACCAAAGAGTTTCAGGACAGTACAGAGCACAGAGGATGAGGTCACTCCTAATTTGTTTTAACTGAGGAAGGATCACTGCACCACTGTGACACTGAGTATACATTAGGCTATGTTCATGATCTTCACATTTCATGGGTTTAGTCAAATGTAAGCTGACATGTGTCCATGATGATTGAATCATACAGCCTGGCTTCACAGCCTTGACCATCCTCTGAGCTTTCCTTTTTCATTCCTCCCACCTCAGACAATCACTGATATTTTTACTGTCTTCCTAGATTTGCCTTTTTTTCCAGAGTGTCATCTAATTGGATTCATATAATATGTACCTCTTTGATTGGCGTGTTTTAGTTACTGATACCCATTTATGTGACCACCACATCTTAATAGGCTTGAAAACTCATTTCTTTTTAATGTTCAATGATACTCTGTTATGTGGATACGCCATGGCTTCTTTATTCATTAGCCTACTTAAGGACTTCTTGATTCCTTATATGTTTTGGCAGTTATAAATAAAGCTGTCACAAACATTCATGTTCAGCATTTGTATGACATGATATAACTCTTGGGGACAAAAGTAAGGAGGCCAATTGGAGCGTTATATGGTATAAGCAAGTTTTGCATTGTCAAGAATTGCAAAACCATTTTAAAAATTGGCTGCATAGTAGTCCCTGCTTACCTTCAGGGAACAGACTCTGGAACACCCTCCAGCAGGTGCCTGAAACTGTAGATCTCACTGTATCCTAGGAACGCTTTGCTTCTGCCCATACCTACTGTATATAATGAAATATAATTCACATTGAAGTTTGATTAGGAGAGGTTCAATATTATCAACACTAAGTAATGAGAAAATAAAACAATGATAATAGTGTACTATAATAAAATATGTGGATATGTTTTTTTCTTAAAATGCTGTTTTACTTTATTCACTCTTCTTTTCCTTATGAGAGATGATACAGGTTATGTGATGAGATGGACTGCTGTATGGCACAGGCATCATGATATAGTACTAGACTAGTGAATAAGAATTGCATGAAACTGTTATTTTTTGTTATTATTATTATTATTATTATTAGGTAATTCTTTTTCTTTCTTATTATTTATTTATTTTCTTTTTTATTTATTTTTGATACTTTATTTACATCTCAAATGTTTTCCCCTTTCCAGGTCTCCCCTTCGGAAACCCCCTATCCCATCCCCTCTCCCCAGGCCTCTATGAGGGTATTCCCCCACACACCCACCCACTCCCATCTTCCCTTCCTGGCATTCCCCTATACTGGGGCATCTAACACCCTCAGGCCCAAGGACCTCTCCTCCCACTGATGGCCAACAAGGCCCTCCTCTGCCACATATGTGGCCAGCACCATGGGTCCCTCCGTGTGTATTCTTTGGTTGGTGGTCCAGTCTCCAGGAGCACTGGGGGCTCTGGCCAATTGACACTGTTGCTCCCTCAGTGTGGCTGCAAACTCCCTCAGCTCCTTCAGTCCTGTCTCCAACTCCTCCATCGAGGACTCCATGCTCAGTCCAATGGTTGCTGTGAATTGAATCTTGGGTATTCCAAACTTTTGGCCTAATATCCACTTATTAGTGAGTACATACCGTGTTTGTTCTTTTGTGACTGAGTTACCTCACTCAGGATAATATTTTCAAGTTCCATCCATTTGCCTGCGAATTTCATGAAGTCATTGTTTTTAATAGCTGAGTAGTGTTCCATTGTGTAAATGTACCACATTTTCTCTATTTTCAACAAATGGTGCTAGTTCAACTGGTGGTCAACATGTAGAAGAATGCAAATCCTATTGATCCATTCCTATCTCCCTGTACAAAGCTCAAGTCCAAGTGGATCAAGGACCTCCACATAAAGTCAGATACACTGAATCTAATAGAAGAGAAAGTAGGGAAAAGTCTCAAACACATAGGCACAGGGGAAGAGTTCCTGAACAGAACACCAATGGCTTATGCTCTAAGATCAAGAATCAACAAAAGGGACCTCATAAAATTGCAAAGCTTCTGTAAGGCAAAGGATACTGTCAATAGGACAAAACGGCAACCAACAGATTGGGAAAAGATCTTAACCAATTCTATATCTGATAGAGGGCTAATATCAAATATATACAAAGAACTCAAGAAGTTAGACTCCAGAGAACCAAATAGCCCTATCAAAAATGGGGAACAGAGCTAAACAGAATTCTCAACTGAGAAAACCTAAAGAAGCACCTAAAAAAATGTTCAACATCCTTAGTCATCAGGGAAATACAAATCAAAACAACCCTGATATTCCACCTCATACCAGTCAGAATGACTAAGATCAAAAACTCAGGTGACAGCAGATGCTGGTGAGGATGTGGAGAAAGAGGAACACTCTTCCATGGCTGGTGGGATTACAAACTGGTACAACCACTCTGGAAATCAGTTTGGCAGACCCTTAGACAATTGGACATACTACCTGAGGACCCAGCTATACCACTCCTGGGTATATACCCAGAAGATGCTCCAACATGTAATAAGGACACATGCTCCACTATGTTCATAGCAGCCATATTTATAACAGCCAGAAGGTGGATAAAAACCAAATGTCCCTCAACAGAGGAATGGATACAGAAACCGTTATTCTATAGCAGTCATTTGATAGTTGGCACAGTTACAAAGCGAGCAACCAGGACGTGCTGTATTCAGCATGGACACGATGGCAGAGGGAGATGGTTTCCCATTGTGTGTAGCATTTACTAACTGTATGTCTAATCCTTTGCCTCCACCACTCTGTTTTGAGTACTGAAATGATGGTGGATCTTGAAATCAGCTGGTGCTAGTCTTCCAAGTTCATTTGTCTCCTTCAATGTTGGGTTTCCTATTTTGTGCCTTTTCACTTTCCATATAACCTTTAAATCATTTTGTCATTAATTACAGAGCAACTCCCAGGGATTTTGCTTGGGATTGCATTGAACCTATAGATCAAGTTGGACAGAATTGGAACCATGACAATATTGAGTCTTTCTTTGCCAGTGTGAAATATCCCATTTACTTAGTGACTTCATGATTTCTTATATCAGGTTGCTAGTTTCCTTACCTATTTTCTGTATACTTTGTATATTTGGTGCAAAATATTTCATCTTGGTGCTAATATAAATAATATTATGCATTACATTTCAGTTAATACTTGGTAAGGAAGCTTTTAGGAAAGTACTTCTTTTTAAAGAAATCTACTTTATATCTTTAATGCAACTGCTTAGAGTTCAGTTTTTATTTTTATAAATCAGTTGTTTCACATTTCCTACAAAACAATCATATAATGAATATTTATATGAACAAGAGAAGCGGTTTTGATTTCTTTCTCTCAAATGTATTTCTTTTACTTATCTTATTGAACAAATGGTTAGCATATCTAATACAGAGGTAAAAAGGAGTGGTGGGTAGTAACATCATTACATCTTGTTCTTGTGCTCTCTCTCTCTCTCTCTCTTTCTCTCTTTTACTCTCTTTCATGTGTGTGCACATGCATACCCACACACACACACACACACACACACACGCACTCTAGCTGTCACTTTCTTTCATTCTTTAGCTCTCTCTCTCTCTCTCTCTCTCTCTCTCTCTGTGTCTCTCTTACTTTCTCTCCTTTACTCTTTCATGTGTGTGCACATGCAGACACACACACACTAGCTGTCACTTTCATTCTCTCTCTCTCCCCTTCCATCTTCCTTTCTTGTCTCCGCCCCTCTTTTCCATACCCTTGCATCCACTTTTCTTTCCCTACGTGCCTCTTGCTTCTTTCTCCCACTGTCTTTTTATCTTCCTCATTGAACATAACCACTGTAGTGGTCATTATTGCGTATGGAATTACAGTTCAATTTGCATTTAACTGATGACAATGACAGCTAACTTATTTTCTTATACTTACTGGCAATTTGCACATCTTTGCAGAAATACATATACAAATTTTTAAATATTCAATTGTTTGCTTTTTTATTTTTTGAGTTGTGAGTGTTCTTGAGGGACCTGGAAACAAATCATTTATCAAGTACAAAAATATTTGCATATTTAAAAATATTTTTTGTTCTTCATATTTTCTTTCCACTTATTTATGTACTTATGAGAAGGCCCCAATACTCTGTAGTTCAGGCTAACCCAAAAATCATCACAGTTTTCCATCCCAGCTCAGCTTCCTGGCTGACTAAAAGTGTTAGTGATTACGTCCATTTTATTTTTACTTTCTGGATGGTTCTTTCTTACCTGCAAATGTTTGATAAAGTCCCATTTACCTATATTTGCACTAGTTGCTTGTGCTTTTGTGAACTTTTTATGACACCATTGTTTAATTCAAAATCTCAAAGAGTATGTACATGGTTATTTCTAAACGTTTTAAAATTTTAACTCACATTTATAGATCTACAAAGTGTACAGAGTTGTTTCTTTAAAATATATACTATGAGTTACACATTCAGCTTAGTTCAAATGCATGTGGATATCTAGTCATCTCAGCATTATATTTTAAAGGTTATCTTCCCATATTCAATTATGATGACACTATTGTCAAAAATCAATTGATAATAAACGTGACAGAAGCTGGAGAGATGTCCCAGTGGTTAAGAGTGATAACTGTCTTTGCAGACCTGAAATATGAATCCTAGCACACACATAGGAAGGCTCAAAGTGGCTTTAACTCCAGTTCTAAGGGATCCAATACCATCTTCTGGCCTGCACAAGCACCTGTATACATTTGCACAGATACATACACATATACATTTACACACAATAAATGAATAAATATGAGTTTCTGAACCCCAGCTTTATTATTTTGATCTATCCAAAGATATCTTAATCCAATACTGTATTTTCTTCACTACCATAAATCTTACAATGAGAATTTCTCATTTTTCAAATCTCTGATTATTCATGTTGTTCAATTTCTTAGGCTCCTGTTGCCAACTTTAAGACAGAATCCAGCTCGAGTTTCTTTGGGAACCACTTTAAATATACAGATTGACTTGGAGAGTATTGTCATTTTGATAAAATATAGTTCCATTGTTCTTGAATATTTGATGTCATTCTTTTTTAAATGTTGGCATTTTTAAATTTATTTCATTAGTAAATTTTAATTTTTAGAGGGTAAATTTTGTACTTCTAATTTTAAATTTTGATTCAGTCAGTTTTACTCTCTTGATGCTATTATGAATAGAATTATTTTTTAATTTTTCATTGTCAATTAATAGAGACACTTTTATTATATTAATTTTGCGTTTCTAATTTTCATGAACTTTCCATATTCATTCTGGTCTGCCTTCCTCAATGAGGACTTTAAGATTTTCTATGCACTAGTTATATCGTATGAAATCAAATAATTTAAATAGTCATTTCCAGGTGAGTTTCTGAACTAATTTCTCTGACTGCAACCTTAAATATAATAATGAATAGAAATATCTATGTGCTCCATTTTTTTCTAGGATGCACTTAGATACAGAAGTAAGTATTTTGTTTGTGGATATTAGGGCAATATTGAAACAACACATTGTGTGTGTGTGTGTGTGTGTGTGTGTGTGTGTGTGTGTGTGTGTACAAACGTCCATCTCTTTTGTAAATTGTCAGGATAGAATCTTTTACACATTCAAAGAATTGAAATATGTGTGTGTGTGTGTGTGTGTGTGTGTGTGTATTCAAATTTCTAAACATTGCACAGCTCAAACTGCTAAATTATACCTTCTCTGAGGGTGACTCCGTTTTGAAGCTGGTTCCTCTTCTAGCAGGCTATATTTTCTAGCCACACATGGGAAGTGGATGATTTGAACCAGGGCCTATCAAAGTAGTAAAAGGAGCGTCTTGAGATCAAAATGAGGTGACTTTCAAGAACAGTATTGTCTCCCTCATCCTTGACTGTGGAGGACTGCCATGGGAAAGGAGTGCAGAATTTACTACGTTCTCCATGGAAGAGTCGGAGAAGCAGTTGGGCATTTAAGATGAGGATTATAACCTCCTGTAAGAAGGCCTTTCAAAAACCCTACCTACTCTATATCAGAAGGAGTTGCTTGGTGGTTTAATAAGCATATAACACACATTTCCTGAATGACCTATGTGAACTCCTAGGATTTTAACAATTTAATAAACTTTAACGAAGAAAGCAGCCATTGTCATTCCTCAAAGCTATAAAGGTGTGCTTGATTTTATTTATGTTATAAGAGGGGATCTCCCTTCTTGGCTCTTGAGTTGTACACATGAATTTTTTGTAACATTTCCCCTGTCAAGAGACCAGCAAGTCAAACTTACCTAGTTTCCACTTACAAAACACAACACAAAACAGAAAAACCTGTCTAACAAATTGTTGGCCATTGACTTTGCCAAAAAAGTTCAGCCTTAAGTAGCAAGGCCAGCTTCCTTCCCCCAACATCTGCTGAGCCATGCTCAGCTTCATGAGACTTCAAATGAGGCCTCTTTCAGAGAGGTTTTAATTTTGGTTCCCTCCATGGTGGTAGCAAACCTTGAAGCCTCCCTAGCTTTCTGTTTCTGCTTCCCCTCTTTGCCCTAACATTAAGGCTTCTCTCAGATTTACAACAATAAAATACTTTCAGAGGTGAACTGGCTAGCTCGAGGAGAATGTTAATGTACATTTGCTTTGTTCTTAATTAGATTCCTTCAGGGGAAACCTTCTGGCCTGGCTTATTATCTGGCTTTGTCGGAGCTTGTATGCTTTATCTAAACACTTTGAAGGAGTCTCTTCACCCATATATTACCTATAAGCTTACAATAGAGACTTTTACAATACTGGTCAATTGGAAAAGGATAGAATGTGGGAAGCCTTATAAAAGAGCTCTTATGATAGATTACTGTTGGGAGGGTCAGGGAGGGAAAGAGAGTGGAAAGGTGGGCTGGTATAGAATGGAAGAGAAGTTTAGAACCGCTACTCTCTGGGCTCACTTTTTGGTGAATTATTATTTACTTTTTGGTGAATTTTGCTTCTGAAAAAAAAATAACATTTCCATTTTTGGCAAATCATTATTGGGTGAGAAAAGTGGGTAAGAAAACTGTCCCTGTGGAGGCCTATGAAGTTCCTCATAAGTTATTTGTTCCAATTGGAAGCATAGTTCCCTGAACCCAAAGACCAGAGCAGAAAACTTTATACCCCCAAAAGTGTCAAGAGTTTGTCCGCCTTTACAGCGGGGATCCCCATCTTCCCCCAGTTTCTTTCAAGAACATCACACACACACACACACACACACACACACACACACACACACACACACACACAGAGGAATCAACCCCCCACTGGCTTCTGCAGCTGGGGCTCTGGTTCTTGGCTCCCATGACTAACAAGAACGAAAAAGGAATCTCTTGCTTCTTTTCTACAGTGTAGTTGGAGACAGTATGGCTCAGGGTTTCTACTGCTGTGGCAAAACACCAGGAGCAAAAGCAGTTTGGGTGGGAAAGGATTTACTTCAGTCTCCATATCCAGTTCACAGTCACTCATGAAGGGAATCGAGGGCAGAAATTCAAGGCAAGGATCTGTAGGCAGAAATTTGAGAGGTGGAAGCCACAGAGGAACTGTGCTTTCGGGCTTGCTCTTTATGGCTTGCTTAGTTGGCTTTCTTGTCCATTCAGAGATGTCAACACCCACAATGGGCTGGGCCCTCTCACCCTGATCACTAGGGAAGAAATGTTCCACAGGCTTTCCAGTGGGCCAATGTTACGAAGGCATTTTCTTAATTGTGGGTCCTTTTCTAATATATTGTTAAGTTCATGTTAGGTTGAAAATAACTACCCAGCACACAGCTACTCTCTGATAGCTGAAGCCCCACAGCCCTCTGGACTTCTCGCTCTTGTTTCTTTCTTCCTCTTGACCCTCTGTTCACCCTCACCCTCATCCGCATAGTGCATTCCGTCTGTTGATCACAAAACATCACTTGTAAGCCTTGGCAGTGTCCCTTCAGGGCAGGAATGGTTCTCAACTAACACTCTAGAGTATCACAAAGAATGACAGCAGTTGGCAAGGAATAAGCCAAGTGTCGTTTCTCACAGGCATCTTGGACATATCACCACAGTTTGTTTAACAAAACTACTCTCATTGGTAGTAGGAATGGATGATTGTAGAATATTAACAGGCCAATGGTGATGATGGAGATTATGATGATGATGATGATGGTGGTGGTGGTGGTGGTGGTGATGATGATGATGATGATGATAATGATGTTCTAAAGTGTTACAAATGAAGATGTAGGGAGAGCAGTCTCTTGATTCTTAGAAAAGTAACATCTGGGTCCCTCAACTCTTTCTATTCCCTATATTCATTTTCCTAGAATTGGAAAGAGTATTACAGGCCTTCACAAAGTTTTCTAGATCTCTATCCTGAACATGAAAAAGCAGGAGTGTCAGAGGACAACAGAAAGGGTAAAAAAAAAAATCATACCTCCCATGGGAATGGACTTAGCTACCATTAGTTTAGAGTGAGCAGGGCTGGAGTGGGCTTAGGGATGGTAGAGCAGACCTGGACTGGAAACAATTCTTGCTCTTCCAATTACATCCTGATGAGAGCCAAAGAACACAAAGCAGAGGTCACCCTGAGAGCCTCAGAGTGTTTCAAGTGACTCTAGAGCTACAATTAGATGACAAATAGTTTATAAAATGCACGAGTTTTTCAGAGAGCTGTATGCAGAGTCTGGGAGGAGGTACATGAGTCTGACCTCCATCTTTAAGGAGGGAAGAAGCAGGGTTTTTATAAGCAGGTTGGATATTTTTAGGGGCTCAGATTTGACAGTTGTTCCTATTATGTATATTCTGACCTGATTCTCCTGTGTACAAGATGAATAATTTACCAAAATGCACATAAGAGTAACCCTTTGTTATTCTCTATAATGAGCGGAGACAGGAGCATTTCCCCACTTGGCCTGAATCCCCTAAGGCTTAACTTAGCAAGACTCTGCTCTGCTTTCCAATAGATATTGTGGGTAGGAGACACCCACATCTGGACTTGAGTTAGGTAAGGTGTGTGTGGAAAAATTAAATGGGAGGCCTGGACAAAGCCAGGGCAAGGACAGTGTGAAGCAAGGTTTTCATAGCACTGTCAGATCTGTGGGATACCAAGTAAGTAAGTGTCACAGAGGAGTCAGGATTGTCAAAAACTCACAGGAACTGACTGCTAATATGAGCTCGGGAAGAGCATAATTACATCAAGCCTTCACATGAGCTGAACACAGGTTGCTACATCCTCTGTGGACCACCAATTATGTACTTGGAACCAATTGAAAAACTTGTACTTCTGCTTCCCTCTATCAAACCCCTTTCTCCTTTTCTCCCTCTGTCTCTTTCTTCTTTGAGATCCATGATTCAGAAACCCATCTCTCTCTCTCCTTTGCTTCAGAGTAACAAGAATCTATGGAGCTCAGCCTCACTAAACACGCACAGCTCTGCGTGGCTCTACAGTTCACATACACTTTAGGACTTCCTCAGACATGATGCTGCCCTTCCCTCAGGACATGGGCACAAGGGGAAAGCCTCCTGATCTTTCTTCTGCTTTCCTCAGAGAAATTTGGGAACTCAGGGGCTAAGTATTCTCCTTTCCACCCATGCTAGCAGCAAGAAGTGCAGGCTCTGGATGACATGAATTCAAACCAGCAACTCCTGGGCCTGAATTGGAAGCATTTGCAAAAGTTTACCTGAGACTTTCTTGCCCTTGGGGAATCTCTCTGGGCCTTTCCTGACACAAGGAGAGAGGTTTGCTTGCCTTCTATTTTATTTTTTAAGAGAGATAGTTTTGCATAATCTATATAAAATAAGCCACTGTTCTGGAGAAGATGATTGGCTTATTAAAAATACATAGCATATATTTTTAAACAGGCAGAGCTGACATCCTACATACAGGAGAAGTGCTTACATGAATGGTGAGGAATTCATCGCCCACCCCTCTTCCCCCATCTGTCCCTGCCCATCTGTCTATTTAATGAGGGATCTGTTTAAATAAAGAAAACCTTAAATATGATTCTATTCAGATTCATAGACTCTTCTGGATAGCACAGAATAACCCACACAAACCTGCCAGCCTTCTAGTTGGCCATTCAACCCACCACAATTACTTATATGCAACAACCTTTGCTTTCTAAACTTGAGACAGCATTGTCTAAAAATGGCATCCAAAAAAGATACATATCCAACTTAATTTTCCAAACATCTTAACTGGCATATATGTAGAATGAGAGATGAACATTATAAGTAGTCAAGAAGTGTTGTATCTGAGGCATCTTTTTCCAGTGTTGAGTGAAGAGCTAACACTCAAAGCGTGTTCATTTTGATCCTCAGCCATTAACAGTAGTATTAAGAAGGTTTGTCTCCTTAAGGATTCACTCCACATGATGAGTTCTTAAAAAATGTATTACTTAACTTCTAAGTGAGAAAACTGATGCCCAGAAAGGCTCTGGTCTTTAGTGAATTACAGACCTGTGACTGGAACTTCTTATTAAAGTGTTTATTCTTGTTAATCCACAAGTTACCCAGAAATCCTACAGATAGAAAACAAGCTAATCCATTTTCACTGTATCGTTTGGCTTCATAAATAAATCATTCCCTTAGCAGTTCTGGCTTGCAGGAAGCGGGAGAGGGTTTGTTTATGTGCAGTAATGGAAAAAGAAGAATGGCCTGGGAGGTATAGGCCGTCTTTGGGATTCTGTGATCCCGTACATTATATGTGGGAAGGTGTTTGTGGGGAAATCCATGAGCTGTAATTTCTGCAGTTCCGGAGTCGTTGCTCCCATGACACTCATGTGGGGAGCCTGTGGCTGACTCGTGCCATTCTTCAAAAAGATATCAAGCTCCCCAGACTCTCTGCTTTTAATTTAAAATTTTAATTTATACTTTTCCATGGATGATACTGAGACAGACATGGCCGTGAGTAAATATGTCAGGATAATCTATTGAATGGGATTAAAATGGCATATGCTTGGAAACATTTTAATTTCATGTTGCTCACTTCTTTGCCTAGTTTAATGAACAAATAGGGAGGCTGGGTTTTAAAGCTGTAAGTGGGAAGGAAGAAAGAGAGCCAGGTAAGCAAATAAATATCTGGAATTGCTTTCGGTGGCTTCTTAGAGCATCGAAGCCCAGCCAGGGGGCAACACCTGGGAGAGCTCTGAAAGACAAGTGGACAGCTGTGGGGTTAATATCCTTGCCACAAATGTGAAATCACACACCTTCTGCTAGGAGCAGGGGCCTACAGAAGAAAGTGGTGGGCTGGGGTATTAGAGGAGAGAGGCCACTGTTAATTGGAAAGGCATGGTGTTTTCCCCAGGGCTTATTGGTTTTGCAATGGCTTTGCTGGTGCTCTAGCTTCTCTAATCCAGTCAGTCACAAGGTGGGCCAAAGAAGATGTCCCAAAGTCAGACAGCTCTCAGAGATGATGCTACACCAAGCACTTACCCAGTGTGCTTTCTGTGGAGTGTTTAAGTAAATCTATGCTCATGTTCCATCTGTCCTAAGATGTAACCTATCTCTGTCTGTGGGGTGAAATATGCTTCACTAGTTTGTGGTGTCTTCTGAGAGTAGGAGGGGTCCTTGAAATGATGTTCACAGTTGTGCGGGGTCCATCAGTCTCTGTACAATATCTTAGGGAAATAGACATTGTTTTTCTCAATTTGCTGACCAGGTCACACTTTCTCTATGAGTCTCTCCTTGCTCCATTCCTCCAGGACACAACTATCTGCACTGACAGTTTGACTCTGATTCCTGTCTCTCTCAATCTACCTGGCCTGAGAGTAGTTCGTCAAGGCTAATGATTGCCCTGTTTCTATGCAAACCTGTTTAAGCCAAGGACATTTCTGCAGAAGCGATCAGGGTCTATTGGCCCTATGAATTCTCTTGCAGGTGTACACAATTGTATTGATTGATCTCCCAATTATGGATTTTTAGGAGTACAGCATTTTACCAACCACAGGTCATCAATCTAGAAACCAGCCCATCACCGCTCTTGTCAACACAATGTGAAAGAGGCCTGATGAAAATACAAAGTTAGAGTTGTCTCACTGCCTCTGACTGAAAAAATAAACTAGCCAGGGAAATGAAACCTTACCCCAGAACGCCACACAGGGTGAAACAAGAACACTTTGGAAAAAAACAGGATCTTTTTATAAGTGGAAAAGAATCCAGAGGCCAGCTGGGAAAGCACGCATCAGTTAGCTGGTTAATGCTAAAACTATAAAGCTCATTTTTAATTTAATGAGCAGACTAGATCTGTCTGGTAATTAGACACCACATGGGCAAATCATCACTATGTAAGAATAACTATTACGAATAATTATTGTTTTGGTTTTTTTTTTTTTTTTTTTTTTTGCTCTTGTTTTGAGTTAGGGTATCACTATATAGGTTGGTCTTGAACTTGCTATCCTCCTGCTTTGACCTCTTGAAGGGTGGGATTACAGGTATAGATTACCTGTGTAACTAAAATTTACTCCTCCTAGAATGAAAAATAAAAGAGAATGGCCTTAGAAGTTCTGAGAAATGAACAAGAGGATTCATCACGCTTGGCTAAACTACCTTAGGTTCCTAGACCAGGGAGGTTGAACAGGGAGAGAGGTCTCTGACAGGTTCTATTTATTAGGTACAATCAGTTCAGCCACATGCATTACTTCTTCCAGTCCTCATAATAACATTGAATGATGCTATAAAGTCAAAACTCCTGCCCCACTTCTCAGATGGGAAATTAGAAGTTCTCAGAGCTTTCCTGATTAGTTTTTATTGTCAACTTGACACAACCTAGAGTCTCCTGTGAGAAGAAACTCAACTGAAGAATTGCCTTGACCAGATTGGGTTGTGGGCATGGCTATGAGAGATTGTCTCCATTGATGATTCAAGGAGCAAGGGCTCAACACCATCTGTCGGCAGCACTGTCTTTCTGGAGGGGAACCTGGGTTGTATGAGAGAGCTGTCTGTCAGCATCCTTCCATGGCTTCATTCCTCCACGGCTTCAGTTCTTGCTTGAGTTTGCATTTACTTCCTTCAATGGTGGACTGTGATATAGATGGATAGGATGAAATAAACCCATTCCTCTCCTAATGATGTTGGTTAAATGTGGATCATAGCAACAGAATACAAACAAATACAGAACTTAAGCAAAATACCTTTTCGTGGGCCCAGCCCTTGTTTGTTTGGCATCAAGTCCCTTCCTTAGCTCCAAAGTATTCCATTTGCACAAGTATCATCAAAGCTCATCAAGAAATCTCAACGTCTGCCTCACCCCTCAGCATTGTCATGATCCACCTAGATGGCCTACCTGGCTTTCCCTTCACTGAAAACAGCCATCATCAGCTAGCTAACAGCTTTCCACTTTAGTAATGTGTAGTTTCTTTGCTTCTGGCTGGCTTGCTCTAGGGCTTCCCATGCGTTTAGCCTACCCTCTTCTCTCTCTAAGCCACAGCTATCTTCACTCCTCTTACTCAACAAATAGTAATTTTTCTCAATTCTAGACTTCAGATTTACTCACCTGGCAGATGTGACAGTTGGTAAATATTGTCTTTTGCACTGTGCTTGCAGCTGAGCCCTGCAGGAGACCATGCTCAAAACTGGCAGGATGCTGGATTGTACATTCTTGACCAACTGCACGAGAGACCTCAACCCTACTTGTGAAACCTAGGACAGTTCTCTAGCAATTAGGCTTTCATTTTCTATAATAGTTATTTCAATTGTTCTTGACCTATTCCCCTTATTTCTATCCTCCCATTTGCTTTCAGCTGGCAACTTTGTCATCTACAGTGGAGAAAATAGAAGCCATCAATTGTCTCCATGGTTTCCTATTGTAATACAAGGTCACCTGTGTTTCTACTATTTTTCTTCGCTTAGGGGACAGCAGATTGATCATCTTTTCTTAAGTGCTTTAGATCCAACACTTTTTACCTTTATCATAGCATTTTATTTTAATGGCAGATGTCTTTTCTTCTATATTATAGCTTACTCCCATTTCACGAGACCATTTTCATCAGCACATATGCCAATAGAGTAGAAGAAAAGGATGCAGGATTCTTTGTCATACTCACAACTGTATCTCCAGTGTGGACAGTCAGATTACTCATCGTGTAGCTGGTCCTCAGCACATTGGCATTCCTATGGTTTGGGAAGGTATTCTGTGTTTTCAGGTAGATCTCCACCGTCATTGTGCATGTTAGGACACAGGAGCACCTCACATGTCAATGGTCACAGCAGAAACCATAGCATGCTATTATCCCACAGTAGATTTTGCATTCTCATGACACTGTTTATTTTGTTGCTTGTATTATTCTGGCTCCTCTCATTTCTTCAGGGCTCTCACTCTGCATATTCCATCTGGATACATTCCTTCCCTTCTACACATAAACACTAAAACACACATATACTCACATGGATAATATAAAGCATGCATCTTCTGTACTAATGTAACACTTTCACTCTAGGTAACATTAGAGAGACACCAGTTTCCAATATGAAAGGCATTTATGATGCATGTGCGTGCTGATCTTTGAGTTCAGCCTCTTGCACTGTTCAGATGTTTGGGGGTTGAGTCCTCTCTCAGAAGCTTTTATTCCCTCCCAGTTCTTCTGCTGAGGCTCTCAGAATATTCTCAACCAATATCTCAGCACAAATATTAGCTCTAGCATAGTCATTACCAGTGTTAAATTTCTGACTGTCTGCATCATAAAGGGTTTTCCCTTTCATAATTTAGGGTCTTGTTGATGCTTTAGAGTTGTCTCTATTTGTAACTCAAGAAATAACAGAGAAGTTAAAGCCTCCCAAGAGAACAGCTTTTGCAATTCAGAATGCACTGGGAGTTGATTTAATGATATTTCATTTGGGCTCTCCTGTTCTTTTGCTTTGAAAAGTCATTTATTATTACTTTATGACTTCTCTAAAGCAGGATCTTCTTCCTATCTCTTCAGCTGGCACTATTAACATATTTTGATGTATTGCATCAAGAGATGAAGTCAGGTTTGAGAGATTAAGAGTCTTCTTAATGGAAATTTGCTTAACGCTCAATTAACAAAAAAAGAAAAATCAAGACAAACAAACAAGCACTAAGCTCACATTGGAATGCACGTTAATGAGATAAATCCAGGGAAGTGTGTTCAGAACCTTCACATATAACGCATCACCTCTACCAGGGTTTCTTAAATTGAGGACTCTGTAGAAGATTACATTAAAGGTAGAGCCCAAGAATTGAAAAATAATTTTCATGGTTTCCCAGTGGTAACATTATTTTAAAACAAGTTTATATAGAATCATAAAACTAGATATAAATGCCTTCAGCATATTCCATTACATGACTCTAAATTCTTAAAATATAAGTTCTACGCACACATAAATACCAAAATTGGAATTTGCAATATTCATTTAATGAAACAGATGAAATTTTATTAAAATTGGATCCCAAGTTGCATCTTGAACCACAGCCCTGACAGCCATAGGCCACCATTCTTCAATTTAACCAACGCAGTGTGATGGCTGAGTCTTCCCCATCCCAACCCTAAGGGACCTTCATTACACAGCAGACTCAGTCTCATTCAGCTTTTCTTGGCAGGAACGCATCACTGACCCCATAAGTCACCTCTGTATTTTCCTCATTAGCCTGAGAGAATGGAAGGACTTCCCTGTAGCACAGTGATAATAGAAACAAGTACCAACTTGAATATTTAAATCTAATTGTTACTATGCTACTTCCAGACTATGTATGCATTACACTTCCCCAATTATAATATAAATGAAAAATTAGATTGAAAAATACACAAAAAATACCCCCTGGGACCCTGTGTGTATGTCTGCGTTTGGGTATAGAGTGTACAAACCTCACCGAGGGACAGGTATCTCCATAGACATTTCGTTTACCCTGTGAATGTTCTTTTGATGCCACATTGAGAAACATTGCAGGCATTTTAAACGCACAAACAAGTATTAATCACCCGTTGGATGCCAGGTGGCCTGGGGGAAGTGATGTCACATGGAACAAAAAGCACCAGTGCTTTCCTCATCCTTGTGCTATTTACAACCCAGCAAAGGAAGCTGTAAATCAGTAGTTCTCAACCTGTGGGTCGTGACCCCCAAATGGAGTCCCATATCAGATTTCCTGCCTATCAGATATTTCCATTGTGATTCCTAACAATAGCCAAATATCTATGAAGTACCCAAATAATTTTATGGTTGGGGGTCACCACAACATGAGGAACTGTATTAAAGGGTCGCAGCATTAGGATGCTTGAGAACCACTGCTTTCAATGGCTGAAGTTCAACTGTGTGAATCTGACAAATAATTCGAAGATCTGCAGCATTAACATTGCATTAGAAGAGAATTGAGACTGAGGTCTGAATCAGAGCCCGAGCGGTATCTTCTAGCTCTCTACACACAGTAGCATGTCAAGTATGATTCCAATAACAGCAGTAGAAATATGAAGGTGTTTTCTAGTGAAGCCTCCTTTCCCCCAAATTCCAGTCATCAGTGCTTCCAACATTAACATTTACAAAGCTATTAATACAGGAGGAGTGCACTATAAGTCTGGCTTAAGAGACTCGTTCTCCATGTCCACAGATATCTCAGATATCCTGTGGATTTCTGTGTATATGAGTGACTCTTGTTTTTAATTTGGACATGCTTTTCAGATAAGCATCTTGCTGCTCTCACACTAGGGTAGTTAAGTTTCATCACCTGACCCAGGCTCCAGCTGGACATTTCTTCACAACTCTGCCCCAGATCTGCCCAACCCCCACAGCTCTCCCCTTTCCTCCCCATGATTCCCTTCACCCCATGCTTCAGTCTCTGGAACTGATCTGTCTGTATCTCTCTGTTTTCTTTGTCTTGCTCTAGATGCAGCTTCATGAGGCAGAGAATTTGCCTCTTCACTGTACTCTCAGCTGAAGAAAATTCTCTTATATATAGTAGATGCTCGTTAAGTACAAGTTGAATGATGGCATTTTTACGTTTGCATTCTCAGAGGTGAAATATAAAATAAAAGATGAGAATAAAGAAGATAAAAATGTTAAAGTTTGCAGATTTTGCATTTCAGGAAATGACGTCTTTTGACAAAAATTCTAGCCTGTGTCTTAAACGATGTTTTCAAGATAAAAGATCTGGTGCCTGCAGCCCCAACAGACTAGGCTTGCCTACCTGATCCTGGAAGCATCAAACTCCATGAGAGATGCTAAAAAGCACAAGAAGAGGTTTAATCAAGAGGAAAAGGATCAGATAAGAGGGTTCAGTGATCTGAATGTGACTTCAGGTGCTGGCCAGGGACTTAAGCAGGAGAACTGACTGAGGAACAAGGAGCATGCATAATTGAGGAGGTACTGTCTCTGTGAGTGTTCCTTGTCTCAGTTTGCTTCTGCAAGGAGGTATGAAGAAATTCTTACTGATTGAAGGGTCAGCCTGGTTCTCAGGAGGTGATTGCTGCTTCTCTAATGTTCAGCCTGGAAATTGGAGGTAATTGCTCTCATCCAGGAGGTAGGCTGTCCTGGCAGCCTTTGCTGTTCCTGCAACCTCAGGTAGCTATAGTTTTAGGACAGTGACCTGAGAAGTTCAAGAGCATTTGGGAATGTGGCACAGAAAGTTGTAAAAAGCTGACAATACCCAGATCTTGTCTGTTTCTTCAGGCTTGAAGGGGAAAGAAACTGGGTGTACCAATGGCTTCTCTACAAACACAACTTGAGCAATAAGCATGCTTCTCTGCAGAAATAAGCAGGTGATCAAAAGTAGAGGAGTCAGATCCAAAGCAAAGACAGAGGTACCCGGCTTTCCACTCAACATTTAGTCATCTTGTCATCCAAGTGAGGAGTTGGTACTTTTAGCAAAAGCACTCTGTATGCTCAGAATAGTGTCTGGTCTAGTTCTTTTAGGAGACAAGTGGTTCTCAAGGGAGAGTCCCCAGAACAGCAGTAGGGGAACTTGCCAAAGGCAAATTCTAGGTCTTGCCAGCCATCTTGCTGGAAGTTAAAGGGACCAGGCCTTATGGCCTGAGTTATCCCCTGTGTACCAACTCTGGAAAGCTTTAAGTTTGAAGCCTCACCTCTGAAAATGAGAAACAAAAACAAAGAATACTAACAAACACCAATTCTCGAGATCCCTTACTTCACACTCAGTGGAGCTGAAAAGTGGCATTTGATTCCAGCTCCCTAACGTCCCTTCAAAGCACTTTTTGGGTCACCCTGATTCTTATTTCTACCCACTCTCCTCATACTCCAGGTGGCTAAGGACACATAAAATATGGCACTAAATGGCTTTCCTTTCCTCTTAGATTATTTTATCACTTATGAAAAATGTAAATGCTATAGATTTTTGAAACCGTGATTAGATATAGCCAGCCAAATGCTTCCAGCCTTAGTCCTGAGATTCTCAAAGCTTCAAATCAGGAAGCCTATCACTGACTGCCTATGTCTGAGTCACGTTGATTGGCCTCTTGGTGCTTTGAGACTAGTCAATGACTATAGATATGCCTCAACTGCCTTATCTGTGAACTGTGGGTAATGGAGATGCTTTCTCAAAGGTCCTTAGGTGGAATGTTATCTTAATATATGATAAGTTCTCACAAGTACTCCTGGAGGAACAGCCAGCCAGCTCTACTTTTAAAGGCCATTTACAAATGAGTGTAATGAGTTCTGTTCCACCAAGGACTACTAGGTTGAGTTGGCTTGGACTTTAAATATTTTACATGTCTAGGAGTTGTCAAGACACCAGAAAGATATTAATCTTCCTCACCTTGACTGGTGGCTCTCTCTTATTTAACATAAATCATGGCCCCCTCTGTGCTTCCTGTTAAAGAGGATCGAGCTTATGGCATCAAATAGCAGAGCAGGAGCACAGGTTTGGAAGATCACTTAAGCATACTGCTCCAATCCTTCCTGAGTTCTCTGTCCTACTGTTCAGAGGACCAAGCAAAGGAGAGTTATATGGTGCCAGGGGGAAGCCAGAAGCCAGGAGCCAAGAGCCAGCATGCAAAAGGCTGCTCTACTCTGCCAACTCCACCAGTCCACTTAGTTTCTCTGTTGCTGTAGGGTCTAAGAACTGCTTTCTCTAGCTTTCTACAGATACTGTTTTCTCTTTGTACTTCATATCCACTGATGGGACTCAGCTGAGGAGCAAGTAACTGGGATCTATGTATCCAACGGTCACCTGACTCTTCTAAGGATACTTGGGTTGTGTGCTTCCTTGAAAACATGGGTTTCAATTAATAAACATCAAATGACATTCCTCTGCTATGGTGCTGGTAATTTGCTGGTCCCATATGAAGACAATAATAGTTTTTGAGGAAATGGATTTTAAGCTGTCTAATTCCCTACATCTCTTTGAGAGAGTACCTACGATTAGACTGTTCTCTTCTGATTACGCCCCTGTCACAATCATCCATGAGACAATATTTTCTCTACTATCTCCATGACATGGCACTTACCATTAGCACCTTACCCTTGAGGAAGGGCCCCACAACAATCAAGCAGACAGGGCTCTTTCTCCCAGCAGGAGCAAATTCATAGCAACACCTTGAATCTTCTGCCCTTGAGCCAGAGCTCAAAGAGAGGGTTTTCATAGCAGGCAGTATGATTTAACATATGAAAACAGTATTTTTGAGTACAGTGAGTTAAACCAGATGCTTCTAGTGAAAGACCAGTATGCCATTACTAATCATTGGATGAGCCCTGGTATGATGTCATCAGTACACTTTGTCCAGGTAGTGAGAAGCTGACGGAAAGTAACATTGAGTTAGAAGCCCTCTGCAATTCAGGTATTTTCCAATTCGTTGCTTTAAAAGAAATTGAAAGAGGAATTAATTGAACTGTCAGTTGTGAGATTATCAAAATAATTTTTGAGGCTATATTACTGTGCAGTTTTTGCCATATATCTTGGAAGGCTTTCAAAGAATTTAGTAGCATTGTAATAGGAGATTTTTATTGCCATTTTGTGCTTCTGTTAACAAGGTTGCTTTAAAAGCAAAAGTAGAAAAGAATTGATCCTAAATGTTATCTCATTATAGAAGTAAATGATTTCTTAATTTGTGGTATGAAAAACCAGGATTACCCGTGAGATTAAGCTCTGTATTTACAATTCAAGTTCATTTTTTTGTGGTTAATTATTACTTAGTATGTGGAGCATATCTATATTGTTTTGTCAATTTTATACTTTTGGTGGTAACTCATTTTAAAAGCAAATATTATTACTTAGCGTTTTATAACCAAAGGACATAAATGAAATTTGAAATTCAATCTCTCTATATTTTTGTTACAGATAAAAATGATAGGTGATCAATAAAATGTTTTCAAGCATAAAATGCATCCTGCTGAGGACATATAAAGGAAGGATAATCTCAAGTTCAAAAAGGAACAATATACACTGGTGACTTTTAAAGAAGAGCTTGTTCATGAATTTTGAAGATAGATTATAATGATTATCAATCACTGAAGTGTTTAAAATTCCACTAACACATAGGGTCTCTCTCTCTCTCTCTCTCTCTCTCTCTCTCTCTCTCTCTCTGTTTCTCCCAATCTCCCTCCCTTTCTCCCTCTCTGTTCCCACATCAAATAAATTCTAGGAATGTTTTATTTTCAAGTGAATGAATTGTTTTCTAGAGAGGAACGTAAATTATTTGAAGCTACAGTTTAACTAAATCAGTTTGTGAATACACTGAAGGTTACAAAACGGCACCAAATAAAGGTTAGAATCTTTCTGTTCCTTGTCACCTGCATTTACTGTGGTTCCTGAACTTCACAGACGCTGCTTTCTTTGCCAGTCTGTGCTCTTAAGAGTGCATCTATCTCTTCAACCTTCTTGGATCACCTCTGTACCCAACCCTGTGCTAGTCAGACTGCGGGGGGAAGCCTTGTTTTTCTTACTTGAAAGTTAACAGACTAGCCTATCTCTTGCCAGTGCCAGGACAGCAGCTCTGCCACCATGTCTCCTGTGAGTGTGCTGTGATGGATTGTGGGTATGCACATCATCATTAGCCTCTCAGAGCACATTCCTTCTCACATTGCATTCTGGGTCCTTCTGCATCTGTTTCTAGCTCCTGGGGTGTTCTTCCCCAGCTGCAGGCACATCTATCTCTTTCCCTTGGGGGGTTGGTCAACTGCAGGACATAAGCAGTGACAAGCCATAGTCATTTGCATCCCCAGCCTCTCATGTGGAGGGACTGTCTGTGATTACAGGCTGAGGTCATGGGGTGAAGGAAGGAGGAAGAAGGACACTGTTGAGAATCTTGCCTGCCCTGAAATCTTCAGAGGTGGCGGGGAGCTTGAGGAAGCCCTAGTTCTTTGAGGTGAATATGATCCATCTGCAGGCTTCATGCAGCTCAGGGGCACAAGGAGATTATCAGCACCTGGGAGGTCTGAGGTAAATAAGTTCAAGTCTTGATTAACTACAAGTTAAGTATTTGCTCATGGATTATCTGGGACCTATTTGAAATACTGATCTACTTTCTGTTCCCTGTGCCTCTGGGCCTTTGCTACCACAATGTGGTAAATGTGCTCAAAAAAATATAAACTAATTTTCATATCAGCCTGAGGGTAAAGTAAGAGGAAAAGCAATGTGCAGGCAAGATATTCATACACTATGCTCCTAAATCAAAGAGAAATGATTTTGTATCATGGCTTCTTCTGGATGATTCAAGCTTCTGCCTTGTGTTTAGGAAGTTTCATTAATAATTGATTGCCTGTTTTTAAACTATTGTTGCTGTTTCATTTTCTCCTTGCCATATAAAAACACATGTATAATCTCTCTCTCTCTCTCTCTCTCTCTCTCTCTCTCTCTCTCTCTCTCTCTCTCTCCCTTCCTCCCTCTCTTCCTCTCCTCTCTCTTGCCTCTTTCTTTCCTCCTCTCTCTTCTTCCTTTCCTCGCTTCCCTCTTTTTCCTCTCCTCTCTTTTCTTCTCTCCTTTATTCTTCCTTCCCTCTCCATCGTCTCCCCAAATCCCTCACAGGTGTACCATAGATGATCGGGTGACCAGGGTAGCCTGGCTAAACCGCAGCACAATCCTCTACGCTGGGAATGACAAGTGGTCCATAGACCCTCGAGTGATCATCTTGGTCAACACGCCTACCCAATACAGTATCATGATCCAGAATGTGGATGTATATGATGAAGGTCCATACACCTGCTCCGTGCAGACAGACAATCACCCCAAAACCTCCCGGGTCCACCTCATAGTGCAAGGTAAGTTACAGTGGGACCTGCGGCTGATGTCCCTTTTGGAAATGGACTGGAAATGTAATATTGGTCTTTGTGTTTATGAATAAAGACACAAAATAATCACTTCCCTTTGTTAAATCCACAGGTTGCGAATTACAAATCTTCTTCTAGACGTTTTTCAGTTATTTTCCTCTAGCACTTTGTTCTCCCCCAGGAAGCTTTTGTTCATATACAGCTGAACTTCCTTAAGAAACATAGCATTTATGCTGGTGCAAGATTCAAACATAGATAAATGCAGTATTAATCACAGAGGCCTTTATTTCTCTAAGGCTTGTTTCATTTAAAAAAGGCTAATATTAATGTGAAACTGCCATGCGTGTTCTAGAAATGACACTGAGTTCTAGCCAGTTAGGGCCTCTCTGACATTCCTGCTGCTTATACCTCTTTACAGTCCCAGAGCAGAGCTAAGAGAGAGCATATCAGAATGATATCTCTGGGTCAGAAACAAATTCATATGGTTAAAAGGAGCAGAAAGAGTACTTCAGCATCATTGTCTCTATTCTTTTAAAAATCTGACTCAGTTTAGCCCAATGCCAGATACACTATATTGAGTTAAAAAGATCTACTTAGCTATCATCTGAAGACCATGTTAAAGCAAGGCAAGAAACCAAAATAAACTTATTTTGAATTATCCCAATTGCCACCACTGCTTAAAGCATTATGTTCCTATGGTAAGGATCAACTGTCAAACAGAAGAATTCCATCACCCAGTGCCACATCCCTTCTGCAACATATGGGAAGCTCAGGTCGACCTCTCCCAATGCATTCAGCTTATGTCTGAGAGACATCTACTGGGCTTCCAGAGAGGGGCTCTGTATACGATTTAGTCATTATCAACTTCAGTGTATCTGATTCAATCCTCCATATACTCAACAGATTTTTTTATACCTTTAGATTATGAAATGTATACACCA
>CM052706.1:86674731-86722319 GCA_028551405.1 Uromys caudimaculatus | reverse complement strand
CTCCTGGAGTTTGGACCACCAACCAAAGAATACACATTGATGGACTTATGGTTTGGACCACATATGTGGCAGAGGATGACCTCGATGGCCATCAGGGGGAGAGGAAAGGCCCTTGGGCCTGAGGATGTTAGAGGCCTCAGTAAAGGGGAATGTCAAGGTGGGAATATGGGGATGGGTGGTCGGGAGGGGGGTGGGAGGTGGAATTCCCTCCTAGAGGTGGGTTGGGGAGGGGATGGGGGTATCCAAAGAGGAGACTCAGAAAAGGGGAAACATTGGAAATGTATATAAAGTATCAAAAATAAAAAAGGAGGAAAAAAAAAAAAAGAGCTATTCTGAGAGACACACAGCACTAAAGCTTGGCTTCCAATCTATTGGTTCCTATCTCTACCCCTCATTAGAGATTCAAAGATGTCTGTCATGGAATGGGCATTTACAGATATTGCTGTTTTCCACATAAGTGTCCCAGCCAGAGGGTAAGAGATTGAGTCAGGATCACTGCTTGGAGACTCAAGATTGCTTACTATCTAGAACTAAAGGCACAGCCACATTCCTTCTTAAAGGACAATGGAGACACTGGGTGATATTAGTGATTAAAGATGGGTTGGAATGTCCTAACATCTGCTTGCCACTTGGACTTGACTCTCCACAAGAACTATGATCCTTAGCCTTGAAGGTGGCACCTCCATTGTCTTCACGTCCAGATGAAGTAATGCCTAAATGAAAAAAAAAAAAAAAGTCCAGTGCTGTACAATAACTGACTCAACAGAATGAGACAAACGTATAAGCATGTGAGTTCTGAGACAGGCTACATGGGGCTCATAGGGAGTAGATTCAGGATGGTGCCTCTGCAGTTTACTTTGAGTAATTCCTGGCGTGTGGTGTGGAAACCTATAGTGTCACCTGGGGTGTTGCGATCACTCAGGGAGACTCTGAGAGTTGGGGGCCCATGGGCAGTAGCTTCTCCTGTTCTAGAAGTCAGCTCCTCCCATTTCTCACACCCAAGGTCCAGCCTTCTGTAGCTTTGGCCTCCTAGGAGCTTTTAGAATACAAAGGCAAGCCAGTAGGTGGCTAGAGGAAGAAGGGTGTTCTGTTACCAGAACATTCCACACATAGGACTTTTCATTAAGCAAGAGGCCAAGCTTGAGTTTGGCAAGGGCATTCCTGCTGGTCCTGGTGAGCAGCGCAGAATCCTCAGGGGGCAGATGCAGCCGCCCTGTTGCTCTTCCTACTCAGTGAGAAAGAAGCCAAGGTCTGCTCTCTTCCCAGCAGCTATCGGCTTTTGTCCAGTCTATAGATTAATTTTTCAGACTTGGTGTTAGTTCAGGTTAGATAAAGATAATGAAAGTTTCCTAATCCTCTTAAAGAAGATTTATCTGACTGAGTAGAAAGCTTTTTGAATACAATAAGGCATGTATAAAACTGAGGCCTAATCTTGCCCTTAATTTCAAACTGCTGATGGCTATTGATTTTGCAATAAGAAAAACTGAAAAATTTCCCAGCTGCAACTTGTCTGTTTTTTTTTTAAAAAAGGATTTATTTATCTCCTGTTTGACAATATTAATATCTCATTACTGCTACAAATTGGGTGCCATTAGCAGAAGGGAGACCATCCCATGCAGCTTTTAGCTTTGTTTTGTTCTTCTGCTATGTCCAGGCATGAGAGATGCTCTGCCATGGTCCTTGATGTCTTGGAGACTATTGTAAAGGCCACCTTTCACCATGTGTCAGATGGCACTGAAACCTTCGTTACAATTCACATTGTTCCCTCAGGTACTTCTTGGCTACTGTGGAGTTCATTTTATGTCACCACATAAGCCCGTGTAATAATGCCATCTAGACCATGTAAGTAAGTGGGAAGGAAACCTAGAGCTGTGGCAAATTGTGGCTGTGGGTTAGGTTAGTCACAGGAGGAAAATTCACTTGGCAACCCTGTCAAGGATGTACTGTACAGGGGACAGGGTTGGAGGTGGGAAGCAGGACATAGAGGGACAAGAAAAAGTTACAAGTCACTCCCAGCATCCAAAACAGTATCTTGAGCTTGGACTGTGGATTTCCCTGGAGAAATACAGAGGCACCTAAGAGCTATTATCTAAGGGCAATGGTGAGAACTGATCCTTAATACTTTGAATGAGGAAGAGCTAAATCAGAGTACTTATATTTATGACTTTGGGGAAATGATCATGGCCTTCATAGTAACCGCAGAGATAAAATTCTGTGACTATCTGAAAAAAACAGCATCATATAGAAGTGACAACATGAAGGTGCAGCTGTAGTTTAATACCAGTGTTTGAGAGTCTGTCATGTCAGGGTTTACTGGCTTGATAGAGGCTGAGCTGCTCAGGCTAACTAGTCCTAGAGAACAACAATCATGACTTAGTTATCTGGAGCCACAGCCATTAGCCTGCTGGGGCATTGTAGACACTGTGGGATGTTTATCTGTGAGGTGATCCAGCAACTGTACCAGCATCTGAAGGAGGCAGCCTGAAACCTCTCCAAGCACACAGGGGTACAGAGGTGAGCCAGCCACTGTTTAATGATTTCGAGTGGATAGTCATAGAGAAAGTTCTCAGGAGGGGAGAAGGCTAGAACATGGCATGCTGAGAGATACACCATACCAGGGATGCCTCAGATTCCACATAGTTATTTAGTACTATTCAAAGATGCTCACAATCTTGATTGCATTTGACCCTTGAAACAAGCTCTGGGAAGCTGCAGTGCATTGACTGTTATATCAATTTACAAATTAATGGACTGTAACTCAGGAATGTGGGAACCTACCATGATCCCCAAGGGACAAGCAGTAGAGACCGGTCTTGAACCACAACCACACTGATCTAGGGAAATTTGGTGTCATCTCTTGGAGTTATAAGTCTCACTTTAAAAAAAAAATCAGGAATGGATTCAGATGGAAGCTAATGACAATTATTATTAAAATTTAAAGGAGATAAACCCCGCAGAGCAGGAAGGCTTCGTATTTCAGCAACTATGCCGAGGAGAGAAGGGAAAAGCCATGCCCCTGAAACTGACTTGGGGGTCAGACACATGGTGGACAAGCTACAAAATGGAAGTCTCAAGGCTTTAAGGAAAGAGCAAAGGAGCTTAAATGTTGGCTCACATTGTTAAGGAAAGCATGTCTAGAAAACAGAGAGAAAAAAAGAAAAGGAAAAGAGGGTCTATTGACGAAGCTGCATGGCAGACAGTAACTTACTGTACTAGAAGTGGGATTCTAGGAAGGGAAATACAGTATCTCACTAAAGGGCTAATTATTCTTATCCTTTTAGTAAGGCTGTCAGGTGAGCCTGCCCTTGGGATTGATCCTTGGGCAAGTGATTGACACAGCCCAACTGGAATGTTGGGAGTCTACCCAGAGATTCTAGTCTCTAGATCAGAGGTTTTCCCTCCTTGGCCCTTTGCTGTTATAGTAATAATAGTATGACCACAAGCTCAGCCTCTCAGCTTATTCCAGTGCCTCTCTCCTGCCAATCATGCTTGCTTACTTCTCTGCTCTGGGGTCTTAAAAATGTCTCTGATTTTTTTTCTCGTGTATTATTTTGTTTTGTTTCCTTCTTGCTGCCAGCATTGAATTGTACCATCAGGAATAAAGGACAAAGCCCCCCCTCCCCCCCCGAAAGAAAACGAGTTGTGAGGGAGGGACTCCAAAGCTGCCATAAATGGTACAAAGAAGCTGGGAGAGAGGCAGAAAGAAGATAATTAATTTTCTAGTAGCTCATCCCTCCAGGGGTACACATTTTAAATGTTACCATTTTATCCTATGTAAGTACTGAAAACCCCTTCTCCTTTGGGGATCCAAGATCTAATTGTCATGCTAATCTTCATTAACTCCATGTTCTGAAACCTCACCAGATCTGAGTACTGGTGGTCTGGGGTGTTGCTATGTGTTAGAAATGGATGCAGAAGGGAAATTGTGTCTATCTTTGCTTGAGGAGTGTTGATATTCTCAGCCTATTCTCTGGGCTTGCTAAGAAGTCTGGGGCCTGGAAAGTATTTCTCTCCATGGCCTGAATGATTTTTGCAAACCCTAGACTTAGTCAGAGGTTTTTGAAATGATTACTCCTAGGATGAAAGAGGCTCGACATGCTATGTAGCATGCTATGCAAGCATGAGAATATGACATGTTCAGATCCCAGCATCCGCATAAAAATGTATGCATGTAATCCTAGCACTGGCGAAAAGAAAGGGGATCCCTGGAGCTTAATGACCAGTCCTTGCTGTGTCAGCCCACTCCAGATTCAGTGAGATTACCTGTCTCAAAAGATAAAGTGGAGAAAACTGAAGAAGATGCTGAGGCCTCCATCCACATGCAGACATAAATCCATGTGCATGCACATGCGCCCAATCCCCACCCCCCTACACAGACACACAGACACACATACGTGAGATAGAGAAAGAGACAGAGGAATACAAACCCTATTAAATTCATACCTAGAGGACTTCACGAAAGGCTTCTGTAATTTTAATATATACAAATGACTTTGGGTGTTTTCACATAGATTCTGTTCTTGGGAGTCTAGCTGTTATCTGAAAGGAATCTAGTTTTCTCCTCACTCCACACCTATTGGGCCCCTGTTAGCGCTGGCATTGGCTACATTATACACTCACCATGTCTCAATTGATCTTTGCATCTACTTGACAAACTATGCATCATCTTCATATCTTACAAATAAAGAACCCAAGGCTTAGATTGCAACTGCTCTAGTCCACAGAGCTAGTAAGTGTTTTAAATTCCCTTCACTGCATTTATTCATTTGGGTTAAGCTTTTGGCACTGGAGAGAAAGCTATCAAAATACAAATAGTCAACAAGGCACTTTGCATGCATTATCTCTTTTGATTATTCTTTACAAAATCCCTGGAAGACAGAGCAGAAAGTCACCACTCTATAAAGCAAGAAATTGAGATTCAGGGAGTCAGGAGTGATTTGAATGAATTAGGCTGGCTGGGAAGTGGCCAAGCACCTCTTAATGAAGGTATTTTTTGCTATGTATCCCCAAGAATCGTGTCCCTATGCCTCACTGCTGATGTGGAGTTAAGTGAGTAGGCAGGAAAATGGTGCTCTTCATGAGTAAACAAGTTCTAAAGGTGCTAAGAAGAAAGGCAGATGCTGAAGAGAAATTTCCGGGTTGGGAGCTACAGGCACCTGGGAGGAGGGTTTACAGCAGGGTGATGCGGACAGAGCTACATGGTGCACAAGATTTTTCAGAGCCTAAACCCCTTCCACCTCTTCTTTGTACCAAACCTTTTCCCCGTGATTTCTCCCTCTCTTCCCAAATATTACAAAGTCATTTGAATTAGCGTGCATAATTATGAGCTTAAAGAAAAGCAAGCAGTCAACCTGAAATACGTTTAATTTATTCAGCCTCTATTTTAAATTATAATTACACTTGTTCTTCACAGAAGCAAGGTGGAAAAGCGGGACAGAACAAGCCTGGGCATGAGAAAACTTACTCCCTAGCCTAAGCTTGGCTCCTGAGTCTTTAGGACATTGCCTTCCAGTTTTCTTATCCTGGGATGCCCAGCATGCTGTAAAACTGATTTTCTCTGTGCGGCATGCGCACTTTAATCCCCTCTGTAGGGGCTGGCGAGATGGCGCGGTGGGTAAAAGCGCCTGCTGCCAGGAATGATGACCCTACATGTTGCAAGGAGAAAATTGATTTCTCACAAATTGTCCTTCGTAGTCCACACTAAAGCACTATGGCCTTACCCCATACACAAGTGTGCACAGACACACAAACACTAACAAACAAACAAAGTAGTTAATAAAATCCTCTGTTCGCACATATGCATGCATCTCTCTCCCCTACTTTCACGCTCCCCCCTTCTTCTCTCTGTGTGCCCATATATCCCATGTTGACACACGGTTCTGAGCCAGGAACTATAAGCAGCATCTATGTATCTATGTCCATGAATCACGCAGATAAAGGATCCCTACCACAAAATGATGTAAGATGTTCTCTGAGCTTCATTTCCCTGATTTTGACATGGAGGTGGGGGTGGGGTGGGCTGAACTGCTCCTTTCTGATAAATCTATCTTTTGATTCTTCAGTATAATTTCTCAAAGGAAGAGTTTGGGTATTTTTTCCTAACTGGGATTGTCTGTCTCTTCTAATTTTATACATTGATGTGAGAATCAGAAAGTTTGCTCACAAACATTTACTAGTTTATGGTTTATTTGGACTCAGAAATTAGGGATCACTTAATAGCATCCTTAGTGGGGACTCTGAGTATTGTCTACCTTTTCCATTGGAAGAGGTTTTAAATGACTCTCTCTTTCCTGGTTCCTCTCTGAAAAAAGTCACATAAAATTGTTTTCTTCCTGGATTGTGTGTGTGTGTGTGTGTGTGTGTGTGTGTGTGTGTGTGTGTGTGTGTGTGTAGGCACACATGTTCTATGGTATACATGTGGTATCAGAGGACTACTTGCAGAGGACTACTTCGATTCTCTGTTTCTACAGTGTGGTTCCTGCGGATAAAACTCAGTCATCAGTCTTCCTTGCATGTGTTTTGAATCGCTCAGCCATCTCACTGCTCCTGTGTAGTCTTTATGAAAGGATTAGGGTGACTTCAGTGACAACTGAAGCCACAGAAGGAATCAGTGATGGTGTCATTGTTGTCAGAAGACCATCTGTATAGGACAAAGAAAGGTATCTTGTGAAACTTCTGTCACAGGAATAGTAATTATTTTTTCTTGGCTATGGCAAAATCCTCAACAGACTCAACTTAAGAGGGACTTCTTTTGGGTTTTGGTTCAATGAAGCTCAATGCATCATGGCAGAGAAAGCATGCAGGCGCAGTGATGGGTTGACTAGTCACATTGCCTCTGCAGTCAAGGAAAGAAAGAGAGGAACAGCGAGCACACCAGGCTTCCCTGCCCCTTTCCACTTTTATCCAGTTCTGGGCATGCAGCCCACAATGAGGCTGAGTCATCCCTCCTCAGTTAAAAATATTCATAAACATACTCAGACACACCCAAGGAATGAGCCTTAGATGGTTCTACAATCCAGTCAAGTCAACAGTAAAGACTAAAATCACCTGTAAAGTGAATAAGTAAATTAATTAATGGAAACAAAGAATCGACAGACAGATGGACAGAGAGATAGTTACCCTATGCATGCTTCTTCCATGCCTGATATCAACAGTCTCCTCTGACCTGGGATTTCAGAATGAGGTTCCCACTTGTACTCTGGGCAGCCTTCTTTCTCTGATATCATATGGTGTTATTCGGCTGCTACCTGAACTTGATACCTTTGGAGCCAGAATTGAATGGATGTTCACCTGTACCTAATCTCCCAAGTTCAGATGCCTTTCATTATATGATGTATATACTCTATAATGACACAGTCCCAAAACACATGTATAGCAAAGATGGTTTCTTTCTTAATCAGAACCTTCCTTGCATTATTTTGAGGAGAAATATGAAGCTTTGCTCCACTGCTGCAGAGCTAAGACCTTAACATCTTTGCATTTGCACACCTTCATATTCAAAATTCTCTCTCAGGCTTGACAAGGTTTATGTCTATTTCTCCTGTGACCTCTGAAACTCTGTGCCGCCCTCTAGTGCACACGGAGGTCAGCTGCCATGTCGAGGCGAAGTGGGAACCACTTGATCCTTTTGCAGCAGTTGTTCTTGGTTCAAGGTAGTAATATGAAGAGTTGACATATTCCAAGGTAAATAAGACTCAAACAGAATTTGACACAGGATGAATTCCTTGCCAGCACCAAAGGTAGTTGATGTGTCTGCCAAAAGGACATCCCCCTGTCTTCCATTTCAGTCCAGGCTTGGGAAGCATGTGGGCTTGTTTTGGATCGAAGCACAGTTCTGACACGATCCAAGAAGGTGCTGCCAGTCTTGGCATCTGCTTTGGAGATATGTACAGAAGCAGAAGCCAGGAAAAAGAAGTGGCAGGGTCTGGGTCTGTCGTCTGCCTTGTTTGCAGTAGAATTAAATAAACTGAGACTCATATAAAGCCTGCTCGTAGCATCATTGCTGGTGTGGAGACGGAGGGGAAAATGAAATGTCTGTTGTGTTCTCCTCAATTTGCATGATGGTCTCAGCTTATGTCCTCAGAAGCCAGTCAGCCAACAGCTCCAATAACCACAAAGGTCTTTTCTCACACATCCTGGTTCTGTGAGCAGCAGAGCAACTGTACTAACTTGAAGGATGAATTAGTAATGTTACCAAGTCTTTTAATCTCTTTCAGTTTATCATATCCCATTACCCTAACATAGTAAAACTTCAAACTTCACCCTCCATGAGTATTACTCATCGTTTGGCATCAGGGGAAATTTAATGCAGGGTATTAACATACTCTACAAGAGAGCAAGTGGCTCCATACTTAGAGTCTCTTACTTGAATTCCTTAACATGGCTTTGAGCAGCTAGTTAACATGTCAAGTTTAAGAATAATAACAATAGTAACTACCCATCTTGCTTGATCCTATTTTGGCTTTGAAAAAAAAAATACCCCAAACCATTAGCTATTATTTCTCTAGAAGTTCTCTTCTATTGGTGGAGAAATTAAAGAGATATAAAGGTGAAGAAAGATTATTAGAAGGCAATTATTGCAAGAGTCTTTCCTAATAATAATAACCTTGACCAATATTTATTGAGTGGTATAGCACTCCTTCGTTCCAATTTGATTTTTCCAGTTAACCTCAAAAAATCATAATATAATACTTTATCTAATTTTTGAATGGCAAAACAAGATTAGAAAGGCCATGGAAGTTGTGATGGGCCACTAGCTCCTAAGTCCACGACTGGGGTTTTAGTTCAGTCCAGTCTATAATGATAGCTCAGCTCCCACCCATTTGAAAGGCATTCCTCTGCTTTCTAGGTCTTCTCACAGTAAGTGTCCCTGGCCTGCCTGGTTGTGGGCACAGAACATACTCTCCTTGAAGTTTCCCCAACTTTGGGACTCTTCAGTCAAGCTTCCTGCAGACAAGATTTGTCTTTCTTAAGACTTCCCTGCCCCTTCCATTTTTTTCATCTCAGTAACTATAACTTCCTTCTGAAAGGCTAATACTGGCTCCATATCTCCATTCCCCGTTCATAGCGTCTTCTGTAACTCCCCTCTCTCATTCCCTCAGCCGGGGCATCTCCACATGTTCCACACTGAACTCGACTCCTCACTC
This sequence comes from Uromys caudimaculatus, assembly GCA_028551405.1. NCBI lineage: Eukaryota > Metazoa > Chordata > Mammalia > Rodentia > Muridae > Uromys > Uromys caudimaculatus. Next base: position 86,713,173 of record CM052706.1, on the reverse strand, counting down.
CAAAACCTCTTCTTTCTTCTAGATTCGCAACCCTATTTGAAGGCATGACATCTTCATGTAAGCATTTGGCTTAAGTTTTCATTCTTCCCTCCCCTGTCTTTTCTTTCTCTTCTTTTCTGTTTCCCCAAGAATGATTTTAATGAAGAATCTCATTCTTGTTCTCCCCTGGCTTGTCTCATCGTGCAGCTTGATATCTGATGTCTTTCTCATTTTGTTATTTGATGATGATGCATGTGCTCAGGTTTTAAAAAATATATTTTGTTTTTAATTGACATGCAGTAAGTAGGCATTTTTATGGTGCACACTGTGACATTTCCGTATGATGTAAACAGTGTGTGGTGATCAGCACAGGGTAATTGGACAATCCATCACCTCAGACATTAATCATTTCTATGTCCTGGAAAGAATCAGAGTTCCCCCCACTAGTTATCTTAAAACATATGAATTGCTAATTTCCTTTTAATAATGACGTTATCAAAACCTTTTAGGCCACCATTGTTCGTGCTGAGGATCCAGGGGTCACTATGGTTTCCATGTGAATTCCTTTCTTCACTTTGGCATCCTGCATACCACCGTGTTCACGTGTGTCCCTACAGTCCATCATCTCTAGCAGCCAACCCTCCTTCCATTCCTCCAACAAGTCTTGTTTGGACTGTTCTGTTTCTCTCTGGATATTCAAATTCTAAGGAAAGCTACACTTCCCACTAGAAGCCTGTTGTGAAGAAAATGCCTGCATTTGTGTTCTTTAACACAAGAGCTGGCAGCCACACGTGACCAATAAGAAGTCCAAATAGAGCTAGTACAACTGAGGCTCTGACTTCTACGTCATATTTTGTTTTAATTGAATTGATTTGAGATAGCCAAGTAGGACTAATGTCTTTCACACTACATAGCACTATTATAGAGCTACTAAGTCCCAAAGCCATGGGCTGCCTTTGAAACTCCAGTATTAAAAAATTGCCTGACTGCCTTATAATAGCTGTGCCTTTTTTAAGAGTTTCAGTTATTGCTTGATCGAACTCTCTTTCCCCTCTTCCTTATAATTTCCTTGAAAGCAAGAGCAAGAAGTAACTGCTTGATTTTCACTACAGGCACTGCTTAGAGATGCCAGTCTAAATTAGCATGGCCCCATAAGCATCTCTCTCTCTTTATACATTTATATTTGATTTTAACCATCCATAACAATAATACCAAAATATCCAAACTATGTTCTAATTATCATTTTATGCAAGAATGAGAAAGAAATATCAATTGTTCTTGAGAGAGAACAAATGTGTTAAAGGATAACTTTGCTGGAAAACACACAGATCAGTGAAGGCCACACTGGGAACAGCAGTATGCCTGGATTTATTCCATTTGCTTCCTTGTGCTTAGGATGCACTGTATGGACGACATTGAAGGCATCAAACACTGTATCTGCTGGATAAATGAATTCTTAGTAAAAAACCTCTGGAAATAGCCCATAATTTATAACTTCTGGGCAAACTTTGTCACCCAGTGATTTTCTTTTAGTGGCACTGGAAATCACCCTCAAACAAGCTGCCCCCCAGTGGCTACCCTGGCAGGCAGACCTAGAAATCTACAAACCCAGCCCGCTGCAATGAATTTAATGGGTGGATTATGCGCTCTGATTGGCCAGCTAGCAGACATTTATGGCCAGTTAGCAACTGTGTTCAGGTCAATTAATTTATATTTGTATTTTGCAAACTAAAAGTTGCCCTGTTAGATTATTGATTCTTTGTCCCTGTGTTCAATTTGTTTTTAATTGCACCATTGCTGGGCCAAACCCTCCCTCCTGGCAAGCTAGCAATAAATCTGCCACCATCTCAACAATCAACAATAAACGTGTCTCTTCATGTCACTATTAATATGTCTCTTGAATTGGTTCATTACCACGGTTAACAGTTTATAAGAGGCAAGTGGCACACTGCCAGGAAGAGTCCTGCTCCCAGGGGCTATTTTGTCATGTTGGGATTGATGCTCTCAGGCCTGCATGTGTCTGAGAACAGGGGTCTGGGATTTAATTTAATATAGCTGGAATTGAGCTCCCTAATCCTCTTTTTATCATAAACAGCTTTAGAAGATGTTGCTGAAAGAGAGATTTACTCACTGTCTTACTCAATTCTTCTTTTCTCTTTTCAGTTCTTTCTCTCTTTTTATCGTGTTAATTTATCCTTAATTTCTGTTTAGATAGAACTCACACAGTCAAAAATAATGTGACCGTTACTTGGGCAATGGACCATCCCTGGGTCAGTGAACCATACATCCTCTGGGTGTTGAGGTTTCACTATGGAATATTTGCTCGTTGAAGGTGTAGTATGTGCATGGCTGTTGACAAAACTACGGAAATACTGCACTCAGAATGCCACCTAAATTGAGGTCAATAAGAGAAAAGAATAATCTCTATAGAAGATTACAATAGAAGAGGTACTCATTAATTTTAGAATTGTTATTGGCTCTTTTAAATATTAGAGTTTTTAGGCAATGCACAGATGCTAAGTGGACTTATAATTCAGTATAAGAGGTGTTCCTTGTCCCAGGAACGTCAAAGGATAAATCCAAATGAACTAGCCATTTTGTTGAAAGCTCTGTGAGCCGAGATCTGATCGCAGATGTGAACTTATACTTTCTCCAAAACACATACCCCACAGGACAGAATGTTAACAACCTAATAATCTAAGGTGTAGATAAATGACTTGAATTATTATTTGCAACACGAACACGTTTCCTGGCACATAGCTTTCCAACACAAGTCAAACCTAGCTTATTGAACTAGCAGTGGCTGGGTGAACTTGATGTTTATGATGGTCCCTATTGATTACCATGTTGACAAGATTAGACTCAAGAGGAGGCAAGCCTCTGTTATAATTACCAGTGTGTAATTATCTAGATTAGGTTAGCCTCTAGCCTTGTGATGGAATCTTTGGTTTGGGTTATTCATACACCATGACCCAAACTCAAAGCAAGTCCCAACACTTTCTGGGCATGGGTCCTAGACTATATAAAGAAGAAAAATCTCACTGTGCACTGGTGTTCATTTCTCTCTGCTTAACTGTGGGTGCAGCATGGTGAGGTGCATCAAGTTCTTATTGCTGTGTCTCCCCACCATGATAGGTTATAACCTCAAACCTATAGCTAAAACAAGTCCTTTCTCTCTTGCATTGCTTTTCTTGGGGTATTCCATCACAGCAACATGGTAAGTAACAAGACAATGCACAGTGTGTGTTCTGAGAAGACTCTAAGGAGCCTAGGACTGTGGACAAAGAGGGGGCAGAAATTGTCCTGAGAAACATAGAAAAGAAGATACCAAAGGAAAAAGATGGAAGAGTAAGTTGAAGATGGCATAGAAGACAGTTTTGGATGGATGACAAAGCTGAAGGTGAGGGAAGCCTGGGGATGGGGGAAATGCCAGGGAGAAAGCAAGAGATGGGGTTTCAGCCAATGGCAGGCTGTTCCAAGTTGACCACTGGATAGGGGCTTTCCACTCATCCAGAGATGGAGCTTGCTACTTAGTACCAAATGAAAAATAATTATTGAGTCTCCATCAAAGGCTTTGCTTTCCTCAGGAAACTTTGTCATGTGATAGCATCACTGGAGCACACTAAGAAAGAAGAAACTTCAAGCTTTCTTGATAGGTTCACTCTTACATTCTAAAATGCATCTCTTTGTTTGGAATGGATTTCTACCCCTGTTATCACACCCAAAATACAATGACACAAGTACAAAAAGAAAACTTCATTCCAGTATTTAAAAGAAAAAAAAAAAAACCAACCCAGTATAACTCTGGCTACTGAATATAGCATCTCTTGAGTGCCCACTTTCAACACCCCATGGGTACAAGTATTAAATGACAAGCCCTGAGCCCTGGTCCTGCAGATTCAAAGTACCAACAGCTGTTACAGAATGAGAGAAGGCAAAATAGCTACTCAAGGACTAAAGCTCCCTGGTCCTTAGCTCAGCAACGGCAGGGTGGAAAGTAAGGGGACAGGAAAATCAAAGTTCTTTTTTTAAAAAAATTATCACACATCGAGGTAAAATGTCCCCACAGCAGGAAAGAAAGTGGAAAACATACCAAATCAATCACCTTAAAAATAAGGCTTAAAACCTTCCAGTGCATAAGATGTAGGGGGAGGGAATAATGGGCCCAACAGCTGGAAAATGTTTTATTAAACTACATGCTGACTGCCACAGCACACACAAGAAAATGCAATTAAGGTCGGGCCATTAAAAAGATGCCCAAGGATAGCTCCGAGAAAGACCAGGGGGCAATCAGCAGGTGCCCAGACAGCTTTCAAAGGAAACTCACTTTGAAAAAGTACCAAGCAGAAGGTAGATGCACCTCAGACTTTGCAGACTTTTACTGAGTGCTTGTAGCCTCCTTGTTCTCTGAGGAGGTGAAGTTGGCCACTGTGGGCAGAAGAAGAGTCCCAAGGAGAAAAAGTGAATTTGAACATGAACAGGTGCTGACTGTGCTCAAAAATCTGGTTCTATCTTCATTTCAGCTGCAGTGGTTTGGGGAACTTCTTTTGCCCCTTAGGATCATACATATTCAGGCAATGGTGATATATCAAATCTAAAGTCACTTGAGCTGTCTGAGTAAGGTAGACAAGATGCCTCTGAGACTATGGCCTACCTTAGCCTTTCCACCATATGTCATCTGAGCCCTGCCAGCTGACATGAGCCCAGGGGATTGTACAAGCCAACTGTCCCATGAGAGGGGCCAGAATGTGCTGGATCCATGCCTTAGGGAGCAGCTGGCTTTCTCACTATGATCCATAAGAGCCAGGGGGCAGAGTAGGAACACACTGCTTTTCTCTGGGTCTTTGCCAGGGACACAAGTTCTCAGCTGCTTATCAGAATCACAGGGTGATGGTGACATGGTGACATGCTAGAGTTTGATTTTAATTGTTCTCCCAGAGATCCAGGCTTCAGGGTTAGGGCCTAGCTTGGTGCTCCCAAGATCTGATAGACCCTAGAACCTGGGCCCTAAAGTGAGGCTAATTGGCCCTATGCAGTATGGAAGAATAGTGACACTCCCCTTCCTGTTTCCACTTTGTCTTTCACTTCCTGGCCAAAGGTATGCAATTTTCTTCTCACATATGTCCCTACCATTCCATGCTGTGTGACCACAGGGTCACAAGCAACACAGTGGCTTGGTCAGTGATGATGGGGGCACCCAAATGAAGGCAAAATAACTGTTTTCTTTTATGCCTTTGTCACTTCAGGTATTTGATATACTGACAGAAAATTGCCTAGTAGTCCACTACCATCTTCCCATTCTTCAGGGAGCCCTGTATTGCTCATTCCTGCCAGCCCAGTTGTTGACCTCCCTCTGCCCTGAAGGAAACTTCCTAGCACCTAATTCTCCCTACCCATTGAGAGGCTCTACCATGTCAACAACAAGACATGGAGATGACATTTGATCTTGGGCTTTCCTGACTTCAAAAACTGCTATGGATAGCTACACACACCATGCTCTGGTCATTCTATATATGTATGGTTTCCCTATAAAAACACAGGTACCATCAAAAATGGAGAGATTAATACCTCCCTGTGGATGGAAGGGTTTGCCTCTATGCAGGACATAGGACTAACACTGATTATCTGCTCAATAATACTTGCTAAATATGTCTGCTGTGTTATTAATACTCAGTCAGTATTTAATGATAAATGATGAAAATATTTGGTTGAAGTGAAGTGAAACAAATTGACGTAAGCATATTTGAGCAAGCAAAAATAATCCATAAATCTCATATTGTATAGATGATACTGTATATACAGTGTATGGCTGTTGGGCTGAATTTTTAATTGATTCAGAATGATTGTTCTTATTTATGGAGTACAATGCTTATTTTAATACATGTGCATATTGTATAATGATCAAATCAAAGTAATTCCCATGTCTGTCACCTCATGCAGTTACCATCTGTTGGTGGTAACATTTAAAACCGTCTTTTCTGGTGATTTTGAAATATACGATACATTATTGTTAATTATAGCCGCCATATCGCTGCAGAATACCAGAACTTATTGTTCCTATGTTATTATGATGTTGAACCCTTTGACTAGCCTCTCCCCAGAGTCCTCTCCTCTTGCAGATGTTCCGATAACCATTAGGCTACTACATACTCCTGTAAGGTCAACTCTCAGTTTCATATATGAGCCGGGATGCACTATCTGTCTTTCCGTGTCTCACTTATTTTGCACACATGACTCCTGATTCAGGAAGAGTAGCTACACTCTTCTGTTGATTCCTGGGCTTGTAGTGTTTTCTTCTACCAGACAATGACACCCTACTGGGACTTGAAAAAATACAACTACTACTCAGCACCTTTGTTTAGAGGCCTCCTGCTAATAGGATATCTGTAACACTGGGATACTGTTGTGTATCTTGCCATAGTTCTTAGAGGTCTATAGGATAGGAGATCAATTCTGGCAGAAACTCCATGTCTTTAAGGCACAGAAGAAACATCAGCTGCAAAGTGCCCACTGTGGCCTTACCAAGCCTGGTTTTATAGACTCCAGTGATGTTAGAAAGGGGAAACAATTTCTGGGTGCAGTACAATTTGGAACATGCTCCTGTTTTTCTCAAAAGCTATTGCCCTGCAGTGATTTTCTGTCTGTGGTGAGTGAATGGTCCCTAGGCTATAGCTCCTGTGGAGAAAAGTGATGGCGAGTTACCCCAGCGGGTTTTGTATCTCAGTCCAGACTTAATTAGTCATGTGTGATGGTCCCTACCTCTCCTTGCTGTGACTACTGCAAAGTTACCCCCACTCCAGTCTATACCTCAGTGTCTTAATCCTGCTCCCTCTAAATGGGCAACACTCTGCTCTGAAGCAGGAAAGGCCTCTTTGGAAGGCCTGAGGGCCAGGCCAAGTCGGCCAGGGCATTTGCATATATTTGCATAGAGTTGGCGTGCAAGCAAAGCGATTATACACAGTTCTGCTCTCCACAGTAGAGATTGCTTGGATTCAGGAGCAACTTTAAGTTCTCAGAACACAGCTAGGTAATGATTGCTTTTTCCAAGAAGAATGCAGGACTGTGATTTATAGTGAGCAACAAGGGGCCCAGGTGTCAGAGGGATGACTCCAAGAGCAGGAGTCATCCAGCTGGGCTCTTGCCTTGCTGGCTGCTGCTTCTGAGTGTCACCTTGCACTTAGTTAGGTGAAAAGTTGGGATGCTGCCTCTTGATTTTGATCTCATGCCCTCTGGCAAGCTGCTGGAGAGTTCTCCTCAGTGAGCAATCTCTAGTACCTCTGCTTCTCTCAATATATCCCACACATCTCTCACTGAAATGAAGCTTTAGACAGCAAGCCTGCCTCCTCTTTCCTTGTCAGTTGAAAACCTTATAGGTCCCAGACTTTTTGTTGTTGCTGTTGTTGTTCCTTAGCAATGCAGTTACCATAGGTGGCACCTTGTTCCCAGTATATATAAAATGTAAATGTTTTCTTAAACTTCTCAAAGGTAATAAGTACTGGTTATAAAAATATTATGTAGAGAGACAGCGTAACTAGAAGATGACCCCAATATACCTCACTTGTGCTGAGATGTGATTAACTTTCCAGTGTCTTTCTCATGATGAATAAAGATGTGGAAGTAGATCGTCCCTGAAATTCATTTATGCTCTGAGGTTCAGACTTTCCCTGCTGGGCAAAGAACAGTTATACTACCCTCTACAATTACATATATGTGTGTATTGATATGTATATACTGCGATGTATAATTGTGCATCTGTGTATAATCTAAAGATTCATTTCACACTTACCCATTATGGCGTGTTTTCGTTCACCTCACTGTTTAGGAACAGCTACTATGTGCAAAGCATAAGCTGCATCGTTGCTTATCATACCTGTTCGGTTCTGTGCTATGGACTGATGATCAGTCACTGTAAAGCACCTCCAGCTGCCTTCATAGGACTGTTCCATCACCTTCTGACACTGTAGGATACATACTGGGAGGACCGAGAGCTTGGCTCTGTCTTCCCATCACACAGTGGATGACAGCTCACGGTGACATTTGCTCAACAGAATTAAATGAACCATTCCTCTCAATTTTAATGTTTGCCCTTATAATTATATTTTTAATAAGGATGGGCCACCAACCAATGATAAAGTAGTCATAATTCTGGAGCTTTTATGTTGCTTTCATATAGATATAAACTGGGACTGGAGAGATGGCTCAGGAGCTAAAAGTACTTGCTGCTAGGATGCCTGTACAGAGGACCAGGCTGTTCCCAGCCCTCACATGATGGCTTACAGCTACCTATAACCCCTGTCTCAAGGTATCTGACATCTTCTTCTGGTTCTGTAGACACCAAGCATAAATAGAACACACTTAAATAGATGCAAACAAAATAGTAATACACAAAAAATAAAAAATAAATAAATCTTAAAAAGAAAAGAAAACCTTTGCCTTTGGAAATGGTGTATCAGGAAAGAATTGGCCTCTCTTTATTCTAGAAATGTTAAGGTATTCTGGGTTAGTCTGTACCTCCTCAATACCCAGGCACAACTTCATTAAATCCACTACATTTTGTTTTGTGATGGCTAAGGCCAATCTTGACTAGATTTGGAAACAAGTAAAATGCAAGTGACTGTATACTCCTGTGAGGGATTTTCTTGATCAGATTATTTAAGCCAGGAAGGCCCGCCCTACAGGTGGGCCACAATTTGTGATGGCAATTCACATATGAGGACATAGAAGAAGGAAACTTTTGTTCTTAGCCAGCTTGATCTCACTCTCACTAGCACATTCATCTATCCTGCTGCTGTATCAGACCTTTGCTAATGCTAGAAACAGCTTCTTCAGGATTGCAGTGTAGACCGAAGACCTACAGCTCTTTATGAATCCTCTAGGGCCTTGAATCTAGACTGCAATGCCCAACTGGGACTGCTGACACAGACAGTCTCATGGACTAAACAACTACCAGATTCTCAGCTTCTCCAAAGTAAGACACTCTCTGTTGAACAATATGTAGTGTAAGGCAATCTAATAAAAATCCATGCATAAATAGATATACAATATGTATATATACATATATAATGTATAGGTACATGCACACACATATATATGCATGCTATTTTGTTATGTTACAGAATCCTGACTTATTTTTTACCTATCTTTATTAAATACCATTGTTTATTGTTTTCTAGGGTAATTTGTCTTCTTCTCTTGAGTGTTCTTAGGTACATCTAGGATTGAGTCTTGAACAAAAATTACAACTGTAGTTCTGCACACCTGTGCTGTACCTCTTAAGCCCATGGGTCCATCATAAACTATTTAAGATGTTATAATGCAAAACACAGGGTCATTGTCCCAACAACAGAAATGTATTTTCTTATAACTCTGGAGACTGAGAATACAACTGAGGTCAAGCCAAGTATAGGGTAGTTTCTGATGAGGATGGTCTCCTTTGTTGACAGAATCTTCTTGTTGTGTCTTTAAATGGCATTTTCTGGGAGGAAAGAAGAAGGGGGGAGGGGATAGGGAGGGAGGGACATGGAGGGAGGGAGGGAAAGGGCATTGCTACTAGTTTAGGAACCTTGCTACAGCCTCATTTAATTTTTAATTGCCTACTCTAAGAACTTTTACATAAGGCTATCTCACTGGGGTTATGCCTCTACATGACTTTTTCATGGGGACATAACCCAGCATATAGTAGTTATCAAATAAACAAAGTTCACCTCCTTATAATTCAAAATCTTAATAGCTTAATTTACAGTAAAAAATAATTTTGTTGCTTGCTCATAATCCTCATTTTTGAGAGATGAGTAAGACAAAGAGTCAAAGTCAGTGCAGATTTTCAGGAATAGAAATTGATACAGTTCTGCCGTCTTCAAACCAAGGTGAAACATATCACCTGTGGTCAGAGATATGTAGCAGCAGGCTGGAAGGTAAGGTAAACACTGAATATAAAAACTATGGTTTTTTGAGGGTTATTTTTTATTTCTTTCCTTATCTTTTATAGGCCAGGCTTCTAACCAATGGGATGTTTATGGGCCACTCACAATCTTTGGTTGTAAAATCCTGACAAGCTAGAAAATATGGTCCTGTTTTGTGAGACTGGACTATAACGGGAGGGTGAAGCTTTGGGTAGATAGCTAGCCTGTCTCTGTCATATTAAAACCATTCTTTAAAACATTCTCAACTCTGTTTACTCCATTATATCTTCATTCCCAGAAGTCAGATACAGAGGACCATTGTCAGTCATATGGAGTACTCTAAAAAAGGCTAACCTCATTTACACCTAGTCTTTCTAGTTACTTTCATAACAGTGAAATAATCATAATACAAAATGTATTATTTTAACCACCTGTAAGTATATAATATCACATATTATATATTACATATATCATATATATATGTAACTGTCTTTACTATTGTATCCAGTACTTATATCCTATTACCTCTAATTTCTCTGCATTTATTTAATAACATCCCAGTTTTATTTCTTCATTTTTGGTGTCCCATTTTCATCTTCTCCTGATAATCTCTAACTGCCTTTGTAGTCATGTCTTAATTAGGTTTCTATTGCTGTAATTAGACACCATGATTAAAAGCAAGTTGGGGAGGACTGAGTTTATTTCATCGTCCACCTTATAATCCACTGTAACTCAAAGTCAGTGCAGGAGCTCAAGGTAGGAATCCGGAGGCAGGAACTGAAGCAGATATTATGGAGGAACACTGCTTACTTGATGACTCTCCAGGGAGTTCTCACCTTGCTTTCTTATACAACCCAGGACCTCCTGCCCAGAGATGGTACTGGGCACATCAACCTTTAATCAAATAAAAGTTCCACAGACTTGCATACATGCCAATCTAAAGGAGACACCTTCTTAGTTGAAATTTTGTCTTTCCAGATGACTTTGGCTTGTATCAAGTTATAAAACAGCAACAACAACTAAAAAGCACAAATCTAAAGTACAACTGTACACACACACACTCATACACATGCACACACACCACAGTGTTTAAAATCTTATTCTTTACATAATATAATGACATCACATAAAGTCCTCTTCACTGGTTAGAACTCTGACCACAGAGCTTGATCCCAAGTCACTAACGCTTTAGAGTCAGCATTCAACCCACGTTTCCTTTTAGGAATTTCCCACCTGTCTCCGAGTCTATACATTTTCATTTCCCCTCTAAATATACTTCTCTCTCCATTTACTTCATTGACTCTGGGTACTGTCTGTGCCCTGGACTACTTGCCACCCATCCCTACCTACCCTTGGGGGTTAGAGGTGAGGTGGCACAGAATCAATGACAAAGACTCAGGGAGCAGGTGAGAAATGCAGCAGTAAGCTCATCTGAATGCTGCTGCAAGCTCCTTTTATACCCTCCACCTTCTCCCCATTGGTCCCAAGAAAGCATCTCTTCTAAACAGCAGTCCCCAATTGGCTGGCATTGTCTGTATCAGCAATCCTTGGCCTATCAGTCAGTCTTCAGTTAGGTCCTTCTGCAGGAGATGCCTTTGGGGCTGCATGACCCCCGACATTTACATAGAGGTGGCCCCTACCTTTCCTCCACCATCTGGGTAACTTTCAGATTTCAACTCATCTGCTAATTCCTTAGCAATGTCTATTCAAGTAATTTCCCACTGTTGATTTCCTCAGCATTCCTTCTATCTTTCAGAGTACTTGTTTTATAATTACCGATGCTTTCCCAAATTTTTAACAAATATATCCCTCCCTATTAGTCCTCAATAAGGCTAGATACTGTGTTGCTTATATCTGTTGCTTTATTTAAGGGCCTGGTGTTTAATGACTGCTTGATGAATAAATTATGAATTAACAGATAAAAATTAGTAGGACAAGGAAGGTGGAAATCAGTTACACAGAAGATGGCCTGGAAGAAAGAAACTTGGAATGTTAGTGGCTGTCTTAGGATGAGATGATAATCCCCTTACAGAGAAACTGCATAATTAGTTTGCTATCTTATTAGTTATTCATTGAAAAGCATGTCATGTAAAAATATCATGTTGATAATGCTATGATAATCTCAGTTGTATTGAGGGAAAAAAATAATGTCTTCAATTTAGAGTTTGCCTTCCCTTGAAAAGAAAACAGACAAAAGCTGGTATTACACCCCCCAGGTTAACAGTCACATCACAGTGTATTTTTATTAGGGTTTCCTGCCTAAGGTATTATTGGTGTGTCTCCTACCTCCCTGAGAGTTCTAGCAAGATCAAGCCTGCATCATAGCTACATAGAAACACACTGAAGCTCACTGATAGAAAAGCCCAGACTAGACTGTAGTGGCCCAAACACTCAGGGACTCTCTCTGGGCCCTGATATCCTAATTAGCAAACAAGGACCTCTCTAGAAATTGGATCAACAGGCCATGCCAACCATGTCTATTTATAATCCATCAGTACAGGATTGTAATTGTAGCTACATGGGATGGTAAGGTGGGACAATACCGAATGCAAGCTACCTGGAATACAGAGTCTCGACTAGTCTAGTCTAGTCTAGGCAAATCACAGGGACCTTTTTCAAAATGAAAAATAAAAAGACTGCCCAGTGGCATAGTGTTGTTGAGCACACACAAGAGTTCAGAGGTTCAATCCTCAGTACAGCAAAATAAATAAATGAGAAAATAAAAGGGAAAAACATCTTACAAATGCTGTAGCTAAGCTAGTTTAATTTGATTACTAGAAAAGATGTACTGGGGGAGTAGCAATGATTAATTGCTGGTGCTAAATTACATTTTAAGTTTCTAAGCATAGGGAGGGAAGGCTGGGGGAAGTATGTTAGGTACTTTTACCATTGATATGACAAAATACATGACAAGAAGCAGCTTAAGGACAGAAAGGATAATTTGGCTCAGTTTCAGATGTATTCCATAAACTTGGGGAAGAGGGAGTGTGGTTAGTCACAAGCCAGGGCATGCAAATTGACAAGTGATCCTGCTAAGCTCTTTAGAAAGTCTACACATAGGGCCCAGAGAGAGTTCCTTGAAGCCACCTACTATCAGGAAAGATGCAGAATAACTTCACTTGCTCACTCTTCATTTAGGGGCACAATTGCTCCTCCACAATGAGATTTTCCCATGTCAGCACTGCAATAGAGGCCTATGAGCAGTGACATGGGAGGCCAGAGCTCATGCCCTGAAGCGCTGGTTTCATCTGAGGTTGGATAGGACAGTGTCTAGATGCTATAATGACTTCGTCAATCACCTTCAGATGATAGAACTTACAGATCCAACAGGAATCTGGCCAAGCTCAGGGGTAGAAGAGGCTGGGTGAGCATCAAAGATTTGCAAGTCAGCAGTTCCAAAAGAATTTGAAGAGCAAGTTAAGATATATGCAACACATAGCAGTTTGGGATGATTGACATATTTAGTGTAGTTAGCATTTAAATTCTAACCTCTCTTACCTAGCAGATAGTTAAATTTTAACAAGACTTAAATACTTCCTCGCCGAGAATGGGGATCAACTGAAGTAGTCAAGCATTGCTGCTGTGAGTTGGGGTAAGGATGTTAGAAAGCTGATTAGTAATTGCTACTAAATCTACACGTGTGCCTATTTAATATCTTCAAATTCAAGTTTTGGGTATTTTACCCCCCAAAAATATCGTGATGCATATACCAGAAGACAAAGGAAGAAAAATGTCCATAGGTTCATAGTAGCTTTTTTGAAAAAACTGTCAACCACCCAATGTTCATCTAGTAGGGAATGAATAAATAGATTGTGGTGTATGTGCTGGACAACGCCACATGATGTTAAGAGAAAAAAGCGAACAATTACACACAACAACAACATGGAAAACACAGCCACAGATGTTACATGTGAAAGAAGCCAGACAGAGAAGAGTGCCTATTTTATTGTTCCATTTATGTGAAGATCAATAAGGTTTATCAGTGACAATCCTTAAGAGGCAACATTAATTGGAATAGGGCATAAAAGAGCTTCTAGAATAAGGCATTAATGTATATCTTGATCTTTACAGTGGTTGCATGAATGAATTTGTATGTAACATCCATGTTTCACGTTTTTTAAGGTTTATTTTGATTTTCAGTATTTGTGGATGTGTTTATACCCTATATTTCCTGTAGAGACCACGAGAGGATATTAGATCCTCTGGAACTGTGATTTGGGGTAGTTTTGAGCTTTCTTACCTAGGTGCTGAGAATCAAACTTGGATCTTCTAGAGGAACACCAAGTTCATGAAGCATCTTTGCAACCCTTTACATTTTAAATTTAAAATCTAAGTTCCTTTCCACATAAAACTATACTTTAATCATACATGCAAGTACACACATGAACACTAGCACACTCACATGCGTACATGAAGGTACACACACACACGCACACACACACACAATAAGTGTCTGATATTTTATTAAATAATCATCAAGTTTGCCCTCAAAACATATGGATAAAAGAAGCATTGGAGATTTTCGTACATAACTCTTTTGTTTGAGTCATTAATTATCTTTTCCTTCCAAGGAACCTGTGGACACATCGAGAAAAGGACTAGGTCAAATTACTAGGGAAAACAAAAAAGGCCCTTCACTGTCTCCATCCACCTCTGAGCCTTGACAGCTACAATTCAAATCACTGATGGTGGAGAAGAGAGCAAACATTTGTGCCAAACACGGCCACCAAAATGGATCCCACAGATTGCTAAAAAATACTGCTGTTTGCTTCAAGAAGAATGATGGGGTGGGGGGTTGACTCACAAAGAAAACACAGAAAGATGACAGAGCTTTAAGTCTAGCAGGGGAAAAAAAAAAGATCAAAATTCAAGTCCATCCAGTGACAAGAGAAAAATCTCAGAGAGAATAACAATGAATAGAGGGGAAAGGCACCCTAAAAATGAAGAGTCATACAACAAAGACTCCCAAAGCGAGAGGCCTCTTACAAAAAAAAGCCGACATGAAAGAGGAGAGAGAAGCGTGGAAATCTATGAAAAGGCTACTGAGGGAGCAGAATGTACACAAAAAGGAATGACTTGAGATAGAAAAAATAAAAATAACAATAACCTAGATTAAAAGGAAGGGGTGAAATAGCAGATGGGGAGATGCTAACCAATTGCTCTGAAGGAAAAAAGCTCAGCTTTGCTGGAAAATTGATGTTTTCACAGAAGCAGGAGGGCAGTACCATTCACTCTGTTGGCTTTGATGGGGCAGCCCTAGGAAGGCAGACAGTGGAGAAGCAGCTCAGGGACATAGGAACCTCATAGATATCACAGCCTGAGAATGGGACTCCAGGGTATCAGCAAGGAAGTTTGTCTCTTGACAAGGTATCCCATCCTGTTCTAGAGATGACAACGTCTCTAACTCCTGTGTATCCTGGCTGGATGCATTGACATAGCCCACATGAGCCTGGGGAAGCATATTTCCACAGGAAAAACAAGGTTCCAAAGAGAGTGTTGCAAGGTTGACTCTTCTATTTAGCCCTACTGTTAACCAGGAGGTGAAACTCTCATGTCCCCTCTCCCAAATTTATGATATCTTCTTTATTATTATTAGTGTGTGCGTGTGTGTGTGTGTGTGTGTGTGTACTCTGATGCAGAGTATAACCTACTGCACTCATTTAACATTGATTATGTATTTGTACATCCAAGGCTAACTGTGTGAGATTGAATATGCCAAGCAAGAACTCATTATCACTTTTTGCTACTGTGAGATATTCGAGTCCGCAGGGTCAGTCGCTAACAAATTCAAAGGAAGATATCACATTGCTTTGGAATAGATATCTTGTGCTTAATGTCTTCTCCACAAAGAAAATGGTTGGCATCTGGATTTTAGTGGTAGAGCCCTGAAGATAATGCTGTATAATCCAAGTTTATTGACAAGGGGGGCTTCCTACAAATTTAAGACAGCCTGGGCTTGAAGTATCACTTCTGCTAAAAATTCTAAATGACTCCTTCATTGCCTGCTGTTAGTCAACCTAATACATTTGGAAGAACTGGAATGTTAAACAACAATAACAAGACAGAGCTGATTAATTAATGCAAAAGCTGATTGGGGGTGTGTGCATGAAAAGTTGTTGTCCTATTGTATTTCTGAAAAAAAAAAAAGAGCATTTTATTGCATCTACAAATTGCTCTCTGGAAAGTACTTTCATTTTCTAATTGTTCATAAATTTACTGACAGGTGGTTACACAGTAGGTATAACATCGTTATTTTCATTTTATTATATACACTGTTTTAACGAGAAAATCTGGCAGAGCTGCGTATCATATATCATCTGATGTACCCTGAAAACATGCAGGTAGGCAGGTGCGGCCCAAGGCTGCTCCTTCACAATGCACACTCAAGCTTCCTTCACATGGGGTCAATCTGGACAGCTGTATGTAGCTGGAATACATTGAGATGGTGACAGTGAAAATAAATTCCTTTTCTATGGTTATTGTTTTGTTTAAACAGTAAGAGTAAAGAAAACCCTCATGTTTCTAAGTTTTCAATACTGGGAATACAAACTTGGAGTTTATACATATGTTAAACCCTAGATGTTTGATACCCAACTGTGTTAATGATCCCAGTGAGATTACACTTTTGGTGTGTGTGTGTGTGTGTGTGTGTGTGTGTGTGTGTGTGTGTGTGTGTGTATGTGTGTCTGCCTGTCTGTCTGTCTGTCTATGTTATATATATGTGTGTGCATGTATTTTCAAGTGCACATGCATGTGTGTGTCAAAGCTGGAAGAGAAAGATGCTCTGTGCCCTACTCTATTGTCTTCCATCTTACTCCCTTGAGACACCATCTCTCCTTGAACCTGGTGCTTCCTAGTTTTCTGCTAGAATAGTAGCAAGTAATCCCCAGTGATTCTTCTCTGTCTTTACATCTTTCCCCAACCCCCACCAACACTGGGTTATTCACAGGCATGGCCAGGTCCCCTTCTATATGCATGCTAGGGATCTGAACTCAGTTCCTCATGATTGTCCAGTATTTCTTTTACCTTCTTAGAAATCTCCTCACCTAGGGATTGTGGGTCAGTGGTCTGTGACAGGCATCCGGTCAAGCACAGGCTTTACTGCGGGGGACTCAGTGGGGCAACCTGCAAGGGAACGGAAAACATTTTGTCAATGCTCCTGGGAGGTCTTTTGGCTCCTGTCAAGTACAATCCCCACAGCCTCCTGTAGAGAGGTCTGTCGTGTGAGGTCTGTCACATACACCCCTCCTCAGGTAGAGGCATGGTCAAGCAGCCCCAAGCCATCCCCAGGTTAATGAGACACCTAGAGACTTAGCAACGCCCCTTCCCAGTTACTATATCTGCCTCGCCTCTCCCAGAGGGCTTTGGGGTACAATTTCATCCATGCCATTCATCACAATGTCAACAAACACCTTAGAATTAGGGACTCTTCATCTTGATCTGCTGTGGGAAGCGAGGGGTCCGGCCTTCAATTAAGGAGCCACATCTTAACTCTCGCAGGGGCATCTCAGCGCTTCTAGACGGTACCCATTCACCCAAGCCGAAGCAGCTAGAGAACCCACAGAGACAGCTGCCACAGTTCCCCGGGAATGGCCCCCTATCCACAGGTGGTGTCCTGGCGGCTTCCCACAGCCCCCACCTGCCAACACATGGCCACTTCCCTGCATGTCCTGTCCCACCCAGAGCTGCAGCACCCAGGACAGACATGTGGGGCTTCTTTCTACCTTGCCAGATTGTTCTTACAGGTGATTACCATCTTCTTTTATGACAGTGTTTCAATGAAACTTTATTCACAAAAGCTGCAGGTATGGCCTATGAGCTGTGCCTTTATAAATTCTACAAAAAAATATTTGCTATAGGGAAAGATGTAGATTTATGGCAAAATAGGAATTGCATCTAAGCACAACTTTTGACAGGTTGATATGGTTATAACCAGATATGACCGGAGACAGCAGTAGAAAACTGGGTTCTGAAGTCATTGTAATGACAAAACCAGAAAAGATTAATCAGATGCCATGGTATCAGCAAACTTCTTTTTTTTTTTCTCTTATAACTCAATTTTATTCATTCTTTGATAATGTCAGATATGTGTTCAGTGTATTTTGATCATATCAACCACCCATTCCTCTCCAGTTCCTCCCAGACCCACATTCTCCCAATGCAAACTTCATGCCTTCTTTTATATCCCACATAGTACAATCAACATGGTGCTTATGTGTATGGTTGTCAGATCCTGACAGAGACCATTTCCTTGAAGAAAATTGACTCTTCCAAACTCAGTAGCCTCCAGCTACTGAACCTCTTCAAGTATGGATAGGGCTTTGTGAGTCTGTCTCCAATCTATGCTGAGATTTTCACTGGCTTGATTTTGTGTGGGTCTTGTGCAGGCATCCACAGCCACTATGAGTTCATAAATGTAATGTCTCTGCTGTGTCCAGAAGACATTATTTTTTTTAGCAGTCTTCCCATATCTCCTGGATCTTACAATCTGTGATTCCAGTCTTTGTCAGCAGTGTTTTCTGACCTATGTTGGGGAAGATGTGATATAAACAGCTCATTTAGGGCTAAGCATTGCATAGTTGCTCATTCTCTGCACTCTGTATAGCTGTGGCTCTCTATATTGTCATCTGCTGCAAAATCAAACATCGGTGATTAGAGTTGAAAGCTGTATTAATCTATGACCATAGAGATACATAGTTAAAAGGTGGCTGGTATTATGTTCCTTTATAAAATAATAGTGTTAAATTCTCTTCTAGGTCTATGACCTCCCAAGCCACAGAATCTCGTACCTGAAGTCTTTAACTATGACTTCAGAGAGGGGCACTATTTTTCATACAGGGCAACTCCATTTAAATAATAGGTTCTCATATGACCTTTGCAATTCCTCTTAGTGTTAAGTATTTCTGATATACCTCATCCTTCTCTCTACCCTCTAGACCCTCCCATGTGGAACCACCACCCCCACTATCACCTCTGTATACCACCTGTGTTCCTCTGCTCCCATTCCTTTAAAATTGTTCCAAATTGTCTCTTTCTAGTTTCCTGTCTTCTAAGTGTGTTCCAAGTTCATCACACATATCCAAAGATAAAATGCAACTTTCAACAACATTCAGGCTCTTACCTATGAAATAGACTTTTAACTCTAGAAGTTGTTCCAGTGTTGTTTAGCATATCCCCAGCAACTGAAATTTTGAAAAATCATAGCAGGTACTCAATAAATATTGATAATTCTTCAACTTTAACTGTTACTTATCATGCATTTATAAGACCTAAAATGATTGTTAATATTGGTATATATTAGGAATATTATCCACTCATGGAAACTAACCTCATGATTTACATAGAAGTAATGGAAGAGAGATGAGCTCACAACTAGTTTCAAATGCTTATGAGACTAGAGGAATTAGAAGGGTCACGCTTCTAACCTCATCTGAAAGGAAGCTGTACATGTCATGGTTATATTCAGCATCCCAGTGATCCTGCTATTTAGATTGCAAAAGTATTTGTTCTTCTTTGTATATAACCTGTGTTCCTAATTCTTTTATCATTAGTTTGTCCTTTGTTTTTTGATATAGGATTTTACTATTTAAAATGCTGGCCTTGAGAAAGGTTAGTCTCACAGTGATTCTCCTGCCTCACTTTCCCTAGTCCTCGGGTTAGGGACATGCATTGCCACACCTGTCTCTCTTTTCTTGTTTCTGTGACACCCACATTGTCTCACTGTCCTTACCATAATCTCTTATTCTATTTGATGATGCTTTATCCTCTATGTAGCTTTGCACAGTAGGTGCCTCTAATATCCATACATGGCCTGCCTCTGCTTACCACACATGCTCCTCCATGGCAGTCTCTTAGTAATTAATTCACAGTCTGGATGCTTCTGCTGATCTCCTGAGCAGTTGTTTATTAGACACCAACAGCTAAGTGGCCT
The DNA here is from genome assembly GCA_028551405.1 of Uromys caudimaculatus. NCBI lineage: Eukaryota > Metazoa > Chordata > Mammalia > Rodentia > Muridae > Uromys > Uromys caudimaculatus. Next base: position 86,693,361 of record CM052706.1, on the reverse strand, counting down.
ATAGTTAGCCTTGACTCAGTATGTCCCAAATGATGGTCAGTTCCAATTACCTACTCTTGAGCTTCTATTTGTCATTCTCCATGATCACACATACTGCTATTAAGATTAGGTCTGGATACTAACAGAATAAGACAGCTAGTTAACTCTGAATTTCAAATAAGCATCCAGTCATTTCTTAATACAGGTATTTCCATTGAATACTTAAACTGAATTTACATAAATGGTCTGTGCCTTATCTGGAACTATATCCCATAGCTATTTAACAAATTCCTAAACAAGGGACACATTTTTAAATCCTCCTCCTCCTCTTTTATTCATCCAAGTATACATCATGCTCAAATATTTTAAGTTACTTTACCTGCTATTTAGACCCCAAATCTACCCTGAATGCAAACCCTTGCCGTGTCCTACCTGATTCCTTCACATTCATCCTGGTTTGATTGTATTTGGGTTGTTTTGTTCCACACTCTTCCCCACTCCTGCCTTCCCCACCTTTTGCCTGTAACTGTGTGTCTGACAAGGTGGTTACAAGGAGCTTTGAGTGAGAGGTGAAGAAATACAGGTTAAGAAATAGCAGAGAAGGAGGAGCGAGGCAGGACTTACAGAGTCAAGCATGCCCTGGTGTAGGGGATCAAAGCCATGTCTGGCTATTTGGAATGCTTTGGTGGAGCTGTGACAGATGCCAGGTTCTGCCTTCAAGGTTATCCTCATGTGGGGATTGCAGCACTTACTTTGTATCATTTCATTTATATTATTAAATACCTGTTTTAAATGTTTAAGAAATATTCACTGAGCTTTGATTAGGAGAGAAGCTCTGGGCTATATATAGTTTCTTTCTTCATGGAGCATATAGCACTGTCATAAATAAAACAAAAATTGTCATGAGTAGATAAAGGACCTAGGGTATTATATAACACATACATGAGCTGAGCACAGTGGGGTTTGGGAGAGGAAATTGTCATACCTTCTTAGGGACAGCTGGAAGCATCTTTAAAGAAGGTTGACACTGAACAGATTCTGTAAGGATGATTAGGACTAAGCCCTACTGGCAAGGGAGACCACGCAAGGCAGCATGAACCTACAGAACAGCACTCACAGTCTGTTCTCAGGCCTCTGAGGAGCTGCAAGGCTGGAACACAGAAGAGAAGATAAAGGCAGACACAAAGGAAAAAGAACGATAACACAAGGAACTAAAAGAAAAGATAAGATATTAGGAAACCAGAATGATTTTAAGCTGAGTGAGGAATATGATTAATGTGACTAGATTTTGATTTAAAAAGCATATGTATCTTATCATGAATGCAGATAAAGCATAAAGACGATATGGGAAATGCTATAAAAATGAAAAATAACTTATCTATATAGATAGATCCTCCTCTTGGACATAGTGATCCAATAAGGGCATCTTGACATGGACCAAATAAATGACTCTACCACAAAAAGTAGTATTAAGCCCAGGATTCAGGCAAACTGGTTGGTTGCCCACTTATATAAGATTGAAAAACTAAAAAATGAAATTTCTTAATCAAGCTTACTGGGTTTTGGTAGGGGCTTTTTAAAAATTCCCCTTTTTAAAGAGAAGATTCTAAATATACATCTATATGTATATATGTAACTTTTTTTAAACGACCTTTTTATGATATATTCAAGTGATGAAACATCACACCTGCCAGCAATGAAGCTGAAAGGCTATAAATACAGAATGAAATAGAAATCTAGAGAGGGAAAAATAAGCACATCCATTATCTATCTATTGCAATTAGGAGAGTATTTTGGTTGCAGACTAGAGAGAAATGGGTATTAAATTGCTTCAAAAACTTAGGAACAGGAGATATACAATAGAGAATGGCCAAAAAAAATCTATATAGCTATTGAAAGAATTATTATGAATGTGGTGTGAATTACCTAATAACTCTAACATCCCAAATGAGTTGATTGGATTCACTAACCTAGGTAAAATGTAAGGATTACAGAAGAAGAGGAAAAAAATCCTAACAAAATACTAAATGGTCTTTCCAGAAGAAATATTGGTCTCAGGTATTGAATTTATAATTCTTGATGTTGAATATTGATGCTTTAGCTGCACTAAGACCTCTGATATGTGGATATGAGACCGTGTATGAACTATGATCTTTACACCTTTCCAGTGGTGGTGAGCATAGACATGGATCTCAGGTATGTAAAATATGATCTCTATAACTCCTTCATATGTGGTGGAAGCAGACACAGGAAGTAGATGATAAAGGTAAAGGGCTAATGTATAGTTGTGTTCGGAGAAAGCCCATGACTTTGTGGAAGAAAGCATGACTGTCTGGCATGGTCATGGAGGTCTTTTTATGAGCTGAGTTTGCAGAGGCAGACACATGATCTGTTCGGACAGCATTGTCTGGAAAGAGAATAGAATGCAAGCTGACAGGAGCAATTTATTGGACTGGTTTGATAGAGGATGAAAAATGAATATTTTGGCCCTCAAGGAGTGTGCTAGTTAAGAGAAGTCCAATGTATTTACAGTAAGCACCAACACAGGATATCAAATCAGAGTTGATGTTTACAAATCGGTGGAAAGGGGATTTGGACGGCAAGAAGGTAGTGCTTTGAGATGGAGGCAGAGCTTGATTAGAGCTTGTTTAAAAGGTAGTATTTGGATGAGTGAAAGTAATTAGGGAAATGGGAATGATACAGGAAGAATATTTTAATGAAGGCTGGATATTTTTTTATTTGACATGAAAGAAAATGGGGAAATGCTTACAGATTAGGAAGTTAATTATGCTTGTGTTATGTGACTTTGGCTTACTAAGCAGCCATCCAGCAAGCAATCAGGTAGTGCAAGTTTTTTAAGCCAAGTAGGCAGCTTATGAAGGACTCACTCAATTCAGCTGGTTAAAAGATGCACTAAACATGATTTTTTTTTTTTAAATAAAGGAATTCTAGGAGATTTCCGTGGCCACAGCAATAGAACCTCCTATGATGTCTTTGTGAAAAAGACCGTCATCCCTGTCAGCAATGTGACTGGGGGGGGGGGGGCGCTGAACATTTGGAAACTCATGAAGGTGTGAGAAGCTTTTGAACAAAGAGCTCATTTTTCTTTTGCTTTTTTCTTTCTGAGGTTGTTTTTATTTCAAAATTAAAATAGTTTCAACAAAGCAAGGTCATGGTGCACCAGCAAGGCAAAAAAAAAAAAAAAAAAAAATGGAAAGAGGAAGAGACAGGGCAAGATGGCGTCATGAAAGAAATTGACAGTAGACTTGACATTGTGGTGAAGGGATGAAGAAGAAAAAAGCCAAGAGGGGAAAGAGAAGAGCAATGAGGCATTTCCAAAGTTAAAAGATTGGGATGGTAAAGGTTCAGTTAAGGAGGTAAAAGAATAGAGGATCAAAATGGTCAGTGATTCTTATGGAAAGAATATTTTCCAAGTTCTATTTGAGACATAGAAATAAGACAACAATGTATCTCAGAACATATGCATTAACTCTTTCTTTCTTTCTTTTTTTTTTTTTTTTTTGGTTTTTCGAGACAGGGTTTCTCTGTGTAGCCCTGGCTGTCCTGGAATAACTATTTCTTTTTGGCACTCTGTCCTCTTGATTGTGACCAGGAGCCTATAATGGCTGAGCCATCACTCCAGCTCCTGTATTTTGTATATGATACCTGGCTGAACCTGAAGAGATGGTTTTTCCAATATGACTCAATTCCTGAGAGGAAATAGCTCATGCACTAGTGACTAGACCTATACACAATTATACAGTGTAACAGTTTTCATTTCCCTTAAACCAGTTATTATAACCTATGACAACTGGTTATACAAAATAACCAGTCCAGATTCCATGCCTCCAACTGTATCTATGGTCAGGCTCTTAAACTTGGAACCACTGGGCCATTATAACTCACGAAGTACTAGATAGTTGAGTACACATGGAACCTAGAGATAGGAGAAATTTGATAAAGCAATTGTTCCTAAGCCTCACACTGCCCTGATCATTTCCCACAATGGAAATGACAAGAAAAGCTCTGGCCTATGTTTTTTTTTTTTTTTTTTAATTGAATATTTTCTTTATTTACATTTCAAATGTTATCCTCTTTCCAGGTCTTCCCCTGGAAACCTCCCATCCCCTTCCCCTCCCCCTGCCTCTATGAGGGTGCTCCCACCCCCACTCCCACCTACCCACCCTGGCATTCCCCTACATTGGGACATCAAACCCCCTCAGGCCCAAGGGCCACTCCTCCCACTGATGTTCAACAAAACAATCCTCTGCCACATATTCAGCTAGAGACATGGGTCCCTCCTTGTGTAGCTTTTGGTTGGTGGTTCAGTCCCCAGCAGCTCCACAGAGTCTGGCCATTTGCCATTATTGCTCCCCCCATAGGACTGCAAACTCCCTCAGCTCCTTTAGTCCCTTTTCCAACTCCTCCATTGGGGACCTCACACTCAGTCCAGTGGTTGGCTGTGGGCATCTGCATTTCTCAGGCTCTGGCAGAGCCTCTCAGGAGACAGCCATATCAGGTTCCTGTCAGCAAGCACTTCCCAGCATTCAAAATAGCATCCCAGTTTGGCGACTATATATGGGATGGATCCCCAGGTGGGGCAGTTTCTGGATGGCTTTTCCTTCGGTCTCTGCTCCACACTTTGTCTCCATATTTCTTCCTGTGAGTATTTTGTTTCCCCTTCTAAGAAGTGCTGAAGCATCCACACTTTGGTCTTCCTTCTTCTTGAACTTCATATGGTCTGTGAATTGTATCTTGGATATTCAGAGCTTTAGGGTTAATATCCACTTATCAATGAGTACATACCATATGTACTCATTTTTTTTGTGACTGGGTTACCTCACTCAGAATGATATTTTCAAGTTCCATCCATTTGCCTGTGAATTTCATGAAGTCATTCTTTTTAATAGCTGAGTAGTATTCCATGGTGTAAATGTGCCACATTTTCTGTATCCATTCCTCTGTTGAGGGACATCTGTGTTGTTTCCAGCTTCTGGCTATTGTAAATATAGTTACTATGAACATAGTGGAGCATGTGTCCTTATTACATGTTGGAGCATCTTCAGGGTATATGCCCAGAAGTGGTATAGCTGGATCCTCAGGTAGTACTATGTCCAATTTTCTGAGGAACTGCCAGACTGATTTCCAGAGTGGTTGTATCAGCTTGCAATCCCATCAGCAATGGAAGAGTGTTCCTCTTTCTCCACATCCTCGCCAGCATCTGCTGTCACCTGAGTTTTTGATCTTAGCCATTCTGACTGGTGGGAGGTGGAATCTCAGGGTCATTTTGATTTGCATTTCCCTGATGACTAAGGATGTTGAACATTTCTTTAGGTGCTTCTTGGCCATTCAAGTTTCCTCAGTTGAGAATTCTCTGTTTAGCTCTGTTCCCCATTTTTAATAGGGTTAGTTGGTTGTCTGGAGTCTAACTTCTTGAGTTCTTTGTCTGTATTGGATATATCCCTCTATTGGATGTAAGATTACTAAGGATCTTTTCCCAATATGTTGGTGCTGTTTTGTCCTATTGACAGTGTCCTTTGCCTTACAGAAACTTTGTAATTTTATGAGGTCCCATTTGTCGATTCTTGATCTTAGAGCATAAGCCATTGGTGTTCTGTTCAGGAACTTTTCTCCTGTGCCCATGTGTTTCAGGCTCTTCCCTACTTTCTCTTCTATTAGATTCAGTATATCTGGCTTTATGTGGAGGTCCTTGATCCACTTGGACTTTTGCTTTATACAGGGAGATAAGAATGGATTAATTTGCATTCTTCTACATGTTGACCACTTGTTGAACCAGCACCATTTGTTGAAAATGCTCTCTTTTTTCCACTGGATGGTTTTAGTTCCTTTGTTAAAGACCAAGTGACCAGAGATGTGGGGATTCATTTCTGGGTCTTTGATTCTATTCCATTGATCTACCTGCCTGTCACTGTACCAATACCATGTAGTTTTTATCACTATTGCTCTGTAGTACTGCTTGAGGTCAGGGTTGCTGATTCCCCCAGAGGTTCTTTTATTGTTGAGAATAGTTTTTACTATCCTGGGTTTTTTGTTATTCCAAATGAATTTGAGAATTGCTCTTTCTAACTCTATGAAGAATTGAGCTGGAATTTTGATGGGGATTGCATTGAATCTATAGATTGCTTTTGGCAAGATGACTATTTTTACTATATTCATCCTACCAATCCACGAGCACGGGAGATCTTTCCATCTTCTCAGGTCTCTTCGATTTCTTTCTTCATAGACTTGAAGTTCTCGTCATACAAGTCTTTCACTTGTTTGATTAGAGTCATACCAAGATATTTTATATTGCTTGTGACTATTCTGAAGAGTGTCATTTCCCTAATTTCTTTGTCAGCCCATTTTTTCCTTTGAGTATAAGAAGGCTACTGATTTGTTTGAGTTAAATTTATATCCAGCCGTGTTGCTGAAGTTGTTTATCAGGTTTAGGAGTTCTCTGGTGGAATTTTGGGGGTCACCTAAGTATATAATCATATCATCAGCAAATAGTGATATTTTGACTTCTTCCTTTCCCATTTGTATCCCTTTGACCTCCTTTTGTTGTCTAATTGCTCCAGCTAGAACTCTGGCTTTTTCTTTACTTCCTCTGCCTTTTGTCTGAAGCATGATTTCCAGTGTCATAGCATAGCCCTATCCTTGGTTCTGGAGGTCTGTGACTATTGCATTCTCCATGACAGTCACTTGCATGTCTCTCCTCAATGGATTACAGCAAGTCCCATGTATGTGATTAAATCCATATATTGTTTGAAGTTGCCTTACACAGCATAACCAGTCAGGATATTAAAGGTACCCATGAGAATATATGCACCTAAGTGATTGCTTCTTTTTTTCACCTTGTACTATACAGACAGGGACTTAAATATATTCATATAACTTACATCTTCTTTTCAGTGTGGTCAAATGTGCATTAATAATGTCTTTACTATTTATAAAAATAGAAGATAACTCTAAAGACACCTTCAGAAATTAGTATCAAAATACTGCTACGAAGCTACTCTGTTTTATTACACCAATAAAATCCTCTTTTAAAATGTCAGAAACATCTAAAAATGATTTTTTGCTTTATTTTGTTTTTTCCTAGTTGGCCCCAGGTGCAGCATAGAGTTCCTCAGATTCTACAGTTTATGACATTTTGTTGTCTTTAGTCTGCAGAAGGTGGTTCAGCTTAGAACAAAGTCAAACAATAAAGAAAGCTGGAAAAGATATGGGCTATAAATGCTAAGCAGAGGGTTAATATTATTCTGTAAGTAGGTTATGACAATTGATTTAAGGGAAATGGAAAGCACTAATAGATTAATAAACCAAGAGACAGGCATATCTATTTCAAAAATGAACTTATTGGGATAGTACCATTCCAAGCATACTTGAAAGTGAGGTTCATTTTGTATAAAGATGTCAAGCACTAAAATGTCACTTTAAAGTTTAAAATAGTTTCATTAATTCTTTGATTCAACGTGTTTGGATCACATACATTCCCCCAATTCCTTTCATATTCACTTCTAAATTCACTACCCGTCCAACTTTGTATCTTTGTTTGTTTGTTTGTTTGTTTGTTTGTTTGTTTGTTTTAAACAAATAAAGTCAAATATGTGTTACCCAAAAACTCTTGCATGGTGTGCCATGCACCTACCAGGAGTCACACTCCTAAAAAATTAGACATTCCTTCTCAGATAACCTATAAAACCCTAGCAGCTCCTCAGGTAGGAAGAAGACTTTATGCCCAACACAACCATCCTGGGATTTTGTCTGACATGAGTTTGCTCAGGTCTTGTGCACACTATGACAACCACAATGGCTTCATATATGCAACTTCTCTATTGTATCTGAAAAATACTTTCTTTGTAGTCCACTCTCTCCTCTGGCTCACTGAGTTTTTTATCCCATATTCTTTAATGACCCCAAGTCCTTGAGATTAGGAATTTGATATAAAAGTTCCATTTAGATATGAGCACTCTACAATATCTCTCTCTCTCTCTCTCTCTCTCTCTCTCTCTCTCTCTTTCATATTGAACAACTGTGTCTCTCCACGTTTCTCTGATGAGGACTGTGAAGTCAATTGAAGTAATTTTAATACTTTGTTCATTTGGTGGTATATATTATTAATACACCTAGTATACATTCCTGGCATATAATATACCTGTATATAATATACTTAGTTATAATATACCTGGTATATAGTAATACACCAGATAAGTGTCCTTGGTCTTATGTAGCTACAGACTCTTGAGTCCCAGTAACAGTGCCAAATCTTATGGGGCAGGCCTTCAAACAATCAGAAGGTGGTCAGTCATTCCAATAGCATTCATGCTACTAATGCACCAACGCGCATATAGTTCCAGGCCATCACTGAAGCTTACAGCGTTTGTATATGAGTAAAACCAATAATTACTTTTCCCCTCCCATAGCATAGCACCTTCCAGCGTTATGAAGGTTTGCTGAGAGGAATTAAGCTTTCTTGTTAGTATCCATTTGATTTCTTCATGTCTTGTAACTCAGGAATGTGGTGTCTTCAACAGTAAATCATTACCATAATTTTCTGGAGGGTAAAAGAATAACAGCAACAACTTGTCACGTTTGGGGCTCTATGAGATCCTGTTGACCAACGACTCAAAAAGTGTATCCCTTTCCAGGTGCTAAGGTTTTTATTTGCTAGCATGTGGAATCCAGTTGGAATATTGTTTCCCCATTGTAAGGTAACTTCATTTATTATATATATGATGGTTCTATAGTAGATCTTCATTTATCTTTTTCCAAAGACCTTTATAACTAATTATTCATCCATATATTTTCACCTTTGCCCTGCTTTCTCATCCCCCCCACTCCATTTAACCATTCATGTCCCATTATTCCCGTGTTTCTTTTTATATCACTGCATTCTCTGTACCCTCCATTGAAAGATAACCTTTTCCTTCCTAACTCTTTACTAGTTTACTGTAGTCATTCCTAATGAAAATCACATATCCAAAGATTCAGAGATAGCATCCACATATGAGTGAAAATATGTGGTGCTCACCTCTTTGGGTCTGGAGGATCTCACTCAAAATGATTGTTTGCTGTTCTATACATTGACTTTTAAATTTTATGATTATATTGTTTTCAAGATGAATAATAGTTCATAGAGTAAATGCACCACATTTTTACAATCCTTTCATCAGCTTGTAGATATCTAGAATATTTCCATATTCTTATATTGTGAATAGTGCAGCAGTTACTATGAATGAGCAAATATATGTGTAGTAAGCTATAGAGTCCTTTGGATTTATATGTTCAAGAGTATTATAGCTGTATCACTATTTACCATTTTTTGAGGAACTTCCACACTGATTTCCATAGTGATAGCACCAGCTTACACTCCTACCAGCTGAATAAATTATGTACTTTTGTTTGTTTTTAAAATCTTACCCATTTTGATTGGGGTAATATAAAATCTCAAAGTAATTTTAATTTCTACATCCACCATGGCAAACAATGTTGAACATGTAAAAAACATTCTTACATGGTTTTATTTCAGCTTTTGATGACTCTCTGTTTAGTTCTATGCTCTCATTTTTCAGTTATGCTGACAGTCAGCATTTTAGTTATCTGTATATTCTAGACACTAATCCTCTGTCAGATGTACAGCTGCTCATCATGTTTTTTCTGTTCTCCAGTCTATCTCTTTACTCAAATGATGGTGTTCTTTTCCATTCAGAAGCTTTTTAGTTGTATGTGCTCCTATTGGTCAATTGTTACTCTTACTAGCTACACTAAACTGACATCCTCATTTCCTATTGCATACAAAACTCATTTCCAAATGGATCAAGGATCTCAACTTAAGACCCAATATCTTGGTTCTGATAGACAAGAAAGTAGAAAGGATGCTTGGACTTAAAACCACATCAAGGGACATTCTAAAAAGGGTTCTGAGATGACTACATTTAAAAAAAAAATATTAGTTATTTTATTTATTTACATTTCAAATGTTATCCTCCTTCTCGGTTTCCCCTCTGCAAACCCCCTAACCCATCCGCCTCTCCCCTGCTTCTTTGAGGATGCTCCCCCACCCATTTCCCCATATGTCTCACCGCCCTAACATTCCTCTATGCTGGAGCATCGAGCCTTCACAGGACCAAGGGCCTCTCCTCCCATTGATGCCAGATAAGGTCATCCTCTGCTACATACACAACTGGAGCCATGGGTCCCTCCATGGGTATGGTTGGTGGTTTAGTCCCTGAGATCTTTGGGTGGTCTGGTTGGTTGATATTGTTGTTCTTCCTGTGGGGTTTCAAGTCCCTTCAGCTCCTTCAGTCCTTCCCCTAACTCCTCCTTTGGGGTCCCCATGCTCAGTCCAATGATTGGTTGCAAGAATCTGTATCTGTACTGGTAAGGTTCTGTCAGAGCCTCTTAGGAGACAGTTATATCAGGCTCCTGTCAGCAAGCACGTCTTGGGATCAGCAATAGTGTCTGGGTTTGGTGTCTGCAAAGGGGGTGGATCCCCAGGTGGGACAGTCTCTGGATGTCTTTTCCTTCCGTCTCTACTCTACTCTTTGTCCCTATATTTCCTTTATACAGGAGTAATTCTGGATTAATATTTTTGAGATGGGTGGGTGGCCCTATCCCTCTACTGGGGGCTATGCCTAACCTCTGGATATGGTCTCTACAGGTTCTCTCCCCCCTTTGTTGGGTATTTAAGCTGATGTCATCCATGGTGGATCCTAGGAGTCTCTTGCTTTCTTGGCATCTGGGATTTTCTGGTGGGCACCCCCAGTTCCCCATCCCACATTGTTACATACCTCTGTTCAAGTTCCTGACCCTCTGTACATCTCCCCCATCTCCTCCTACACCTGATCCTGTCCCCCCTTTCCCCTCTCCCTCCTTTCTTCCTTCCAAGTCCCTCCCACCCTCTACTACCCATGCTTATTTTGTTCCCCTTCTAAGTAGAACTAAAGCATCCACACTTTGGTCTTCCTTCTTCCTGAGCTTCATATAGTATGTGAATTGTAATCGTGGGTATTCCAAGCTTTTTGCCTAATATCTGCTTATCATCAAGTACACACCATGTGTGTTCTTTTGTGACTGAGTTACCTCACTCAGGATATTTCCTAGATCCATCCATTTGCCTAAGAATTTCATGAAGTCATTGTTTTAATAACTGAGTAGTACTCCATTGTGCAAATGTATCACAATTTCTGTATCCATTCTTCTGTTGAGGGTCATCTGGTTTCTCTCCAGCGTCTGGCTATTATAAATATGGCTGCTATGGACATAGTGGAACATGTGTCCTTATTACATATTGGAACATCTTCTGGGTATATGCCCAGGAGTGGTATAACTGGGTCATCAGGTAGTACTATGTCCAGTTTTCTGAGGAACTGCCAGACTGATTTCCAGAGTGGTTGTACCAGCTTGCAATCCCATCAGCAATGCAGGAGTGTTCCTCTTTCTCCACATCCTCTTCAGCATCCACTGTCATCTGAGTTTTGGATCTTAGCCATTCTGACTGGTGTGATGTGGAATCTCAGGGTCAAGAGCAACACTTTTGATTTTAATATTAACATTTTAAACAGTAGAGCATTTAATGGAAGAGTACTGGTTAGAAAAGGGGTTGTCACATATTTTAGTACAACTTATTTGAGAAGATAATTTGCCATGTGTGATCAAGGCCTTTAAAATGCCCTTAACCTAAAACAAGTGATTACATCCCTGCAATTCTTAATAAAGGTAGCATAAATACAAAGTCAATACATTGAGACATTCTTCACATTTTTATTTGTGATCATTTTAAAAGATTTATATCATAGGGTTTATGATCAGTGAGGATCCAGTAATTAATATACAGTCATTAAATTGTACTTGCATGTTTAGTAAGGTGAGAGAAAATATACATTGCTGTGATAAATTCGATGGGTAAGACACAATCTATGTGTGTATATTCTCATGGTTGAGAGCAGAAAGCTAGACACCTAGTAGAACAGCTAAAACTAAAAGGACTGGAGACAGTAAGTATCGGTGGGAGGGTAGAATATTGTAACTCTCATGGAATTAGTAAAAAGAACACAATGATTTAAAAAATGATTTCTATATGTGCCTTCCCAGTGACTCAACAGTTATAACCTTTAATGTTTATACAATACAAATGAAAAATGTGTCTTCACAAGAGAATATTCTGAGAATAATATAGTCATTCATCACAGTACCACAAAAGAAACTGGAAACAACTCAGATCAATTTGGGAGTTGATACATATCTTAGAATGATCATGTTGGCTAAAAGATGCCAGACACAACAGGTATATATTATTTAAAGCCATGTACATTAAGCCCAAAGTTAGGTTAAATGAGCATATGGTAATATCAATCTAAATGTTTGCTACTAGTAGAGGAACATTACAAAAAAAATTTCCAAGGAGATATTCTTTACTTGTTTTGAATTTATTGAGTACATAAACTTTTGGAACCTCATTAAATTACTTAACATCTGTGGTATGCAAATTTTATCTCAAGAAAAAAGTCGAGATGAATTAAGAAGTGCATTAAATGCCTAAATGTTAAAAGAACAAAATAATCTCATATATAGTGCAGGTGTATATATACATAAAAGTTTTAATATGTATATATAGATATATTATAAGAAACATTAGAAGGATTTTAAATCAAAATAAGAATCTTAAAAGTAAATTCAACCACAAAATACATTCATACTTAAATCTGTTTATTAGACACAAAGCTATACAATGATAAAGAATATTCAGTAGAGTACTGTCTTAGTCAGGGTTTCTATCCCTGCACAAACATCATGACCAAGAAGCAAGTTGGGGAGGAAAGGGTTTATTCAGCTTACACTTCCAATTGCTGTTCATCATGAAAGGAAGTCAGGACTGTAACTCAAGCAGGTCGAGGAGCAGGAGCTGATGCAGAGACCAAAGAGGAATGCTGCTTACTGGCTTGCTTGCTTCTCCTGGCTTGCTCAGCTGGCTTCTTATAGAGCCCAAGACTACCAGCCCACAGATGGTACCACCCACAAGGGGCCCTCCCCCCTTGATCACTAATTGAGAAAATGCCTTACCGCTGGATCTCATGGAGGCATTTTCTCAACTGAAACTCCTTTCTCTGTGATAACTCCAGCTTGTGTCAAGTTGACACACAAAACTAGTCAGTACAAGTACTAACATACTACAATATCTTTCAAATTGTAAAACACTATGTGTGTAAAATACTAAATCCCAGAAAGGTGTGATCTGTTAAAATCACAAGTCACGTCAATAGTTCTGGGTTATATTTGCTTCTTTCTGTTAACACTCAAGATTTCTTTGAGACTCTGATCATCTCTGTAAAAGGCCACTGAACTGTGAGTTTTGCCCTGGTTTTCAGATTGGTAACAAAGCACCTAGCTGGGAAAGGAAATTTGGCACCCATGCTGGTCTGAGCTTTTCTGTTAAAAATGGTTTCTGCCAAGTTGAGTTCCTGTGTACATCTTAAGAATGGGAGCTTGTGATTAGTTTTTAAAAAGAGGAAGAAGAAAGAGAAAGAACGCAGTACAAAGCTTTGGACAGTATCCTGTGAGGCCCCTAAGGTGCCTCAGACATCCATATTTCAACACATTTTTGGGGTGTGGTGGCAATGAATGGCCACGAGTAGACTATAAATTTGTAGAAGTGCCATCAAAGCATTATATGACATTGATATAATATTTTATGATTTAAAAGGTTCCTTTGCATTCATTAACACATTAGACCTTCACAATTTTGTGACATGGGAAGAGCAGGTAATACAATTTCCATGTTAAAGATGAGAAAATTGATATTCAGAAAGATAAAGTAATTTTTGTAAGGTCAGGTATGTTGTAAGTAATAGAACTGGGACTTAAATGAGGCTTCTCTTTCTTCAGGGGCCATGATTTTCAATTCTTCATCCTCTCTCTACAATAGCATAACGGAGTTTCAGAGGAGTCTAATCCTGAGCAGCAACTTGATCTTCAGCTTGAATATATCCACTCCTTTAGCAAGGCTAGGCAATTTAGCTCTCTCATTGTTATGGGTGGTGTACAGCTCGCTCCCGTCACATCTGCCTGTCAGCTGTCACTTACAAAATGTGTGTATATTTCACCATCTCCACATCTTGTAAGTCAATTCCTTCAGCAAGCTGTTTATCTTTTTCAACTCTTCGGAGGGGCATGGAGGGGCAACAATAAATAGAACTTTGGTCAACAAATTACTTTTCTTTGTCAAATGTATCTACTAAGCAATACAAACATTATAAATTCTTGGTCTTTAAAAAAATAAAGCTCCATTTTTGCGTGAAAAAAATCACACCAAAATGTATTGGTGAAAATTCGTCTTTTAATTAATTAATTTCCTCTTGTAAATGATATGAGTCACAAACACTTTTTGTATAAATCTCAATCGTTCCTGAGTTTCAAAGATTGTGGATATTTCAAAGATGTATTGAATGAGTAATGATGTTCTTGCCATATTGATTGAAATCTAGGATAGCAAATGTATTCCCCGAATGTGTCCTTGGCAAGTGACTCTTCTTTGACAACCACAATTATAGAGGAACTAAGTTCTGAGCCAGGTGACACAGGTACTAAAGAAGTGAAGGTTGTCCCAGCTTTACAAGGGATCATTGTCTATTCAGAAAGTCTGTACGAACATCTCCAAAATGACTTTTTGCTGCAAGCACTGAAATGTGCAACTGTCAGTATCTGAAGAGGGCAGTGGCTGTTATGTCTGGTAGTTCTCAACTTCTAAACAACCCAAAAGGAACACAGGGAGAAAATGGAGATAAAAATAGTAGTTGCTGTTGGAAAGCAAGACTAGAAATATAGTTTATGTCTTCAGAAAAACAAACACTCCAGTCCCGAGTTTTAAATTTAGGCACCAGGCCTGCAGTCACAGGGAGTTCTGGAGACCCCGGAAGTGCTTTGTTACTGGATTCTTCATACACATCAGATTCTCACATCCCAAAGTCTCTTCCCAAGAGTAAAGAAGGGGTGGAGTTGGCCTACTTGCCCGTCAAATAGACAAATTTTACAAGTTCTAAATTGCACTTTATTTCATAGCCCCCTCCTTCTCTCTCTTTGATTTTAAGGGATAAACAAATAATCAAAAGTTTAGTCAAATGCTGATGAAATTCAGGAATGATTTCTTAAAACGTAACAGTTCCTTGGTCCAGTCTACCCCCACTGTCCTTGGAAGCCGGTTGCTGGGCAGGGGGTCCTAACTAAGTCTTCACTCATTGGGTAGCTACAGAGTACAGAGGCTGCGTTTGAGCAAGCTGCTTTAAGGACACATTCACACTAAGGGAAAAGAAGGCTGGCATGGTGAATTTAAACACTGTGCATTGAAAACGTACCTCCTCCTTCAGGATAGAGGCTATCCATTGTTTTAAGCAATAACGTGCAAATGAAACCAGCCTTTCCGTGTGCAATTGGGCCTGTGTGCCCATTAGTGCCTGATTGTGTATGCAAATGATTAGGCACATCTAGTCACCTGCTTGCTGCATTCATCCGTTTAGGATGTATGTGACTGCTTTGATTATTTTTTAATAAAATTGTTCTAAATTGTCTGCAGATAAATGATGCTTTAGAAAATAGTTATGTTCCTTACACATCTAGATTTAAAAATACCTTCCGAAAGCCTTTCGATGAGGGGTTCTGTATCAGCCAAATGAAAATAGAATAAAAGCCACCATCAGAGTGATGCAAGGTGAAGATCATGTCATGCAGATATTTGCCACATGATTCTAGTTCTTCAGGTGGGAGAAGGAAGCATGGCCTTTGTAGTGTTAAGTCACATTTAGCTAATCTAATCAGGATACCAAACCACTGGAATCTAAGAGTATGGCAGCTCAGACTCCCAATGGAACATCTCCAGGTAGAGAGAAGGGAATCCATTATGGCTCCAGGAATCATATGTCTGAGGAAAAGGCTTTCCCTGTGACTCATTGTGACTTACATTCCTTCCAGCTCTTCGCAGGAAACAGTGATTTTGAGGAATTAAATTAAAGTTACAGAGCTGTGAGTTGAGAGGAAAAATCTCTGACACCTTGTTTCACCCCTTCAAGACTCATGATTATAAAGCACTGAGGATTTATTTAGTGTCTAAGAACCCCTCACTGCTCCTGTGGGAAGACCCTGGGTTGCTGGGGTACCATTTGTATTTATCAGGTAAAGTGCTGTCAGCTCACTAATGAGCTTCATAAATATTTTTCTCTTCTCCTGAAAAGAAATAAAAAAAATCCAATTTTGCAATGTTAAAATAAATAAATATAAAGAAACTAATCTTGAAAGTTTCTAATGCGTCAGTAGAAAAATGTAGCTGAGGTACTACTTGCTGCCTTCCTGGAGACACTGTTTGATTATCATTCATATGATCATAACTTTACAGATGACACATCACCCACTAGAGAAGTATTGCAGTATGACCAATGACTGGGTCAAGCCTGTATTACCTATTTGTATATTAATTTCGACAGCTGCTAAACTTAGAAACGCACCTGCTTTTTTTTCCTACTGAACTTGAAGCTGATCTCTTCTTATGAGTCTATCGGGGTCTGTGAGATGCTTACAATAGTCTCTCCAACACTGTGCCTCTTCCTTTATCATTTTGATTTTTCTTATAATGACTGATGAGACTTATTAAGACTAATACAATCCATATTTTGTTACCAGTTCTTCCAAAGTGGGGCAAATATTTAGAATCCTATGCTAGCCCCTCTGAATCCACATACACTCACTATTGCCGATAACGATGATCAACACTGAATAGCTCCATCTTTTAGTGGCCATAGCTGCTATCCTTGGGTTTTAGCCTTCAACAAGAATTTAGCCTATAGACTTGTTTTGACCTTGTGTAGAAGTTGTATGTCCTTGACATTTGCTGTCAGCAGTCTTTCTTGCAGAATTTCTTTTTTCTGTATCTTATATTTCTATATTGGAATTGCCAGTATAGTTATTGTTCTTTGCTGGGACTTTTATGTATTTAAGCTCTAGCTTGAATATTGAAGTTCTTAAGTATTAGCTTGCTTTAATCTTTACATTTTTTCTGGTATTTGCTAGGTGACTTCTGTGATCCCAGCATGCTTCAGGCACCAGCAGTGCACTGGCCTCTTGGAAATTGCTGTAGGTTCCCTCACATGGATGGAAAATGCGTAGTGGTTAGAGTTAGATTCTTTCAGGATTCACAGATCACCTGTAGAGCCATATTGTGCCATCAGCTGAATCTTGAAGGACTATGTCTACCATTTGAATATTTTTCAATATTCAAATCTGGACATAGATCTGGAAATGGGGAAGCTCACAGTTAAGAGAAGATGCCTCTTTCATTCACCTCATTGAACTGCAGTTAAAAACAATCAGGCCACCAAGCAAAGAGTAGCATGAAGAACAGTGAGCTTTTACCCTGAGGAGATTGACAGACATTGACACCAACTGAGGACACTTGTCCAAAGCTAAACAGCCATACAATGTAGAGTTCAACATGGCATGGAAGACACCCATGTCCTCAGAAATTATTTCAGGGACTCCCATTGAACTAAGTGCAGGGGAAGATTGACATAAATGTAGTAAGATCTATGCTCTTACACCATTAACAGTGTAACGAGGGATCTGGATACATACAGTTATGATGTCTTGTCCAAAGAGCCACTAAAAGCATGTGTGAGTTGCTGCAAGCCTCCCGGCCTGGAGAAGGTAGTGGTGGAGTGCACAGAATAGGACTCTGGTTTTAAAGTCTGAGGGTCTCAGGATTTTCTAGCTTTCTAACTGTACTGAAATGCTAATGATAACTTGTAAAAAATCCTAAAAACTTTCTTGCTCTTTCTGAGGTAAAAGGCTGCTGGTTTAGGAGATTGACACCTGTAGCCTAAGCAGCAGGGGATTAAGTAATGTGGCCTTTGTTCTATCTCAGCAGGAATTGCAGGGCTTTCAGCCTGCAAGTCCGAAGTTGCAGGAAGAAACAAGGACACTTAGAAAATGATTATAGCATTTATTACTAAGTTGTAAAAAGTTTCCTATGAAAGCTATCTAAGGGAAAAGTGGAAAAATCCTAAGTGGGGAAAGAGAAAACTTCTAGTAATGGAAGAATTCTTCCAGAAGGGGAAACAGAAAGGATTCCACTCTAAGGGGAAAAAAGAAGATTTCGCCCCCCAATCCTCTTTGTCTTCAGTACTTATACGTCTTTCAGGATACATGATCACATGTTACAAAGTTCATCACAAGTTCACACAAAAAAATCAAATCATAAATTGAAATAGAAGTTTGCAACAGAGAATGTTTACATGCATATCCGTTAGGAGTAATTATCTGGCTAAACATCCATCACCTGTCTCAGCTCCACAGGTTCACTGAAGGTTTAAAACCTTAACTAACCTTATTAGTGAAGTTTTGTATAGATAAACCCAGTCAGTATCATATCTCCTGTCCTAGCACCTATAGTAAATCTTTAGTTCACTTTTATGACCTTTGGTTAATTGTTTTACAACCTCTTGGAATGTGCTCTTAGTAGGAGCATGTCTGGTTACTCTCTAAGAGCAATTAACTGGTGACACTTGGAAGACTGGCAGAGTTCCCATCGAAGTTTCTACTATCAGAAAAGGACCTAATAGCAGTCCCACTATAAAAGAGTTTAATAATCACTGATATAATTTTAAG
>CM052706.1:86618381-86674231 GCA_028551405.1 Uromys caudimaculatus | reverse complement strand
AAACTCCTGACAGGCTCTATGCTAGGCAATTATACAATATAGATTATGTTTGAGAAATAACTCTCTCTCAAGGAAGAATGAATTAGAGAATGTAAAACAGCAATAGCAAATAGCAGTTGGGAAAACTGCTGTAAGCTGTCCAGGCAAGGAGTGATAAGAGTCTGAACCAGAAGAGTGATGGCAGAGATTCAGAAGAGAATATGGATTCAAACACTCCTTTTGAAACTCAGTGGTTTGAGCTGGTGATGGACTTAAAGGTCCAGGAAGAGAACAAGGAGCCAGAGAATGTATGTGGACACCCCATCCTCAGTGACAGCAATTATAGCTCCAGGGTCTGAGAATTGAGTACTTTAGGAATGATTAGCCTCAATGTCATTGAGGTCATTTGGGTATACATATATATGTATGTGTGTGTGTGTGTGTGTGTGTGTACATATACATCATATACATTTGTATAATATACATATACACAGTATATACATGTATGTATATATTTATATATAATGTATATATTTACATGTACAAGTATGTATTTATATATACAATCTACATATATGCACACACATATATAAGTATACATACATACACACACAAATACCACAAATACACACACACACACATATACAAATAAAAATCTGGTGAAATATAGGTTGTGCATAAAAGCTCAGGAAAGCCACCAATTCCTGGTGGCACGGGTGGTTCAAGGCAGCCAGAAGGAGAGTCAGATAGAATGGAATTAGAAGAAACTGATGGAAAAGGTCAAAGTTCATTCAACTTTCATAGAAGTGAGGAGACTGCGACATCCATTTAAGAAGTGCTGAATTCAGAAATTCAAATGGTCAGTGATTTTTTCCCCATTACATTTGTTGATTTTTATATATTTAGTGTGTGTGAGTGTATATCTTTGTTTTTGTTCAATCGTACACAGGTGGCAAAATGTGTTTCACTCAAAGGAACACTTCCAGAAATAGATTTGTTTTTCTTCTACCCTGTAGGTTCTGGGGATCAAACTCAAGTCAGCAGTGTAGGCAGCAGGTACCTTTCCTTGATAAGTCACCTCACTGTGGCTGGTCACCTCCTGTAGCAGCTCTCTACTCTCCTAAACTTCAGCACTAATGTGGGTTTCGGGAGCCCTAACAAGGTGCTTGCTGCACAGACATTTGGTGGCACCATGGTGGTTCCTACTGCCCTTCTCAGAGTTTCTAGACAACAGAGGCATCATGTTTCATGCATCGTCATGGGCTGGGTTTCTGTTAATAGGTGCAAAAGAATCCTTTCCTAAGGGTTGTACTGGCGTTGGAGAGATCTGCATAAGAACTACACATTTGAGAGAGGTGGTAAGGGATTGGAAGGATGCTTTAAAACGAGACTATGGGACCAGTTTGGAGGAATGGGAGGACCCTGGCCAAGACTATCTTTTGACAACTGTTGATCCGGATTCACTGGGAATGCGTGAGAGAAGCAAGCTCTTATTATTCAACATTGGGAAGCAAACACTTCTTTGTCGTAGTAAAATGCAGGCTGGCACAGCCCTAGCTGCATGTGTTAATTTATGAGAGCAAGCTATTTCCAGAATTTGGAAAGGGAAGAATTAAGCATCCACTTCATGGGAGGTGTGATACAGAAAGCAATGGATTCTTGTGCATTTCTCTTTATTATCTTTGAAACCAACACATCTCATAGGTGACAATATATGGGATAGATGGTAATTGCCTTTTTGCTGGAGCTACATTTTCATCCTTCTCCCTTTCTCCTCCAATATTAATTATCAGAACTAAAAATAGTCCATTGTGGGCTCAGTGAGCCTCCGGGAGGCTTCTGCAGAAATCTGACATCTGTGCAGGAGGCTCAGCTGAGATGTGTGTTTCTGTAAAGCCGGCTTCTGTTTGTGAATTCCATAAACACTTGCCTAGTGGAGACTGAAGTGTCTGTCTCTCACGATGGCTGTGAGTGGCAGCCTGTGAGAACACTGTCTTTCTGAACAGACATGACTCAGAGCCTGAAGGGAGTTGAGAATGCATGGAATATTTATGATCAGGGGCCTTCATTACAATAGGAAAATGTGGCTACATGAGCATACCTCTGTGGTGTGCAAACAAAACGCCATACTTTCTCTTTGAATGTTTATATGTGAACAGATGGCCCTGCCCACTCACCCCAATGTGCAGAAAAAATACTATGAAAAGAGACTTAAAATGCAGCGAAATTAGTGTTCACATTCATTGTTGTCAGGGGAAGCTTAGTTGTCTAAGCACTTGAAAGGTCTCCCTCATGAGCCAATGTGTACTAGGATTATCAGCCTGTATATGGAATTAAGTCTCTTCCTAAGCACACAATGACCAGCACTGATGAAGTCTTCTCTACTTTGGAAGGCTCCATTTTCATTACACGGTCTTCAATTGCCTTTTTTGAAATGAATGGTAGCTTGGTGGTACATAGCACGAAGTCAACGGGAGTGACTGCTTTGTGTAACAGTCACGTTTTCTAAACAGGCTACAAACTTTGGACAAGTTGATTCTGTCTCTAAGAGGGTTAAAAAAAAAAGACCGGGAGCTAGAGAGTTGGCATAGCATAAGAACATGGGTGCTTTTGTAGAGGACTGGAGTTTGGTTCCCAGCACATGCTTGGTGGTTCACTGGCCTCTGTAATTCCATTTCTACAGGATTTGATGCCCTTTTCTGGCCTCCATTGGTACCATGTATCCACATGATTTACATACATACATGCAGACAAAACACTCACAGATATAAACTACAAATCAATAAATATAAAAAGATTGGTTAGCTTAAAGTTGCCGTTCTAGAAAAATAAAAATGAAAACAACCCTAGGAAGTAAAGCATTGACTTAAAATTAAAGTTTCAAGCTGAGACCTGTCTCTAAGTGTGCTACAGACTGAGAGTTGTAGAGAGAGCTGGAGATAGGGATGGGATCCCATCCCAGAGGAGGGAGAACTATGGGATAAAGGGGAACAGAAGGAATTGCTTCAACTGAGCCCATAAGATTCTACCTCACACACAGTAGTCAGTGCTGCCCAGATGATAACCTCATGATTAGACCCCTGATTAACTCTTTGATTATGAAATATTTTAACATTATATACTGACAATTGAAAAAAAGATTGAGTAAAGGTAACTGTTGACTCATCAGCTCTTGACAGAATCCCAAGGATAAAAGTGGTTTGTTACCTGGAATTATGAAGTATGATATGTACTTAAGCACTAAGCAATTTACCTGTTGGGTAAAAACAACAAGCTAAGTGTTTATCTACTCTGAAGTTTGCCCACTTAATGGAACATGTATTGTCCTCTTTGAATTAAAATTAGATTTTAATGTTGCCATATACCATGTCACAAGGTTGCTGACACTTCTTTGTCAGTTGATTCACATAGGAGCTGAAATACACTTTATTTTTAGCCTAGGGAAAAGATAATTTGGAAGATGAATTTTCTCTAATGAAGAAATTCCTGCACTCCACTTCATATCAAGTCAGTAAAGGAAACTCATCACCTCAGATGCCAAGAAGACATTGTACCTTGAAGCTAATATGGCTTGCCTTGGCCTTCCATTTTTCATTCTTTGTGTGTGTGTAAGAACTAGTCCAGAACATTGGTGCATACCAGTCTTTAGAACATCTTCATCTTCATCTTATGTTATACCAGAACTCAAAGCTCTGCTTAAGTACATGTCCACAGAGATCACCTCTTGTGGGCTCTGCACGGTTATGCCAGATGCTGGTTTGTCATAAAGATGCATGTGCTGAGGACATCCTGACTCCATCTAGTTTCTTAGATGCTTCTGAGGATCGGGGCTACAGCGGTTCAAGGGAGTTCAAGACTGAGCCTAAGAACTTCAGGCCTGCACCTTCCCCTTCCTTGAGCCTTTCTAATGGCTTCAGCCATTTTCCTTGGGTACTGTATCTAAAAATCTCTGCAATATTTCATTTGAAGACAAGAAGAGGATGACTCAGTTTCTCTTCAAGAACAAAGAATGGTGCTCAGAGAATGGCAGCAACCACCCCACCCCCCACACTACTGTTAGTGTATGTCTTGGCTCTGTTTTGCCATCAATGTTGAAAGGACAATGTAGACTGACCAACTGACTATAATATAGGGAGATAGAAAAACCATAGCAAGCTTTAAAATGTGAGTGGCAAAGCAATATGTGTGGTAAAAATACAGACAAATCAAAACTCTAGACTCAGAGGTAAAACTTGTTGACTTTCTACAAGTGGATACTTCAAAGTGGGATAAGTGGAACCAACTACCACCATCAATGGATGCAAATGTGAAGCTTGTGCATCAGGTTGTCTTTATGGATCAGAGAGCCATGGTGTGTATATGACTTGGGCTATACGCAATTTATTTATTTAGGAGATAGGATCTTGCTATGTAGCTTTGAATGCCAGATCCTTCTACCCAGCCTCCCAAGGGAAGGGTGAGGGTGGGGCTGGGGGTGTTGCAGATTTCCACCATGATGCCTAGCTTTTAAACAATGCTGAATAGTAGTAGCATTGACTACAGAACTGGAAAGATGTGCTTCCTTAAAACTTGGGGTGAAGCTAAAAGGAGTGTGAAATATACCCAAATAAATGCTAACTTCCATTGAAGAAAATCATACAAAAGATTGTATTTTATACCTATTGAAGCAAAAAAAAAAAAAAAAAATAAGAAGTATCACACACACACACACACACACACACACACACACACAGAGTCACTGAAATGGAAAAGAAAGCATATTAAATAACTCAAATTTCAATTTATAAAGGACAAGCAATCAGAGAATTATTTGGAGTAAATTCAGAGGCAGACCATTCTCACCACTCTTCCTTGTATGGCTTTTCTAAGAAACAAATTATAGTGCAAATGTATTTTTTGGCACACCAAATGTTATATACAAACTTCTTCTTGATTAATATTACAATGTGTTGATGAAATTTTCTAAGCACTGCTTAGAACTAAAACGAGAACATCTTTTTTTCCTTAAATGAAATGTGTTGATACTTGTTTTCATGGGGACTGCTACTTGCATATTCAATTTTATGTTCAGAGCGACGGTGTGCTGGCAAGCTATTTTGATAGAAATATTGAATAGTTGCCTACCCCCATGCTTCAGCTTTCTTTGTATTTCACTTGTTCTTCTTTGACATATTTATTGAAAGCCTATCATATTGCAGATGGCATGAAAGGACTCAGAGTGCAGAGAATTCCTTCTTTCTGTTCCATAAAGATAAACACTGGGTCTTGTATCTGTTAATCAAGTACTCCATCACTAGACCTCACCTTAGCAAAGATGATGACTTTAAAAACATTTAGAAACTAATGGTCCGGTAAGCAAAAGAACCACACATGACAAAGGCTGTGGTAATAGGTAATAGGTGGGAAGAAAGAGGTTGGTACTAAATGAGGATGAAAGAAAGTAGACTACAAATTTCCAGTGGGCAAAGGCTGGGTTGGGTCTCTTTTTCACTTCTACAGCACTAAGCCTACTGCAGTTCAGATATCAAATGCTCCTCAAAGGCCCAATCATTAAAAACTTAGTCACCATTGTGTTATAGTTTATAGGTAGTAGAAGCATTAATAGATAAGCCAAGTAGAAGGGTCTTATGGCATGGAAAATGTACCTCCAGTTCCTTTTCCCCTTCTGGTGATGAGGTAAGCAGTTCTACTCCTTCATATGTTCCTGCCATGATGCTCTGCTTCACCACAAGCCAAAGCAATGGACCATTCAGTCATCAAGTAAGACTTCTAACATCTGGAATGCAAACATTTTATTCCTTTTAAAGTTCTGTCTTGGGTACTTTGCTACAGAGACAGAAAGGTAGCTGACATGATGCCCCAACATAGCACTTAATACCTTGGTTTTGAGAAATAATCATTTTCTGAATGAAGATGTCAATGAAATTATGAAGCAAGCAAGAGATGAGAGCTGTGGTAGCAAGCTACATGGAGGAGGGAATCTTTGGGCGTTGTCTAGAAAGAAAAAGAGTGAAGTGGTTGAGAAAGAGATTCTTGCAACTGAGACCCAAGCAACCATTAAAGCAAGCTTGGGCCAAATGACTGGAATGAAATTAAACTGAGATGTATTTATATATAATATAGTCCAATGATGCATGTACATAAATGTTATTTGTTTAGTATTCAGATCATTTTCCTAGGTTTCTTTCATGTACCTTTTATTCTATACAGAGAAACTGAAAACTTCTGCAGCCATTTGAGCCATCAGTTCTATGGAGCTGAGAGTGTTCAAGTCCGGCCTCCCAGATTCTTGGCTCTCTCCTTGTTGTTACTGCATTCCAAGAATAACCTCGTGCTTGTCAGGTCTTGCTGCTAATCATTCAGCAGTGATTATCAGTGTTTTCCACAAAACCCTTTAGGAGCCCAGAGCTCTGATTGGAATCTGATCTTCCCTTTTCTTTGTCTTGGCTCTGATCAGGTTTGGGCCTATGCCAAGGCTTGTTAGCAGGAAGGAGTCAGGACAAGAGGCCAGCAGGAGTTGTTGAATCATCACAGGGCAAGCAGGTGTAAGTAAACCATATGTTAGATGCTGGTAGAAGTAGGTTAAATATAGTCTCTTCTGGATGCCTCTGTATTATCTTCTTTCATCCCAGTTTTATTCATATTCAGCAATGGGGAAATGTGCCTCCATTATTTAATATCTTTACATATGGCATGGAAGGAATGGTAATAATAAATCGAATTCAAGCTGCTTTTGAAACTAGGGTGGCTGAGAAAGTTACTATGAGCAAAGAGAGAATTTCAGTTTAGACTTTAGAGACTAAGTGGCATTTTGGTTCCTCTCTTCCTTTGGTTTTACATACTCTCAGTCTCTGACTAGATGTGTCTCATGTTCTATATTTAGACAAAAGGATGGTGCCTCCATGCTACAAGCCATCTGTATAAACTCTGTGGTCCAGAGACAGAGACAGGGGATTGATACATCTGTTGGAAGGAGGTAGATTGTAGTTATCTGTGTGAGTAAAACGTGAGCTCTTCTGCCTAGGGGAAGGATTGTAGCCTTCAGAATTCTCTTAAGTCACCTTGTCCATTTGCAACACAGCTATTTCTGTAGGAAGCCAGCTCCTGGGAATTCACTTTGCTGTACTTTAAAACTAGAGGTCATTTTCGATGCCTCCAGGAAAGGCAAATTTAGTACTTAGGAGTTAAGATTAGAGGAGATAGTTTCCCAAAGATGAGCAGCTCTGTTGGGCCTGAGCAACATGTCTGCTGATCACAGAAGGAAGGTTTGCTCCTTCTCACCTCTACACACGACATCCTTAGGTCCAGATCACAACTCTCCCCAAGAGTCAAACAGCATGTAATGGATGGAAAGGGTCCTGGTACTTTCAGGCTTTGGCCTGTGAAGGCCTTTGTTTTTCCTTCATTATATTGCTTTGCTTACTAAACGAAACACAAAAAAATTAAGAGATGCTCTGTTGTCATAAAAATGATTTTATTCTTTTTTTGACAACCCAAAGCTATATAAAATTCCAAATGGCAAGTTATGCTTTAAAAAATATAATCGGCAAAAAGAGGGATGAAGAAGAAAGAGACAGACAGACATGTATCTATTCCTAGCCGTCTGATCTCGTCAGCAGTCTCCCAAGAGATGCTTTATCTAGGCATCACCCCTCTCACCATCCTCATTGCCAGCACCACCACCACCATCACCATCATCATCACGAAAATGCACTGACTATATGACTCTATGTCATACCATATTTTATAAACCCTCTCTAAACACAATTGCATCAGTAGTGGTGTCATGCATAGGAAAATCCATTTGGGGACAAGTTGAGTTGCTCAATTGGCATATAGTCAACAAATAGTGGAGTCAGTTGTCTTGCGCTCACCAATTCAAAGTCGACTTTTCTCAACTCTAGTAATGCATCACATGCACTTTGAATTTTCCTTAAGGCAATAGAGGGCACGTATCTACTTGGAAATTCAAGCACATGCTGTCCATGTGTCTTAGTTGGCTTTCTACTCTCATCACGCAATGGGACAAAATGGGTAGTTTATATTGAATGGAAAATTCTTTGGCACATGGCACAGTGACTAGAAAGGGCAAGATCCAGGGATTATGTCTATACTATACCATGACAGAAGTTAGAAGATGGTCCAGAAAGTGTAAGAGACCATATTCACAACTTTTCATATTTTAGTTTTTTAGAGTGAATATTAGTCCATTTCTGATGGTGGAATCCTTGTGATTTAAATACTTGCCCATAGGGCCCGTTTGTCACTTTAGCTGCATTGGTGATGAAATTTTCTATACATGGTCTTTAGAGGACATGCATTCAAACTATGCACCATTGCTTTTAGTGGATCCATCTTTCATCATCACCACAGAGAAATAACATAGGCACAGGTAAGAAAGACATAGTAAAGCGAGCAAACCAATTCAAACCATCTGTGGCTGATGCCTCTGCTCTGTCCTATTGATGCCCAAAGCCTTAACAGCCGAAGTACTGGTGTTAATTTCCTTCAAGACCTTTAAATGTCATGGACGAAAATGTGTTTTATTCTGGGTGTACAGATGCTAGCTAGTTCTTGGAGACTATCAAATAAGTGCATGCTCCATCTCCCCCAAATTCCTTTACCTTTTCAGCTCTGTATTTGATTGTATATGGGCAGCTCCCAGAGCTGAAATAGGTTTCAAAACCTTCAGAGTCTTTACTGACAGAATCTTGCAATTCAGTAAAAGGAGGGAGAGAGGAAAGAAAAAAACAAAAGAAGCGGGAAATGGCCCATAGTATAGACAGGTGTTAAAGAGAACCATCTGTTTGATAATAACTTCTCCCAGATTTTCATACATTAGGATGGAGGCACACTCCTTCGGTGAAGCTGGGCTCATTCCATCCCACTATCTTTTTTAATAGCAATTTTATTGCTTGCCTAGCCTGTGGTATTTTTTAATTAATGTTTTAAAGCCCTCCTTGCCTTAGATCATGCTCTCAATATGTGCTTCCCATTCCTCCTCCTCCACCTCCTCCTCCAGTTTCCTGAAATGATTCTTCTTTCTCAACTCCCTACAACCCGCACACATTTCAAATTGAAGCCATTCTCGCCAGCAGCAGCAGCCATTCGGGTCAGACAAAACACTGATCATATTTATAGAAAGTTGTATTTTTGAGTGCAGGCCAGAAAATTACTCCAACAATTTCAAGGGCTTCTAAAATATGTTAACTTCATTTTATATTCTATGTGGACATCTTGTCATGGAACAGCAGTTTTGAACCAGGGTCTAGAGAATCTGGTAGACAAATATCATGTCCAGTCTGGGTATGCCATTAAGGAGTAATAAGGACTTGGGTGTCAGCTGTAAAGTAGGTGCATATTCTGAGATAAATTGACAAATAGGATTATTCTCTTTTTAAATATAGTTATGATTGGCCTTCTGAGAGTTGTCCACTACTGTGTAATCATGGCTATGTAAGAATAAAAGATATGGACCTATTCTCATGGAATAAGCAGGCAATTACAAAAATGATCAATTAGTTGTTGATTGAACTCTGTATAAAGAACATAGTTAGCAGTAGCTAGAAGCTCCTTAGTGTGTATTATGTGTGTGTGTGCGTGCGTGCACATATGCACATGCTTATAGTAGTTAACATTTATTGTAATAGGATTCAACCAGCAGAGCTGCAGAACCAATCTTTAATACACTTGATCACATTGTGACTAATTAGCTGAGAAATTTTATTTAAAATGTGCCCTACGTTTCATAAGTGCAATAGTTCCAGAAGTTTCTATGTATGGCCACCTGTTCTGATTGTTTCTTTTTGGGGCCTCTGGTGAGGCACTACACTAGTGTAGAAACATATAGCCAAGCAAAAACTCCCTGATGTCAGGAAGCAAAGAAAGAATGAGAGGAAGGGACTGAGGACACGCCCACCATGGCCTGCTTCCTCCTTAGGCTGGCCTTCAGAAGTTTCTACTATTTCCCCTACAGAATTTATGAATGTACCAAATCAACCACGAAGTCAGATCCTCCACCACCCAACCACATTTTAACGGCTTTGCCTATGAGAACCCCTACACTGAGGGTTAAACTTCAATGAATGAGCTTCTTGGGAAAATTTAGGATTCAAACTATTATAACATTGGTTCAGGGCATGTGTGTTGCGGGGGGTATGATTATGTTTCTATGTGGCATTGTCTGAGGGCAGAGCTCCAAGCAGAGACATTTATTTAAGCATCCACAGAACGACAAGCATGAAGAGAGCTCTAGGCAGCACCAGGCATGTAGAGAAGGCAGAGGCACAGAGGAGAATGGCTGAAAGAGATGCCTCACAACTCTGCCTGCAAGGGGATCCTTCCAACACAGTTTTTCTGGCTACCCAAATGGTAATTTCATAATCAGCTCCTTGATTAACTATCCAATTATTAGTTCACTTAACTACATTGATAATGCAACAGTGACACAAGATAGTTACAAGATTCCTATGACTTATTCCAGAACTGGATGTGCTAACTTTAAAATATTTGGGGAGAATTGTAAGTGAACAATATTATTTCAATATTATCTAACTTGTTTCATTGATTTTAGTGCTTATGACCTTAAACAGTGTCTTTTTAGTATATCCTTTTAATATTAAATATAAAAATATATCAGATGTTTAATAAGATTGCCTTTACTTACACAGTTCTGTAGACTAACCAGTGGGAACCCATGGGCCTCAATGAAGAAGTGCCTGCCCTCCCCACCTTACTCCTTATTAGAGTGGGATGAAGGTTTGCTGATCTCTCGCCACAACTGGGAGAAAAGTCTATGGGACTACATGTGTTTACACTGGGAACACCACAAAGGTCTACATTGGGAACACCACTTAGCGCCTCCACATTTTCTTACAGGCTAGTCTTTATAAACATGGATCCCTTTTGATAAAGTTTTCCCTCTCAAAACATTAATTGTTCATAGACCCAGCATAAGCGTCAACAATCCATTATTTATTATAATATTTAACTGATTATTTGATGCTGTATACAGCAATAATCTCAAATTTATCTATCTAATGAATGAAGCATACCTCCCACACCATGGGATACAACACTGAGTGACCAGCCCCTGCATCGTTCTCCATTTTGTCCTCACTGTGTCCACCTCTGATGATGCCAATTCAGCCCCACAAAGGTTCCTGCTGACCCTTGGACCAACAAACTAATTTCCTTGTCAAGCCTATGAAGTCTGATTCAGTCAGCCTGAAACCCGTCCTAGAACTTTGCACAGTCCCCTAGCCAAGCTGTTCCTCCTGACTACTCTTCTGTATCCCCACCCTGCTCTCAGATCCTATAGGCTTCTGCACACTCTTGTACCTCATCAGTTGACCATCACTGGAAATGTAGTCATTCTCTGTCCCCTGTTGGCCTCCCGTCACCGAGAACTTTTTGGGCATGTAAGCTATTTCAGAGGAAGGACTGTTTTATTTGTTGATGTATGTTCCACATCTACAACAGAGTAGTCATTGATATGATTGATAAAATATGGGTAAGTAATGAGTGTACTTACCACACTCTAGGCCATACAATATGGCAGAAAGCGTGTAGAATTACATCATCACTTAATGATGGTACAACTCAGGACATTCTATATATACAGTTATTTGAAACCAGTCCATAGTCAAAAGAAACCAGGTGTCCAACTTTGCATTTTCGTATTTTCTTAAGTTAGTGATGTGCCATTTGAGCTTCTTCTCAAGATACTGAATAGCAGCAGCCACTCCAGTGTCCTTTGCCCTCAGGATTCTGGAAGAAAGACATTGACCTTCTACAGTAGTTGGTATGGCAACACTACAGGATGCTCCATAGGCTAGGTGGAGCCCATGCTTGCTCACCCTCAGCCACTCCCAACTTACAACTGGTTTATTTGGGTGTGCTTTTGTCATCTGTGTAGATCCAATGGTCTGGATCTCTCTTGTGATTATCGCTTTCTGTAACAAATCCTGGGTGAGAGAGGCAACATAGAATACATACATATGTGCAACAGAGAGCTCTGATCTGCAAATCTAGATTTCACTCAAAAAGTTCAAACAGGGGATGTTAGGAAGGGAGCTCAGAGCAAGCCTCTTGTTAGATGACTGTCACCCATATGAGCACTCAGCTATCCCCTGAAGTTGGCCTCAACTTCCATATACCCAGCAGCAGTCAAGGCCTGGGCTTGGATAGTAAGAGACATTTCAACAGTTCAGGTCCCAGCCCTTTGCTTGTGTCAAATGTCTCATACAACAGAATAATTTAAATGGTCATGCTCGTCCATTTATCTCTGCATACCAGCCAGACTCCCAGCCTCTCACAGTCAGGGATCTTTCCCCAAAGGTACCTTCTTCGCTCCCCCCCTCCCTGGCCCAAGTTCATATGCTCTTTAGCCACACACCCTGGGCCCTCTCTCATGA
The DNA here is from genome assembly GCA_028551405.1 of Uromys caudimaculatus. Lineage (NCBI taxonomy): Eukaryota > Metazoa > Chordata > Mammalia > Rodentia > Muridae > Uromys > Uromys caudimaculatus. The sequence goes on along the minus strand of CM052706.1, from coordinate 86,661,836 downwards.
TGCCTCCACACCCATACTTGAGAGTGCTGGCATGCTCAAAGAAAATATACAATATTAAAAGCAGCTCATGCCTCCTGCCACAGTGGAAAATATGCCTTACTTAGACAAACCATCGATAGTGGCTTGTCTTCCGGTAGCTTGATGAGATGATATTGCTCCCCATATAGCTATCTATTTGAAAACAACTCTGTTTATATAACACACATTTTCTGTATTTCCACTCTCATTTTTTACTATTAAGGACACTTGCCTAGAAACAGAATCTGTGTTTTCCCTCAAGTGTTCATCTCCTCCCGCTGCCTGTTCCCCACCTGAGTATATCACACTTGATTGCTATGCCGGGGAGCTGGGCACAGCTTTATTCCACACTATACAGAATCAATCTGTTTGCCCATCTATCTCCCTATCTTTACACACACACAGACACATGAGTGTCTCCAATGAACTGTGCACGTGCTAACAGTGGTTGAAAGTGCAGGCGCTACATCTCCTTTTGGTCTTCTGGCAATGCGGAAAGAAATATTTAGCAGGTTTATAGCCTTTTAGTATTTAAAGTAATCATTCCGGTCTACACTTGTACAGATACAGTCCTTAGCCACTCCCATTTTGGGATAAAATTGACATGGAGAGAGATGGATTGGCTCCCTCACCTCAGTATGGAAATTCCTCTGCTCAGCTGGGGATTAAAATTCCAGGGACAGACTCACTAATCCTGTGATTAGATCCACAGCTCAAGGCGCCATGAATCAAAGCCCTTGGAACTTGGTGCCTCCTATTGCTAAAGCGAGCTGATGGAAAGGTCAAACAGAAAATGCACAAAGTACAGCTCCTCTTTCACTCCACAAGTAATGAAACAGATTTTTCCTTGTTTAGCTTAAGAACCACTCAGTATATGAAATACGTTTCAAAGAAGAGAAAATGGTTTCGTGTCTGGACTCTCAGTTTGGGATTAAGAGTGCCTGCCTGGTTCTCCAAATCCAGTCTCCTGCCATTTCCTCATGCCTCTTTCATCCGACCCTGCTGAGCTGCTGGGAAAATGATCATGGCCCTGGACCAGAGATTATATAACCCTGGATCAGGGATAATGAGCACAAAGAGAGATTCCCACCAATCAACAATCTTGTTTTGCGCAAATCTGAACAGAAGAGCAGTAACATTGCCAATCTGTGATCTAAGGACAAACTGTCTGTAAATAAGAGATCTTGTGAAGGTTTTGGAAGGGTGGGGTTTCTTCCAGGGAATTAAGGGAAACTCTACTGGAGACTTAAAAATTAAAAAAAATATTCCTTTTTATAAACAGTATATTTAGAATCCAGCAGCTTGTTAGAAATTTTTCAAAAAATACCAGAGCCTCTAGGAGGGTGTGGAGCAAAGGACAAGAGCAAATGCCATCAGGGATGGGGACATTTTGGGTAACAACTCACTCTCAACCATCCACAATAGTCCATTCTGTAATCCCCATATATACAACACAGTTGTTGCCTATTTATCTCATTCCAGTCATGGTGAAGGGAAGAGATTTTGGCATCAGAAAAATGTGGGTTTTATCACAGAGTGCTTCCAAGTTTTTCTAACTTGCTTTTCATTATCAGTTAAACATTCCTTTTACCTGGCTCATGGATTTAAGTGAGATAGTATATAGAGAACGTGTATCACACTTGAGCCCTAAGCCATAGGCTCAGTTGTCTTTTATGTTGGTAATGTCGCTTACCCAGTGCCAACCATTTTTCAAAATGATTAAATGGGAAAACTATAGAAATAAGGAATTACTAACTTTATACATTGCACAGCATTTGAGTTCATAGCAAGAATTTACATTTTCTGCCCCATGCAGGTTTCAAAGCAAAGCATCCCATTTTGAGAGTATGCCTGACCTGTATGTGACCTTTTTGCTGGCCATGTGGTAACATCTGTATTATCAGACAGACTTTAGGCATATCACAGTGCTTCATACAACTTTCGTTTTACTTAATAATGCCCTATGGTGTCATATCAGTACCATTGCTGGCAATTTCATTAGAGTATACTGCTATAATTGTTGTGTTTTATTATTGGTTATGGTTAATGTTTTCCTGTACCTAATTTATAGATTAAACAGTTTCATAGGCATTCACTTGGGGCTGTAAAAGAGGCTACCATCTTGTCTATGGCTTCAAACATCTGCTGGGGATCTGGATTAAAGAGAAACCACTATGCTGAAAAGAGATGACTGTTCTGACCCTTGCTATGATTGTTACCTAATATAGAGAGTTCCTCACTAAGACTCCCTTCCTCGGTGAGTGATTCTACATTGTGTCAAGTCAACAATAATGATCACACCATGCAAGCCTGAGAGCTTGAATTCAGATTTCCCACACCCACATAACAGCCAGGCATTGCAGCTCCCATTTATAACCCCAGCACTTGGCTATGGATTAGATAACCAGGTTTACCCACATAAAATTAAACCCCTTATCTTCCAGTATGTGGGAACAAACCTGGATTGGTGGGAAGAAGCTCCATGTGTCTGTCCTAGGCTCTGTGGCTCTAGGTGGGACAAGTGACATGAGGGAAGTGGCCTCGCTTTTTCCCACACAGTCCTACGGGCAGGTGGGGGCTGTGGGAAGCCTTTGCGGATCCTGCCCATGGGTGGGAGAAGGGGCCATTCTCGGGGAATGTGCAGCAGCCGTCTCCGTGGGTTCTCTACCCCGGGGGCACCACAGTCGCCACAGGCTGCCAGAGACAGGCTAGCTGGAGTGCGGGTTTCAGAGGCTTGGGACACTGGGTTAGCTGCTTAGGCTTGGATGAATGGGTACCATCTGGGAGCGCTGAGAAGCCCTCAGTGAGAAATTAGATGCAGCTTCTCAATAGAGGGCTGGATCCCTCGTTTCCCACGGTGGGTCCAGATGAAGAGACAGTCCATGATTCTAAGACGTTTATTTTCATTGTGTGGAGTGGCGTGGATGGAATTGTACCCCCACCTTTCTGGGAGAGGTGAGGCAGATATAGTAACTGGGAAGGGGCATGGCTAAGCCTCTAGGTGTCTCATTAACATGGGGATGGCTTGGGGCTGTGTGGCCATGCCTCTACCTGAGGAGGGGTGGTACATGACTGTGACTGGAGTCAAAAGCCTTCCAGGAGCATTAACATAAAGTTTTCTGGTCCCTTGTGGATTGTTCCACTGAGTCGCCCAGATTTTACGCCTGTGCTCAACCAGATGCCAGATTGCCTGTCACAGATCACTGCCCCACACCAGTAGATGCTCACAGCCTCAATATCTCAATTAATGAACTAAAGAAGAAGCTCAATTAAGTGTGTTGGACTCTGTTATTTTATTTTGTGTCTTCCTTGTATCTTCTTATGTCTATGTTGGATGATTTAGATATATTACTACTGGGCTACATACCTTATGGTATGATATGTTTGAAAAACCAAGTTCTTAATAAACAGTTTTGATGCCATAGTTATTTGCTATCATGTAGACTTGTGATTTTTTTCTTCCTAGAATAACAGTCTTAAATAACATTCAAGAACAGAATAAAACTCTTGAAGGTATTTTATAAGCATGTCTGATGGTGTAAGACAGATGCTTTGTTTTAGTCTTGTAATCTTCAAAGCAATGTCCTTTTGTATGGTGATTCCTGGTGAATGGTTAAAAAGGGGGAGTGAAGGGAATTTTAGCCATATTACCCAATTCCTAGGCAAGAGCCAGGGAAAGAGACAAATATTTAGTAGACTATAACTCCAGCAAGTGTGGTGAATCCTCCATTAACAAGACAGACTTTGGAGAGCGTAAACATAAGTAGGTTTCATCAGGTGACACCTGGAGAGGACCTGAATGTCTGTACAATGTCTCAATTTTGTCATCTCTTCTGAATTCTTTGTAATAAACAGATAAAACTCATCAAGTGTTATCTTGGGTTTCAAAATGATTGAACTGGGTGAGGAATTCTGGGAACTGTGGTTGATGGATGGTACCCAGAAGCACTAGTGAACTAACCCTGAACTTGCCATTGGTACCTTCTTATAGTAGACTGCCAACTTCTGTGTCTCCCACTCTGTGTCTCCCCCTCAATGAGTCCAGCCAATGATCAGGTGACCAATAACTCAAGTACAGAATATACTGCTTCTGTATCCTGCAGAAGGCTCTCAATCCTTGCACTTCATTTTGAATAGTAGGCCATGTGAAATGCAATCTTCCTCCTCCATCTACTTTTGGGAAGCAAAGTTAGCATGCTTTAGACTACTGAATCTCTATTTCTCTAATGACTGCTGGAGATATAGACTTTGAAGGGTCGATTTCTCTTCTATGGAATAAACACATCTTATCACAGCCTGGAATAGACCTGCCATCCTTTGTTTATCTGTTCTATTTGGCACACTGTTATTGATATAGGAAATGATTATGATATTCTATAGACTCTCCAGGCAGTCTGTAGTCCTTCTGAATATGCTACAGCCTTGGGGCAAACCATAAATGCATATCCCACAGGAATGTGAAAAACTTCTGATTCTCTTTTCTGATAAGAAGGGAAATGATATATTCACTAATCACATACAAAGTTCCACAGTCTGTTTTAATCTGCAGTAACAAAAGTGCCACATCTGGCAGAGCAGCTGGAATGAGTTACTACTCAGTTAAGTTCGTGCTAGTCCACTCTAATCAGTCATGATCCATCTGGTTTTTATAGAGAGAAGTCTTCGTAGTATGTTGGGCTAGGGAAAGGAAACTCAGATAGGTTTCAAGTCCCTGAAAGATAGAGTGAAGTATTTTACTTTCTATTCTATTTGGAATTAGGGTGGAGGCATAGAAAAAGAATTCTACTCTGTGTTCTTTTTGTACTAGCTGTACATAATTACAGCTATGTACGTGGGGTATGTGTGCTGGAAGCCACCAGTGGCTCATCTTGTGGTATTTTTGAGGACTAATAAAATGGCTGCCATGTAGGTGTGTAGATTTATATCTAATATCACCTAGCTATGGCATAGGAAGCCATTTTTGCTCTGTACACCTCCATTGTAGGAGATAGGCTTGATAGTATTTTGGATTGAAGCAATGAAAATTCAAACATAGTATTTAACAGTTTGCCACCTCCAAATGTGTGTATCTGGCTCACTTGTATATCCATTTAGGAAGGTTGAAGGGTTCAGCAGTTAAGGTTATAGGGTCCTTTCTCACTTGACTTCTTAGATTCTGAGTCTTAAAACTATTTAACCTTTCAACAACCAAACAAAAGATGGTATTTTTTTATTCTGATGACAATTGTCAGTCCATCATAATCTGTACTAGATTTCTATTTTGGTATTTTTGTTGTTGTTGTTGTTGCTGTTGTTTAGAGACAGTCTCATGGTATAGCTCTGGCTGGTGTAGAACTTACTATGTATACTAAGCTGGTTTCAAACTTACAGTGAGCTGCCTGCCTTTGCCTCCCCGGTGCCAGGTTAAAAATGTGCGGTACCACACCAGGCTTGTACCTCACTCCTTTAGATTGACCATAAAATTTACCTGGGCTATACAAAATTCCAGTGATTCTCAACAAATGGGCCACAAAGCCTTTGGTCCTTACATGGCCCTTTCACAGGTGTTGCCTAAGGCCATGGGAAAGCAGACAGAGATTTACATTATGATAGTAACAATAACAAAATTACAGTTATGAAGTAACAACAAAAATAATTTTCTGGTTGGGGGTCACCATGACAGGAGGAAGTGTACAAGGGTCAGAGCATTAGAAGAGTTGTGGGCCATTGTTTTCACCTCAGTCCCATATCTCTTAGAACCTTGGGTCCCTTCCATACTATACAAATCTTGCTTACGATTTTTATGATTATGATTATTGCTCCCATCTTACTCTTGGTGATTTATCATGTTTACTTGGCCTCTGTTTCTTCCAGTCTTATCATGGATCCACCATTCTTTTGGTGTTTGCCTTCCTTCCCTGCCGTAAGGGAGCCCAGCTGAGTGAGATCATTTCACTGAGGCATCCCACTCTACAAAGACATGAACATGAAATTAAGCTTACACATGAGCAGAATTTTTATATCCAGTGAGTTATACAGATAGGAAAAAAGTTTATGTCCTATAGAATTGGAGTTAAATTTTATTTTTAATAAAAAAAATTTAGGGCATTTATTGCCTGAATTATCAAAAACTAAAAAGAAAGAAAGAAAAAGACATTTAAATGCAAATGGAGATATAAATGGCCTTCAAATAAATATATTAGTTCTTAAAATATGCCTCTCCTCTTAAGCAGCTAAGATTATGAAATCGGCAAGATATTGGCTTCTCGGTACCAAGGTTTTCTTTGTTGAAAGAAATGAGCTTTCAGGCTAGATAGAATCAATTCACTCCTTCCAATAAGGATGAGGACACTGTTATGTTTATGTTTGTCTCATGTTCCCTTTCTTACCACTTGCCATCTACTGACTATATCATTCTTTTATACGCATTATAAAATCATTATTTTCTTCTGTAGCCACAACTTCTCATGTTATTTAAATGATCCAACCTTATTCCAATATTCTTTCTTTTTAATCTTGTCATCTTCATTATTCAAGAAGTTATTGTATGTTATCCAACCAATTTTGTGGTTTGGTAGGGAGGGTTCAGTTCAAGGGTTGTTGTACGCCATAAGTCCTTTCTTGTCAGAAAATGCTGGTGTGACACATCATTGGTGAGCTACACAAACCAGGCTAAGTATAAGATTGAATCGAATGCACATTTTTGTAGAGGTTAAAGACATACTCCCATTTACTTTGCATTGAATGTTATCATGGAAAGTGTCAGAGGACTCTCTGACTAGTCTCTTTTGCTGCCTAGATGACTTAATGATTACTTATTGTTTTAATCTTTCAAATCCACTCTTTGAAGGGAAAAAACACTGTTTCAATATTAACTACCCTTCATAAACATTTCCTGTGATCTAGTGTGTCTTCCAGGTTTAGAGTCAGTTCTTCCTTCATTGTGGAAAAGTGTTCTCTGTATTTTATTTTTGTTATAATCTTCTATTTCATTGGTCCCCCTGAATATGACAGGAGGCCAGTTAGCCTTACTGTAGATGATCATGCTACAGCTTCTGTAGGTACCACTGGCTTTTTGACTACTTCTGTCTATGTCTGTCATTGTTCCTGTTGTTTCCATCATAAAGAGTAGTGAGCCTTTCTGCTATATTAATATTGTAATAATACTGATATATTTTAGCAGTGCTTAACTATATATCTTAATGGCTTTCTCTGTCTTTCTTACTTTTAGATAGAGTCTTGCTCTGTAGCTGAGGCTAGCTTCAATCTCATAATCGTTCTGCTCAAGTCTAGGACCTGAATACTAGTACTATAATGACACGTGTAAATCATTACAATTTGCTCAAAATGTACTTTCATAAATAATTTTGTTACTCATATAAGAAGAGATGAGGTGAGATACAGTTCTTTTTTCTGGAAGGCTATCATCTAGTTAGATGTCCTCTCATGCACAATCCCAAAGCTTCAGACAGGTGAGGCTGAACTCTCATAACCTGAATAACTCCTTCACATTACCTGGAGCACATTAGACAATGGGAAGGCAATGTGGTGAAGTCATTTAGCTTGTTTAGCTGTATTGGTGTTTACCCAACTTTGATATTTAAATATAGATGGTCATCTAGTAGAAATCATAATAATTTCATCACCATTTAAGGGGAGAGTGCCATTCCACCCGTGGACTTCACCTAAAGGAAACATAATAGGGTTCTAGAGATGAGGGATGATGAGTTTCTGACTTTGGACAAGTAATAATTAGTTGCTTTCCTCTGTTTTAGTTGCTTTATAGTAAAGGTCTTTGTATTGCCTTAAAGGTCGCTGTATCACATTAAACGTCTTCTTTCTTTGAAAGACTCAGAATGTTGTCACCTAGCCCTATTGTCATTGAAACCCTCTTCCAAAATTCAGAAGGAACTGCCCTGGCCAGATCTCAGTTCCCTAGACTAGGAGGTGATTGTACCATTTAGCCAAAACTTACCCTGTGAGTAAATATCTTCTAGGGTATTATTGGAATCAACAACAAAACAAAAATAAAATTGAATGTTGGAAACATTCCTTAAAGAGCCAATTCCCTCAGCCAGCCCAGTCAGTACACATTGAATTGGTAAATTAGCGTTCTGCTCCCTGGGGACTGGCTTTATTTTTAGTCAGTCAGAAGTGAATAAAGTGAAAGTATGGGCTGACTTGTGGACACAGGAGCAAGGCTATGTTTCTCTTTAGTTATACTTAGGCAGCAGATATTAAAGAAAATTAAATGTGTGACTTAAGTGTATTAGTGTTAGATAATGACTAAGCAAAAATGGGAAAGAGTATTAATAAATTCAGTTAACTTTTATTTCCTGTGGTTTATTAAAAATATATGCCTTAAGAATATAATGTTACAACATTGTTAAATGAATTTGTAAAATGAAGAAAAAACCCTACATAATCTCTTTTTTCTGCAGATATAACTACCTTAAATCTCCCACAGCCTACTTTCCAGTCCTGACAGTCATGAACGATGGGTTTTATGGCTGTTCTGACAGAGTTGTAGTCTATGTTTTCAATACACATTAAATCATAAATCTATCTTATAGTTTTCCCTCTAATATTTATAATGAATATCAAGCAGATTTAACTTTTTTAAATTTAATAGACGTTTTGTAATGCACCAATATGCTATCTGACTATTGGTTAATAAATATACCACCCTCATGCCACTGTGCATAGGTATGGGACTATGCTCCAAGCAGCTATGTAGGACACATGGGAAACAATATAGAAAAGATAGAGCTTGCATTGGTACCGAAGAACAAATAAAATTTCGGTTGCTGTCTCTTTTCCCCTGGCTACGAGGATACAACCGAATTGCTGCAGAGTTTCCAAGATGCCTGGTTAGGAGGCAGGATGCTGGGGGGGGGGGGTTTCTGGGAGGGCTGACCCTCCCTTGTGAAAACTCAGACCAGGGAAAGTGTAGGGCTCTGCTTCTGCCCACAGTGTTAACTATGTTTTTTTACAAATCACCAGTGCACACTCTTCATTTTTGGATTGCTGGCTTCCCCGTAAGGACTAAGACAATCTCCCTTTGATATAAGAGACTGTACTTCTATATTAATGTGTCAAGTTGCTGTGAAATTTACTGCCTCACTGGGCCCATTAGACTGCTGAGATTCAACTCTGTCTTCGGCATGTCTCAGTCTATCAGAGCTTGATCGTCTTCCTCAGAACAGCTTGTCCCCACGTGCCACTGTACTGAGCAAAATCTCTTAATGGGATGAGTGCAAATGAATTCTTTAGGAGCTGGGAAACGTGGGCCAGGGGGATCCTCTGCCCTGAGACCTAGGGAGGAAGGCCTCCGCCCTTCCAATAGCCTTTGTCAATGATTTCATCTAGTTATTTCTACATACTTTCAGTGACAGTTCACTTGGCCATGAACTATTTCTCACTGCCATGCCTGGGAAGCAACCCTACTCTGCTCCCACCTGATCCTCTCTCATCCACACGGACATGTACATTCTCTTTCCCTTTTCCTTTGTTCAACCTGCCTGTCTCCTTGCTGAACCCCCTCTAAGTCATAGAGGGTTAAGAATTTGTAATTGGTGGTTGTGAGGAACACATTCCTTTTAGGAAAAAGCACAGTTCTTTTCATCCTGTAGAAAGTGCACCGGAGCTCTTGATGGAACCAGGGCCGCAGAATGATATCGACAGACAATCCAGACAGCTAGATGGCACCTAGGGCACTGTGTTTTGCCCTCTTGGTGACTAAACTCATTTGATTAATACAGACACCTCACAATCAATACTCTAAAAAATAAGAGGGCTTAAAGCTGGTGCATTTTAAGTTTGGTGCTATAGAAATAAATATCAGACGGTTGTATTACTTACTGTTTGCTAACTGCTTCCTTCCAAGGCAGTGGGGGTTGAGGATAGGGCTTATTCCTTCAAGGAAGAGCACAAATTATGCCTGCAGAGTAATCTCTGCTGGGTAGAACCCAAGTGTGACTTCAATATCTTGTTTTTTTCCCAGCCAGACATCAATTCTTGTCAGTTCTTGAATATGTAATACTGCGTACAATAATGTTCCTTAATGGGCATTCAAGAGAGTCTAGTCCTGTACAGCAGCATGTCATTGGGTGTCGTTAGCAAGCTCAGATGAACACTGTTGTTTTCTTTATTCAAAAATCATCTGTGTTGCTTTGGCACAAAGATAGGCAGAGCTGCTGGTGCAATCTTATTCTTAACATTCTGAACCATTGTAAGTCTCGTGAACTGTTTAATATGTTACATTTAACAAGGACGGCTCACGCATTACCAAGGCTTTGGGCCTGTCACACCTTGAAATGAATACAAGTAGTAGACAAACCTCTAGAGATGCAAATCACTTGCCATTAGGACTTAAGAACAAACCTAGACTTCTTTCTACTTGTTGTTGTTGTTGTTGTTGTTGTTGTTATTGTTATTCAGCCTTTTGCTTATGTTGGATGCAAAATATCTATTCTGCCTCTGGTAGATTTACTGCTATTGTTTCCTTTCAGGCTTTTGCTACAATGAAGTTTTTTTTGTTTTGTTTTGGTTTTTGGGTTTTTTTTTTTCTGGTTGTTGTTATTTCCTTTTGCATATAATTTGCAAACTGAAAGTATTACTTGAATACTGTACTTTCAACTCTGAAAACTCAGTTTGGAAAATAAGAGCCCCTAATTGCACTTGTAAACAAACACAGACATGATCACTATGCAAGCCAAGTGGGCTGGATATTTGTATGTAGAAGCCAGTTTAATTAATTCATTGTTGAAAGCCCAGAAAGCCCAAGAGGCATTCTTGCATGAATAAGACTTGGATATTAGATAAAAATCACTCTTGTAAGACAGGTTAAAAATACCAATAATAAGTTGCCTGTTTATTAGACCAATGCATCGTCTACCTGTGTTTATATATACATCAATCTGATGGACTTTTTAAAAAAGACTTTCCATTATTTTATTTTCTTTAAAGATTGATTTTTAACTTGCTCTCTGTCTCTCAATCTGTGTGTGTGTGTGTGTGTGTGTGTGTTTGTGTGTGTGCACTCACATGCATACATACAGATGACCTCAAAAACCAGACATAGCCAGTAACTCTAGAGATATGATTATAGACAATTGTCAAGAGCCAGATATCGGTGCTGGAACCAACCTTGGGTTCTCTTCAAGAACATTTCATGTTCTTAACTGCTAAGCCGTCTCTCCAGCACCAACAACCATACTGTAAACTAAAATTAGGAGAGCCAGCATTATGACATGAGTTGACTGTAAATAGGTTTATATAGGACTTTATATGAGCATGCGCATTACTAACTACCATCAGAAAAGTGGAGATAATGCTTGCTAAACTCCCAGGAAAAGCCAGAGGCATCCAGCTGCATCCAGCTGCATCACTCATCTGAAGAAAAGCTTTTTGTGGACCTTTTTCTCTGAGGTTATCACACAGTTCACAGAGATTAAACCAATTCTACCATTCTAGATCATTCTCTCTTGGTAGGATATTCATTGTCATGGCTGTTTTATAAGGTGGAACTATGCAAGAACTGCTTTGATATTCATACATCATCTACCTCCTATATAGACACTTGGAGGTATAGTTGAATTACAACCATACTATTAGATAACCATTTTATCAAGTCTCATTTTGTTGGGAAAAATTTAAAGTTACAGAATCTGAAAGAAAACATTCTTTAAAATCCTTTATTCTTTGTATCTAGAATTGCCAAGGGTTCAGGTTTTCTTTACCTGCTTCATATTATGAGCATTGAAAGAGTGAGCTCAGCAAGACAGCAGAGCAGGAAGCCCCAGAGCATCTTCCTGCCCACTGAACTCACCACCTCACCAACCACTCATGCACAGATTCCCTTTGTAAGAAATCCAAAATCTAAGTCTATAGGTCTCAAGTGCTAGGCAACTACAAAACATCCCTAAAGTTGTAAATAAATACAGGGTTCCTTCTATACGGACGTTTTCCCTCTGACACAGGGTCATGTAATCAAACACATATCCTCTGGCTTCCTTGAAGAGGAAGAAGGCTAGTTAATATGTCTAGTATACATCTAGTATAGTGTGTCACTGTGGAGCTCCTCCCCTGAAAGCTGACCACTGTCTTGCTAGTTTAGACACTTGTTACTGGGAGGAGATGGTGTCACAGCTTGAGCTAACAAACAGTTCCCCCAACCCCCTTTCCTGGATTGCCAGAGAGAAACTAGAAAAGCTATGCCTGACTGCTGCTCTCTGAAAGGGGAAAGGAGTTCTAGAAGCTTCCACTAGGTTCGGCTGGGCTGTGTGGTAGGTGGCCATCTCCTGTACAAAGCTAGTCAATGGAGATAAGTAATGGATAGACACTCATCTGCATTCATTTTTATTTTCATTATTATTGCTATGACAAGAGACCATGACCAAGGTTACTTGGAAGAGAAAATATTTAAGGCTCACAGTTCTAGAGACCGTGCCCACCACGCTAGGAGAGCATGGCAGTGGGCAGGCAGGCATGGCACTGGAGCAGTAGCTAAGAGCTTACATCTCTATCCACAAGTACAAGGCAGGGAAGGGGAGCTAACTGGAAATGAGTTATCACCTCCAGTCATGCACCTTCTCCAAGGCTATACCTCCTAATCTTTCCCAAACTGTTTTACCAACTGGAGACCCAAATATTCAAATGTATGATCATTTAGAGACCATTGTCATCTAAACTACCACAATATCAAGAGTAGGAAAGTGAAGGGTGAAATGAACAAGTTCCAAATAAAGGAACATGATAAATCTCTAAATATGGCTGTAAGGAACCAAAATTATATTCTTTATCTGGCAGAACATTTAAAATAGTTGAAATAAAGATACATAAAGTGGTTTCCATCCATTGTCAATAGAATAATAGGTAAGCAAAATGAGAATTTAAGCTAATAAAATAACTTTTAATCATCAGTAGAAAGCAACAGCATGTAAAACACAATAAAACTGAAGAATCTATCCAAAAATTTGAATAATCAGCAAGAGAATAGAGGACCAGTGAGCATGAAGACTCTGAGTAAAGATCACTTAGGGCCTTGGGGTACACAACTGAGGACTCCAATGAGGGGACCTGACCACTATCCAGGGAAAAAATAACTGCAAAACTCTCAAGTCTAAAAAACTCACTGGACATCAAAACCCAAGAAGTCCAATGATAACTGAATAGACTCAACCATCAACAAACAACCCCACCAAGATACTCTGTAGTCAACTTGTCAAAAACCAAAGACAGAGGTAGAACTGGTAACAGCAAGAAAAAAGTTTCTGCTCAGAGACATGGAAAATCCCATTGTAGTGATGGGTGGGTTTTCATTAGAAACGTTACAGGCCTTACGGGAATGCAATAATGTATTCGAAGTGTGTGTGTGAGTGTGTGTGTGTGTGTGTGTGAGTGTGTGTGTGTGTGTGTGTCTGTCTGTCTGTCTGTCAATTGACAATAATATGTCTGAGAAAACTGTTTTACAAAAAGGAAAAGACAGAAAAAGTTGCTAAAAAATGTTCTTAAAGTTGAATTAGACACCAAATAGCGCTAACATGGATAAGATACCATGAAATTCATTGTCAGCGTACATATAAGCCGATCAGCCCAAGAGTACAGAATACTTAATTATCTTAATGGAAGTGGGCAAATCAGTATAATTTAAATATAAGATGAAAAGACAAAACTATAAAGATAACTATGGCTAAGCATGAAGAAATATAGATTTTGACAACAATGTAAAAGGGGAGGGGAGTTAATGTGTAGAGGTTCTGTATGTGCTTTAAGGTAAATTATTATCACCCTAAATTAGACTATTCTGCTATAAGATATCTTATCTAAGACTCAAAGTGAATAAAATAAAATCCATAGAACTTCCATGGAAGAAAATCAGAAAGAATTCAAACATATCAGCCCAACAAAATAAAAGCAACACACAGGGTAGTGGGAAGAAAAATTACAGAGAACAAACCAGGAGACAGCACTGTAAATATGTCAGCAGCAGTGATTATTTAAATCTTCATGGGTTGAATTCACTAATCAAAATAAACTTTATAGCTTGAAGGATTAAGAAAACACAGTCTATATCACAACTCCTAAGCAAAAACAGGAGAGTATTCAGGTCACAGGCTGAAAGTGAGTGACTAGAAAAAGCTAGCCTGTGAAAATGTTACCAAAGGCGTTAGAAATAACTATATTTACATCATATAAAACAAAATTTAAGTTTAAAAAACACGCCAGAGAAAAGAAGCCTTTTGGTGTATTTTAATTCTCATTCCAGCTTTCAAACTTTACTGATTTAAAAATAACACCGTCAGGTTTGGAGAGATAGCTCAGTAGCGAAGGGAACTTGAAGCTTTTCCAGAGGACCCAAGTTCAGTCCCTGGCACCCATATCAGGCAGCTAACAATGGCCTGTGACATTAGCTCTGTGACACACTCTTCTGACCTCTACAGATGGCAGCACACACAGAGCACAGACCTATACAGAGACACACATGGATGTGGATACAAAATAAAATATAAATCTTAAAAAAATAACAATAATAATAAAAACAACAACAATAAAAAATTTTCATGGCGACATACAACATTTTAGAATGGCTGGGCATAGTGGTTCTCACTTAGGATCCCAGCATTTTAGAGACTGTGGCAAGAAAATGGTAAATTTGAGACCAGCTTGGGCTGCATAGCAAGATTGTACTGCTGCTGTTATTATTTAAATGCAGACACACACACACACACACACACACACACACACACACACACACACACACACTATGCATGGACAGATACAGTTATATCTTTAGTGACTTAAAAAAAAATCAGAATAGCATGCTTTCTTTAAAGGGTAAAGTCTCAGTAAGCTCTTGTGTCCCTATATAGATTCTACTCTGAGTATCCCCTCTCATCATCTCAGATATTTCCATGCCACCGTGACCTACAACAGCGGTCCAAATTTGTTTCTGTGTATGACCACCCAATAAATAATTTAGGTTTCAAGTGGCATAGGGCTCCTACTGCACATAACTTGACATTGGAGCATGAAAATAGACATGAACAATTTATATGATGAATGAATGACTGAATGAATACAACTATGTTTTAATGAACTTTATTTATGAAAGCAAAGGGAAGGCTCAGTGTGCTCTGTGGAGAACAGCTAGCCATCTCCCTGATCAGTGAACTCAGACACAGATATCTCTAAAGGGAAAGTACCGTCATGACTATAATCACTATCTAGAGTCACTTGTGATTTAGGATTTTCTTGTCTACCCCAGCTTCCTGCATCCTGTTTCTTTAACCCTGATCTGATATGCCGTTGCTGTTCCACAGGATCTGCTTTCTCTTTCTGTCTGACACTCTTTTATTTTGCTCTCTCATTGTAGGGACTCTTCAGTTGGCTGGAGAATTGGAGAGTTCTCTTGTGAGCCACAGTCTTAATGCCTCATTGTTTGTGGTATGTGGCTGTTTCAGAAAGGTCAGCTGACTGCCTTTGCTGTGGAGGAAGTCTATTGTCTCTTTGCTAGCTTTCATGCTTGTCTCTTCACCTATGATATCCTGCTAAATCTCTGGTTCTTGTCACCTCTAGAAATATATTTACACTTCATTAATTTTTACTTTCCTGGTTCAGAATTCAGTGTCTGAAACTTCACTCTTGTCCTCTAACCCATAACTCTGAGGACTGCAGTGTTTTCTTTTTCCTTTTGTAGAAAAGTATAAGCCATTTTCTCCTTGAGTAATTTCTCTCCCTCATTTTCTCTGTTTCCCTTCAAGAACCCCCGTCTCCTTTGTGATGGGTTCTCCCCTTCATCTATGTGTATTCACTTTCCTTAGATGACCACACAAACTTTCCACTTACAGAACATATGCTCTTGAAGTCTGGGAGGTGGGTTTCTCCTCAGCCTCTCCTGAGCAGCTATAGAAGGAAACTGTGCCCTCATCTCCTCAGGATAACATCTGTCTTCCTTCTCTGCCCTTGTGCCCTAATCTCTTTGGCTTTTGGTTTTTTTTTCTTTGTTTTGCCTCTTCTGTTTTGGTTTCTACAGTATTTCGAATTCAGTCTTAGGTCACTCACACCCCAAGAAAACACTCTACAAGAGGGCTGTACCACTGAGTTAGGGCTACTCCTCCTTATGCTCCTAGTGGGTCACATGCTTCTAGCCACCCACCCAGGAAAAAACACTCATTAGCTTATTTTTGAAATGCCATTGCTAACTCATTGACTGGGCACTTCTAATTCTCTGCTTGTTACCCTAGGCCTAATTGGAGAAATAGCCAGTAGTCACTGACATGAAATCTCATATGACTGGTTGGCTTTATCTCTTGCAGCTCCTATGTCCATCTGTCTCTCCCTTATGCTGTCCCCCCAATCCATCCATGGGGATTCTGTGTCTCCTCCTCCCTCCTGTGTCCCAGCCCCAGCAAATCTAAAGTTCCTGCCCCATCTCCCTCTCTCCAGCCATTGGCTGCTGGCTTCTTTATTGATTGGTCAAAAACCAATTGAGGACAAGGACATTCACCTCTGGGCACGCAGATTCCCAATTAGGGAGCTGAATCAATTCAAAGCATTAGAACCAATCCCCAACATTTTACTGTCTATTTTCAGACAGTATCTCACTATTCTCTATTCAATTTCTCTATTCAATTCCTGAACTTGCTCTGCAACCCAAGCATGGTGGAACTAATTTATTTACTTATTCATTATTTATTTCTGTGTGCATGTGCAGCTGCACCTTGCTATGGCATTCTTGTGCAGGTCAGAGGGCAGTCTCTTGGAGGTGGCTGTCTTCTGCCACCTGTGAGATCTGGGGATCTTGAATACACATCCTCAGGCCCATGAACCATGTCAACTTCCTGGGCTTTGAACTTTTGATACTCCTTCTTTAGTCTCCTAAAAGGCTGGGATTCTAGCCATGCATGCACTGTCAGGCCTAACTCAAAGCTCCTCTTCTTGTAAGGACACTTGCCTTGCTGGGTTATAACTACCCTAATGACCTCATTTTAACTTTACTTGCTGTTTAAAAAACAAACCAAAGTAAAGCTTCTCTCTAAACATGGTCATTCTTGAGGTTCTGATTAGAATTTGAAGAGATGAATGGGAGGGGGCACAATTCCTTTGGGATTTTCATTGCTTTTATAGTCTCTTCAGCTAGTTTCTGAGTAATTTTAGTTGTATATTTTACTTTTTCTAATATGGAGCATTCTATTTAACTGAGTACAAATTCTGCACAGTATTTTCCCGCACACGGACAATTTATTTAATTGGACTCTAAACTTACATCAAATGCTTTAAGTTGCTTCTAACATCTACATGTACTTCCTTCTACTAATGACATGCAGTAACATCCTCACGTAAGGAACTTTGCATACATCATTAGTTAATTCCATAGGATTCATTCTTTCTAGGAAAACGGCCTAATTTTACAGTTACTCCACCGTTTTATACCTTTAAGCTTTCCAACACTCAGGCATTGGCACTGTGTAATAGACGTAGGAAGCAGCAAGGAAGGGCGTAGCCAGTCCTCCTTGTTCAGTCTAGGCCTCCGTCTCCCTTGGTGATGCTGACAGCAGGGCATACTTATCCATACTTCCTAGTGATACTGTTTTCCCAGGCTTTGTATTTGGATCGTACACGTGCCCAATGTCAAATGACATGCTCGGTGGTTGACAGCACCAGGCCCTTCCTAAGTACTTCAGTTTCCTGAGCTATCCTGTGAGACTACAGCATTTTAAGTGCCTCCTACGCCACTCAACTAGCAGGAACAGTTATCTAAAGGATACATGAGACTCAATATTCCCAAGATCACATTTAAAAGAACATCAAAGTATTACCCAACCCTCTTCCCTCAGGGGTATTTCATTGTCCCCAAGATTAAAATCTATTCCTTTCAAAATATTGTTGAAGTCTATTAGGACCTGGCCTCCCTGCTAGAAATGTGGTGAACTTTATGATACAAGTCATAACTATGTTTGATAATGTGTGATTTCCAATAATAGAACCAAACAAGATGTCACTCACCTGCCATGTTTCCTTTCTTTGTAATAAACACACCATTCCTCCTGTGGATCCCTAATCTCTCTAACTTGTGATGTGAGTATGTAAAAAGGGAAACTTCCTTAGGTCAATGATGTCAAACAGTTTATTGGAGCAGAGAAGAACCAAGCAGACCACAGTCTGCCAATGGGCCAGCGCCCACAGAATATATTCTGAGAACGCTACCCAATGGTGCAGTATGGTATCATTTTGAGAAAAACAGAAGTAAGACATGGAAGACAATCAAGTAATTATAGGATATCATATAGTTGAGGATATCATCTAAACAACTAGCCAATAAGGCCTCCTATAACCAATGGAGGCTCAGCTATTATAATGAAACTCTGCATTGGTGATGGACCCACTGAAGATGCCCAATTCAAAGCCACTGACTCCATAAAATGCTACTTAACAGTTACTTTGATGAACCATGTTTTTTTTCCTTACAGCTTTATGCCTTAACCACAGTTTAGGGAATACACAGACACACAGACACACAGACACACACACAGACACACAGACACACAGACACACAGACACACACAATGTGTATATATATATATATATATATATATATATATATATATATATATATATATATATATATATATATTTATACTGCTCTGGGTGACATTTATGACTTCCTTTCTTGAAGAACTTAAAATCAGAACTAATCATTCAGCAATCTTCATGATGGGTAGCAAGCCTACTGCTGTAGCCATGGTCACTTTGGTGCATGGTCTCAAAGGGGTAAAAAGCAATCTTACCATGGATAAAAGAAAGCCATGGTGAGTCGATAGATGCTGAGTGAGGACTCTATGCGTCCCTACTGTGTGCCAGGTCCTGGTCTATCCTTCAAGCCATGTTTATTCTTAAGCTGGATGGCCAGAAACCTGTGTCCATCTCCCTGATGGTTACTAATACAATCCACTTTGCTCTGTGGTTTTATGTATTTATTTTTTGGTTCATGGGGATCAAACACAGGACCTCATGCTTGTAAACCAAGTAGTTCACAGGCAAAACTGTATGCCAGCCCACTACACTCTTATTTATTAGCTGTCTTTCATTTTAAATTCTTCCAGGAACTATGGCATATCGCTGCTGGTATTGTGTGCTCTGTGTTTTCCTGTTCATCTGGAGTCTACCTGACTTTGTTTCTGTAACATCGATGTTATCTTCATGTAACATGTTTTACCATTTCTCATGCAGTTTCTTACATGACTACCCCAGTTTAGCTCCTATGACATCTCTGTCTTTGTACATCTCAATATATGTTTGTTCTACTTTTGTCTTAGTCAGAGTTTTTATTGCTGTGATGAAACACCATGACCAAAAAGCAAATTGAAGAAAAAGGGGGTTATTTGGCTTATGCTTACACAGTGTTGTTTATCATAGCAGAAGTCTGGATAGAAACTCAATCATGACAGGAACCTGGAGGCAGGAACTAATGCAGAAGCCATGGAGGGATGCTGCTCACTGGCTTGCTTTGTATACTAGGCTGATCTTGAACTTACAGAAATCCACTTGCCCCTGAAACACAGCTTCTGTGTGCTGACATTCAGGAAACTTTCCAGATTCCACCTCAGTGATGCTGGTCTCTTCTTAATCATTGCTAATTTCTCATCTTCAACTAACTAGCATCAACTGTCCCTGTAACTCAAACTCACTTCAATGGTGCCGGCTCTTCTCTTGGAGCTATCCAGAACAACAAAATCTTCCTGAAAAATTGCAAATGGCCCTGATAGAGTCTTTAGATTTTTCCCTGAAACATCATCAGCCTGGCCTCTGTCTTCAGCCCTGAACTCAACATTCTTACCTTCCAAGCTCCTACAGAACATCCCATTAAGCTCTCGACACTCAATGGCTTTCTCACCTGAAGTTCCGAAATACATTAGCTGTTCTCCTCCAAACAAGGTCAGGTCTGTCTGTCACAATAGTGACCCCAAGGCAACTTACAACCACCCTCCACCACACACTCCTCAAAGCTTTTATGTTTTCCTCCATGGTGTTCCTCAAATCCTATGGACAAGCTCTATGAGAACACATCATAGCCATAAACAGAGAGAGCATCACATGGTACACATCATAGTCATGAACAGAGAGAGCATCACGTGGCACTACGCAGCAACATCTGCCCTTCTCAAGGGCAGCTATTCTTATCCCTTCACCCAACCTTACACAATGCCTTGAACAAGTACTCAACAAAAATGTGTTGACATACATTGAATAATTCCTCTGTGATGGTTCACACATTCCCAAGTGACTGTATCTTACATCTTTGTGATAATTTGGAATATTTTAACCCAGTGAATTTATCTATTAAGAAGTAACATTTTCTAGCTGTCCTCCTGTCTTGATGTTTGATTAAGGTGATTGAGGCCAAAAGACCCATAAAAAACAATACTTCTGGAGAAAGAAAGGTTATAACAAATAGTGTTCAGATACTTTTTTACTCCTAGCTATGCTAAGACAGAGGAATTCAAATCTCAAAACCAACGGTGGGTGACTACAGCTTCCTTGATTATATGGTGATGACAGTGTGATGTGAATTTGGAACCTAGTTATTAACCAAAGCAGTGGTTCTCAACCTGTGGGTCTCTACCCCTTTAGTGGATCAAATGACCCTTTCACAGGGGTTGCCCAAGACTACTGGAAAACACAGCTATCTACATTATGATTCATAACAGTAACAAAATAACAGTTATAAAGTAGCAACAAAATAATTTTATAATTGGGGGTTACCACAACTCCAGGAAATGTATTAAATGACTGCAATGTTAGAAAGGTTGAGAACCACTGTATTAAAGAAAGTGACAGGTTTTGCTGTTGTTGTTGTTGTTGTTGTTGTTGTTGTTGTTGTTGAAAGTTGTTCAAGTCATTGACATATACCTTTCCATTTCATGTGTTTATTCCACCTGTTGTTTGTGATACCATGGTAAGTCAATAATGGGGGGCATATTACATGCTTGCTAGATAGATATAGAAGAGAGATGTTAGGAAATAGGATTGTTAAATTTGCCTGGACAGTGTGATCAAAGGTGTAACTAGAAGTCACCTTAGACCTCTGCATGTTTAGAGAACTAAATGCAACTCACTTGCATGTGTGCTTTGTGAAATGATAGAGAGACTGAGGTGGTTTGGTGGTACCAGGGAGTCTGATTGTATAGAAGACCCTGGCGAACCTGGTACATGGTTGAGTCCTAATCAGGTCTAAGCAGGGCTATGGCTGAGACAGGAACTCATAAGTAAACATTCAGATGTTGCTTTCTGTGGGGCTTATTAATTTAATGGAGTCACATGAGAGCTAAGAACCAGAGGATGCATCATCTCTTAATCAACATCCAAGTATGTGGTCCAGGGCTGTGAATTGCTGTGAAGTCACATATAGATGCTATTTATCAATGTTATGTATCTTATTTTAGTTACTTAATTAATTATTTGAGACAAAATCTTGTTGGGTAGCCTGGTTTGGCCTCAAATTGCCATGTCTCCAGCCTCATGCATCCAAGGAGGGATTACAGGCACATGCCATCATATCCTACATCGTGAATGGGTGTTAAAGGCACATGTCAGGGAAACAGAGTTGAGAAGCCAGGCTGGAGCACAGTTGGGAATTTTGACAGTATTGAGAAAGAGAAAGGACAGTGGTATCTGCTCAGCCAAGGATGCTACTCAGTTTCCTATGAATCATAAATGTGTACTGGAAAATGCCTCAGTAAGTGTGCTAGTTTTCAGGGAGGTAGTTCTGACACCTTAAGGATATATTTCCACGATTATTTAACAACAAAAGAAGTTTACGGTTATTAAATCACTTTCACTTATAGACATCCGAAGGAGTCTCACCATAGCCCTGAACTACGGTACGATTAGCCGTTGCCATTTTTTTTTACTGAAGAGGCAAGAGAAAGCACCACACACAGCAAGCCCAAGTCTAGCTGAAGAAATCACCGAGGAGGCAAGAGCAGAGCTCTGGACTGTTTACTGAGTTGGTTGTATCTTGTCCCTTTCAGTCTGTTGACTTTTTGGAATCACCAGGGCTGTGAAACCTACTGGGCTTTCCCAGGATGTTTACCCTGGCACATAAAACACAACTGCAGAGACCAGCCTGCTGATTGCTGATAACACTGAGAAGTGCAGAACACAGGCACACAGGGGGAAACTCCCTCCAGAGCAGTGCAAATGAACGCTTTCACATCCCATCATGTCGGGAGCTTCTTTCTAACTGTCTGCCACACTCATTAGAGAACCTTAGGGGGTACAGTAGGATTACCTCCTCGGTGGAGTTAGTTTATCCTGTGCTCCCCAAGGGCCACCCTCCACTCTGTAGTTGGTGAGCAATTTCTGCAGATCACTTCTTCCTGCATAGGGAAAATTGCAGAGAGCTTTACCAACATTAGATATTAGATCTGTTCTCTGCTGCTGGAGAACTGACAACTAGGAGGAAAATGTCACCAGATTTGTCCATCCTTGTGAGGTGATGCTTGTGCAAGCATGCTGTTGAAAGGATTAGGTCTCCCCAACTGGTTTAAGGCTTTCTCATCTCCATCTGTGGACACCAAGATGGCAAGAGCTGCATCTTTGAGATGTTTCATTTCATTGGAGAGAGGAGGAAGAAAGGGAGAGTATATTGGAAAAAGCCAATGTTGTAATGGCTCCTCTGGCTTGATGAGGGACCGCTTTAGAAAGATGGCTTCTGGTAGCCACAGCCTGAGGTTGTTTTGCATTTCTGGACTTAAGTTCTCTCATTTGTCAGAGGAACCAGTGAACTACAGTCCTCAGGCGCTGGACACTGTGAATCCTCTTTTTCACATGTGGTGTTCCCATTGATACCAGCTCACCTCACCCATCACTAACACTGATGGGTCACAGCAACATAGTTAGGAAGAAAGCCACACACAATCTTCTCCACCTCCACCAAAAGTTTCACTGCTAAAAAAAAAAAGTCAGGACAGTTTTACAGTAATGGAGAAAAGCTCCTACCAGCAGCTCGTGGCTTTAAAAGAATCATGTAAAAGTCTCTTCCACAGACTCTCACATGAAGTTCTAATGAGGTGCAAAGTAAAGTTCCTTAATCCAATGAGTCTACTCATGGACAGGTTCTGGAGCAGGTGTTTCAGTTTTTTTGTTTGTTTGTTTGTTTTTAAAGAATCTTTATTGAGGCAAAATCCACAAGCTATAAATATATTTTAATTTATTCTTTGATAATTTAATTCATGTAATATAAGGTACAGTTCCCCACCACACTCCTCTCAGATTCCCCCACAACCTTGGAAACTTTGTGTCTTCTTTTTAAAAAAAAACTAAAGTTAAGAAAACAGTTCACAATTTTGTACAGTCACAACTTTCTCTAGTTCTGAAACATTTATCTCTCCAATATAAAACCTGACCCCATGAAATACTTTTTCCCTAGAAAGAAGGTAAGATCTAAAAGAACCAATGGCTGAGCCAGAGGGAGGTTAGTGTGCCACCATCCATTTCCCAGGCACACATATTTCTCTCATTCTCTCTTACAGTGGCAATCTTAACATAAATGATTTGAATGCTAACTAGTACCATGGTATCAACTGGCTATGGCAGTGTAAGCCTATCTGCAGGAGGAGGGCAGGGATAGTGACATGTGTCTCAGAAGACTCTTATTATGCCTTCAAACTACAAAGGTGGGCATGGTGGAACGTGCCTGTCATCCCTATACTGAAGAAGAAAGTAAGAGGATCAGAAGTTCAAGGTCATCCTTAGCTACATAATGAGTTCAAGGCGAGCCTAGACTGTATGAAAGCTTGTCTCAGAAAAAAAAAAAAATCAAAGAACGAAAAATCACTTTAAGCTGGAAATCATGTCAGCATTTATCTTTTTTTTTTATTTTCTTTTTTCTTTTTTTGGTTTTTCGAGACAGGGTTTCTCTGTGTAGCCCTGGCTGTCCTGGAACTCACTCTGTAGACCAGGCTGGCCTTGAACTCAGAAATCCACCTGCCTCCACCTCCCAAGTGCTGGGATTAAAGGCATGTGCCACCACTGCCCGGCTAGCCTTTATCTTAATAGAAAAAAAAAAAAAGTTAATTGTGACCAGCCAACGGAGGGTTGCCTACAACCAACAGGAAGGGGGGGTCACTTCCATTTCCTATGGAAAGCGGTAAACAGAGCCCAGAACATGAGTCAAAGAACGATCTGTATAGCCTTTTGGAGTTCCAACAACTTCTGTTTCTACACATGTGGAAGTTTCAGAAAAAATCTCCAGGTTGTGACTGCCACTGGTGACATTTAATTCTTCCATCTTGTCTTAATGTAGCCAACCTGCTTAAATTTGTCCAGCCTTAGTCAGATTACTAGCCAATGATAAAGTTTGCTTCCCAACACAAAGGTCTCTCAGACAGCATCCTTCCTACTTGGCTGACTGCCAGGAGGCTCCCCGTTAAATATATCTGCTTTGTGGCCCATGGTATGCCCTTCTCTCCTGCTCATTATTTCTTCTTTATTTTGTCCTTAAGCACCTGGCTATTAAATAGATAAAAGAATCTTGAGATACAGTCTCTATAAGAGCCAAAATGAAGTAGGGGCACGAGGTTCTGATTCTAGCCATCAAATTCCATTTTGCAGTTTTATGAAGAGCTTGTTTGGGATTGTTCTTGAGCAGTAGGATGGGCAGATCTTCAACTTGGCCTGCAGATGCCAAAATCCACTCACTTATAGCTTCCTAATTCCAACACAGTGATCCCTCCTGGGTCATACCCATGAGGTTTTCATATTAACCTTTCCCCTTTTCAGGAAACCTTAGCTTCTGAAGAGTGTGGTAAAGAACAAATACTTGCTCTGCCAAGTCTTAGAAGCTCTGAGTAATTACAGACCTTGCCCTGAAAGTATCAATTTCCAGTGCTTCAGTCATTTAATTCCGAGGGACTTGTGTTGCCAGACCCTCACTGTGAAGTGCAAATCATCTATGCCCAAGCAAGAGCACATATTATAGCCCAAGTACATTCTTTCCAGCCATTCCTGATACCCAGTCATGCATGATCATAGAATGGAAATTTATTGCAAACTCCTCCAAGTGTCATCTTTAACTCCGAAGGCTTCCAGTTTTGTCTAATCCAAGTGTGACCCTTTTGTTACCCTGTTTCTGCAGAGGAACTGCTGACATGTAGCTGTATGAACACTAGCCCAGTAACTCTACAGTTGAGTAATTTCCAGGCAAATCTGCTCCAAAACGGAACAGAATTGGTTTTACAGTTTAATGTCAATAGATATATTTGTCTGCCCACAGTCCTGCTTGCCCATGCTGTCATTGGCCACTGAGTTACATGTGGTGTTTAACAGTTATGTCTCTTTCTAAGTGAGCCCATGATTCAGAATTTAAATCCACAGAAGTGATTAAGTGAGGCATGAATTCATTTTACAGTGAAAGCCAGGGTGTGAATGATTTTCTCAGGATGGGACTATCAGCTTGGTGTTGGCTTCCATTGCATACTGAGGTCATGAATCCCCTACAAGTGGCAAAACCAAGCATGTAATTGCTCACCTATATTCTTCTGGGCACTAGTGTAGGGCCTGTGCATCTAGGACCTGGTATTTAGAGGGGATTGCAGATTGTATATAACTTAGGTACAGACAGATGCTGTAGCATCCTAGAGACAGGCATATGAGACAGGATGGGGAGATGGGAACTCCAAGGAGGTGTTGTATCTCTGTGTTATAAATTCTGCTCTCTCAAGAGGGAGGCAGATGGGTCGGAGAATCCCAAAGCAGGCAGTTGGGAGATAGTTAATTCAGCTAAGAATGGGTAAGAGCCTCAATTAAGATCCTAGCAGCAGAGATAAGAAGAATAGAGAAATACAGGTCACCTAAACCGTGATTACAGCCCAGGTATGACCTGTGGGTGACTGAATTAAGAAATAGACTGCATTGCTTTCAAAGATCCAGGTTTGAGTGAGGAGGCAATGCAAATCAATGATGAGGTGGGTGAAAATTTAGGTGTTTGATTTTTTTTCATTATTGATAATTTACTGAGGAGTCTCTACAAAGGCCAAGCCTGTAGCTTGATAAGCAAGTGAGAAAGAATAGGCAAGGCCTGAGAGTTGACTGTGTGGACTGCCAACTACTGATCACAAGAGCAATTTCTATTAACTGGGAAATCGGGAGGAAGCAAGGCTGGGGGAGGGAAGACGGCCAGCTAATGGCTCTGGTACCATTGACATCTTTCGCACGTCCTGCAAATACACAGGTATAAAATATCAGTGATTAAAATCTGTATCTCACTCAAGTGTATTTGTGAGACACGATACTGTTACTGGCTTTGCATAAATTTGCTTTAGAGTGAGCCTGATGTCTAAATCACAGCTTTTGTGTGAAGTGAGGGGAACTTGTGAAACCATTTCTGTGATTCCTTCTGGTGCTCCAGTGCACCCGAAATTGCTCCTGGTGAGGGTCCGGGTTTAAAATCAGGAGGCTTGTGCTGCGTCCTGTGGATTTAACACAGACTTCAGAGAGCAGTCAAGGACGAGAGTGGCTCCAGAAGGACCAGGACATTTATCCCTCCAGGGGTCCACATATTGTTGTTTTCTTTTTGCCTTATCTCCTTGAAGTAATCTCCCCTCTCTTCAGGAGTTGACACACAGGGTGAAGGTTCCCCGTGAGTTAATACATTCTCTGAAGGCGTCGAGTTCCGTTTGCTGCGGCTTTTATTAATTTGTTTTTCATAATTCCAGTGATGTGTCTAGATAGGTGGAAAAATAGAAGAGAGAAATGAAAAAGAAATACTAATAAAAAGCAGAATGCCCCCCAGCGGCAAGCTGGTGCCATCCAGAGGTTGCGGATAATGGATTAGCTTTTACCTATTTCCATAGCAACAGCTTAGCTGCTCTTAAACACTTCTTTAAAAGCTTCTGATAAATGTATCCTGTGACCCTGAAAACTTTCCCATCTCCCTCCTGACTTCTTTCATCTTCAACCCCTCCTTTTCCCTTTTGCCCCACAAAAACATCAATTATTACCCATAACCTTGTAGCACTAGCCTGGTTTTCTGCAGACCTGCTTCCTTTAAAGGCCCGAGATGGATTCGGTGCTGAAGACTGCAGCTCTCTGTTCCCTTCTCTCTTCTCTCCTCCTCTTCTTCCCTTTTACTTCTTTCTTCTTTGCTTTTCCTCATTCCTCTTTTTCTTGTGCTGTTTTAGTTTGTGCCTTCCTCTCCCTCTCAGTTTTCCCACTAAATGTGAAGGGAGGTCATCATTGTGTGGGTCAGTATAGGAGCTGAAATGGTAGTCTATAAAGATTTGGAGATTTTTAGTTCCTCCTTCTGATCTACTGAGAGATAGGCTATATGGTGGGTAGGAATGTGGGCAGGGTAACACTGAGGGCTCAAAACACCATTTTGTCTGTGACAGCCAACCAATATTCTGACTGAAGAACCACAACACTCAAAACTAGTATGGATGAACCAGGACCATTGGAAAGAGACTCTTCCGGGCCTTGGTCTAAACCACTTTTACATGACATTGAGATAAAACTTTCATTCAAGGTTTTTATTTATAATTAGCCATATTTGCATCTTTAATTGTAAAAGATACTCATAAAAGATGCTCAGTCTGGAAAGAGCAATTAAGAGGACTGACTAGCACAATTCATACAAAGGTCAGTTTTATGCCAAGATGATAATTGCTGCTTTGGATTAAGAGCCAATCAAAAATTAGTGAAATTTTGGGAAGATGGTCATGCAGTGTTTATGGATATAGGGTAAATGTAAGTTAACCACGAAGAGATGGATGTTAATAAGAAAATAAGAGTAGATATTTTTAAGTTAAAGTAGTTGACTATAGGTGTTTCTGCAGACTCCCAGTGGTACTTGCCCCATGAGTCTTTCCTCTGTGGGCAAGCATCACACTGCTCTTCCTTCCTGTGCCCATTACATCATATGTCCATCACTTGGTACTCATGCCAATCATGCAGGTCAGCAACTACGCTTCTTGGTCCTTATTGGCTAAGTGCCTAATGTGGTATTTAGAACACAGGAGAGTGCTTAGAAAATGTTTGCAGGGTAAAAGTATGACTTAGCCAGTACTATGACTCCAGCAGGGTAGCAGAGAAAGGTGTAACTGAAGAGCAGAACTCTGCACTGGATTTTTAAAATAGGTGTACCTAGGGATGGACATTGTAGAGACACTTCTCCATGCTCAGCCCAGTGACCAAAGACAGAAGTTCAGGATCTACCCAGCATCCCTATTACCAAGGAGAAGGCACTTGCTGCCTAGAGACTACACCTTGCCACCACGCTTTATAGGCAATGTATGCGTCATTTTTGGTGTCTCAAAGATTTTCTTGAAAAACAACAATTTCTAAAATCCTGGTGGTGTTCCTTAGCTGAGCTTACATGGATATATCTTTAGAGTATTTCTTTACACATGCACATACACACACACACACACACACACACACACACACACACACATGCACGTGCGCACACATTTAAATATAGGCCTGTTGTATAAGAGAAAACATGCAATATTTTTCTTTCTGAGTGTGGCTTATTTCACTTTGCATTGTGATTTCCAGTTGCAACCATTTTCCTACAAATGTCTTGATTTCAATTCTCTTTATGCATACCAAAATTACAACACAAATATGTACCACATTTCTTTATCCATGTATATGTTAATAAGTATTTAGACTACTGTCAATTCCTGGATACCATGAATAGCACAATAGTAAACATACTGTACAATGGTCTCTGTGGTGTTCTGACTGGGAGTCCTTTGGGTATATATCTGTGATGGTTTGAATATGCTTGGCCCAGGAAGTGGCACTATCAGAATGTATGGCCTTGTTAGAGGAAGTATGTCCTTGTGGGGGTGGATTTGAGACCCTTCTCCTAGCCACATGGGAGCCAGTCTTCTGTTTACACAAGAAACAGAACTATCAGTTCCTCCAGCACAACTCCTGCCTGCTCTTTGCCATGCTTCCCGCCATGATGATAATAGACTGAACCTCTGAACCTGTAATCCAGTCTCAATTAAATACTGTCTTTTATAAGAGTTGCCTTGATCATAGTGTCTGTTCACAACAATGAAACCATAACTAAGACAATACCAAAGAGTGTTATACTATGTAATGTGGTTATTGTATTTGTGTGTTGAAAGGAGCCTTCATGCCGATTTCTGTGGTGACTGCACACATTGATATTCCCACAGCAGTAAATAACGATCAATTCTACCAAATTCTCGCCAGTGTTTGTTGCCATTTATTTTCTTGATGATAGTAATCTGACTGGGGTGAGAATTTCAAAGTGATTTTAATTTGCATTTCCTTGAGGATTACGATACTGAACCATTTTCATGTTTCTCTTTTTGTTGTTGTTGTTGTTATTTCAGGCCATTTGTAATTCTTCTTTTGAAAACTGTCCAGCCCATCAACTCATTTATTTATTTGATAGTTTGGCCTTATTTTTTGTTATTTAATTTTTGAAATTCTTTATATATACTAGATTCTAATCCTCTGTCAAATATGTAGTGGCCAAAGATTTTGACGCACTGTACAGGCTGTCACTTCAGTGTTCTGCAATTTCTCTTTGCTGCGATGGCTATTAATTTTATCCCGTTTGTCAAGTTTTCTCTCTTACACTATTAGAACAATGTTCAGAAAGTCATTCCTTATGCCTGCATCTGGAATGGTTTCTCCTGGATTTTTATCCATCAGTTTCAGTCTTCAAGTCTTATAATAAGGTCCTCCATCCAATGTGAATTTATTTGGACACACAGTGAAATATATGAATCTAATTTTGTTCATTAACAAATAGAAACCCAATTTTCCCAAAATTTTTAATTTGTTAACGAAGCTATCTTTTCTTCAATGTGTTTTTGGTTAATTTGTCCAGATATAAGCACCTGTTATAGTTTATTCTTGGGTCATCTATTTTATTTTATAGGCCTACAGATTTGTTTTTCTATTAGCATCATACTGTTTTGTTTTGCATTATAACGATGTATATGTGTGTTTGTATGTGTGTGTATCGCAAATTATATATAATGTGATATAATTTGAAATTATGATCTGTGATACTTTTAGTATTCTTTCCACTGATAGACTGCTCTGGCTATTCATGGGATTTTATGCATCAATATGGATTTTAAGATATACTTTTTAGTTCTGTGAAGGTTGCCATTGGAATTTATATAAGATTGCATTGAATCTGTAGGGCACTTCTGGTAAGGTAGTCATTATCACAACATTAATTCTGCCTCTCCATGAGCATGAAGAGTCTCTCCATCTACTAAGTTTCTGTATTCGGTATCTTAAAGTTTTCATTGTAGGGGCCCTTTACCTCCCTGGATAAGTTTATTACTAGGCTTTAAAAAGCATTGTAAATAAGATTATTTTACTGATTTCTTCTCAGGGAGTTCATTATTAGTTTATAGAAAAGTTATTGAATTTTGTACGTTAATATTGTATTTTGCTACTTTACTGGATGTTTTTATTGGGCTTTAGAATTTTCCGTTAGAGTTGTTATTATCTTTAAGTATAGAATCATGTCATCTGAAAATAGGGATAATTTGACTTCTTCTTTTCCTATTTGCATCTCTTTTATTTCTTCATCTTTTACTATTGCTATAAATCAGACTTCAGACACTATCTTTTATAAAAGTAGACAACGTTGGTATCCTTATATCATTCCAAAATTTAAAGGAAATACTCTCATATTTCCCCCCATGTAGAATAATCTTCTTTACGGGTCTGTCACATATAGTCTTTGTTGTATTGAGCTATTTTCCTTTTGTTAGATTGAAAGAAAACTCCAATTCGCCAAACTCCAAAAAGGCAGTTCAAATATCCAGAACTGAGCTCAACCTGGTCTATAGGAGGATTTGGGTGGTTAGATAAAAAGCCAGCATCCCTCCGGAACTTGGGGAACTAGTTACTATATGCCAAAAGGAGTCATCTCCTATACTTCTGGAAGAAGGGACAAATGGATACCCGTGCCACCTATCAGGATATTGAAGTACACCATGGCCTCTCAGCCCCCTCAGTATCGTAAGTAAGTATCTGTTACGCATTCCAAACTCTATGCATGGTAGCACTTCCCACCTCCTCCTCTGCTCGAAGCTCCATCCAGCTCACAGGCTTCTCTCCATGCAACTACACATCTTCCTTATAATCCCTCTCTTTTGACTATTACTGGCTCTTGCTGTTCTCACTAAACTCGCTGTAGTTTCTACCATCTGCTATTCTCTCTTGGCTCTCACAGATAGCCCCAGGCATGCCCACTCTTCTGGTCATGCTCAGTCTACTATTTCTCTCTCTGCTCTGGACTTCTCCAGATGCCTCTGGTCATCCCCCCCCCCACTCTCATGCATAATAAAACATTCCCCTTAACCATACCATGGAGTGGTCATGTAGGTAGTTTCTTTGCTGCTCCCGCCTTAAATACACGTTAGACCACCAGTTCTTTCGGGGCTTTTATTATGAGGGGGTATGAAGCTTTGTTGAAGTCCTTTTGACTTCACCATTTCAGAAGATCGGGTGTTTTATGTTCTTAAGTCTATTTGTATACTAAATAACACTCATTAATTTCCATGTGGGACCAAGCTTGCATCCCTGGAATAAAGTCAATGTGGTCATGATATATGATTCGAAGGTGTTCTTGATTTATTTTCAATAATTTTATTGAGTTCTTGTGCATCTGTATTTACAAGGCATAGTCTTGTGTAGTTTTCTTTCTTTCTTGTGTCTTATTCAGTCTTGCTATCAGGATAATGCTGGTTTCATAGAGTGAATGTGGTGAGTGACCCTTCCCACTCATTAGTATGCTCTAGTTTGTTTCATGTTCATTAAACATTGAGTAGAATTTGTCAATGAGTGCATTCAAGCTTGAATTTCTCTTTGCTGAGAGACTTTGGTGGGTGACTGCTTTAATCTAATTGATTGAGAGGGATCTATTTGAGTTATTCCATGTTCTTGATCTAAAATTGGTAGGTGATATATGTCTACGAATCTAGTCATTTCCTCTGGATTTACTACTTTTTGGAGGAATATAAATTTTCAAAGTACTCCCAAGTGATCCTCTGTTTTTTACTATACTCTGTACTACCCTCTACTCCTTCATCTCTGATTTTATTGATTTTGATCTTTTCATTATCCTTTTTTTGGTTTGTTTGGCCTGCAGCTTGTTGACCTCATTTACTGTGTCAGAAATGCCAGCTCTGCATGATAAATTCTGTGTACTGTTTTCTAAGTCAATATTTTACTAACATGTTCTAGCTCTATTACTTGCCATCTTCTACTTTGGAGGTTTTATTGTTCTTGACTTTCCAGGAACTTGAGATAAAATGTTAGATTGCTTATGGTCATCTTTCTTTCTTTCTTTCTTTCTTTCTTTCTTTCTTTCTTTCTTTCTTTCTTTCTTTCTTTCTTTCTTCATGTAAGCTCTCATGGCTATGAACTTCCTTCTTAAAATTATCTTAATTGTATCTCACAGGTTCTGGTAAGCAGTGGTGTTATTTTCATTTGATTCTTGGAAATTTTCATTTTCTCTCTGCTTTCTTTTTTCAATCATGACTGTATTTGTGTAGTTTTCTTGCTATTGACTTCTAGTTTTGATGCCTTGTAAGCTGATAATCTTTAGTGAATTTCTAAGGAGCTAAATGACTTTGTGTCTCTCCTCATCATTGAGGAAAAACAACCAGCTTTGAATCCTACATGACCAATCATGTACCTAGGTACAGATTTTGAATTGCTTTTCTGCTTTGAGAGTCTAACTTAGCCCTTTCCTCCCTTGTGAATGTAATGACAATATCTGTAAAGACAGTAAAAGGACTGAGTGCCTCTCATTTAGTTCCCATTCTTTACACAGGTACTCAGAAAGATAGGATAAGATTTGTTTTTTTAATTACTCATTTTCATGAAGCTGGTTTACACATAATGCCATAGCTTAGTTTCAGCAGGAGACACTGAATCTTGTGTGTGACATTTTGTGAGAAGGAGTCAGAACACTTCTTCCTGTGGTCTTCAATGCAGGTAAAATTCAAACTCAAGGTAGGATTTGGGGATCTAATTGCTAGGAAATTTCTAATGTCTCTTTTATTTCATCATTCTATAATTTAGAGCAGAGTCTAAAATATTTCTTTGTTTCTGTTTTTGAAGTGCTGTAGGTAGAGCTGAAATCAACTATGATCCATGTTTTTTATTAGTGGTATTAAGACCTTTTAAAAATATGTCTCCTTTCTTATTAATTAAAATGTAAAATCTTATTAACTAAAATTGGAATAAATTACATTTTCTTATTTTATTTTAATATTTTCAATTAATATAGAATTACATAACTTATCACATCCCTTTCCTCCCAATATTCCCTCCTAGTTACCCCCCCCATTCCAACTCCTTACCCCCAATTCTCAAGTTGGTGGTACCCTCTTTTTATTTTATTGTATTTGTTTTCTCTCTCTTTCTCTCTCTCTCTCTCTCTCTCTCTCTCTCTCTCTCTCTCTCTCTCTCTCTCTCTCACCCTCTCTCTCTCTCTCTGTGCAACTATGTGTAAATACAACCTGCTAAGTCTGTTTTTGTTGTTTGTATATCTATGGCTTCAAGCTGATAGACAACCAATCAGGGAGCTCATTCTTGGGAGAGGCTGATTAATCTTTTCCCAGGATTCAATAGTTACTTGTAGTTGTTTATCTAGGGCAGGGACTCAATGACATATCCCCCTTCTAATTTAACATGTCCATTGACATTGACATTGTTCAGGTCTTGTTTCTACTGCCGTTTCATAGTAAACTCCCTGGTATTCTGACTCCTACAACCTTTCTGCCCTATTCCATGATGTCTGCTGGGCTATAGTTTCAAGAACTGTGGTGTAGGTGCATTTGCTGAGGCTGGTGTTCCCTGCCATCCGTTGAGCTTGGCATGGAATGCAGTTGTGGTTTTCTGTGATGGTCTCTATTTGTTCTAAGAAGAAGCTTCCTTGACGATGGTGGTACCTGTACTTATCTATGGGTATAAGGATAGCATTTAGAATATAATAAGGAATTATGCTGGTCTAGCAAAGTGGCAGTAGTAGATTCTTTCCAAAGGCCATGACTTTGATAGCCCTAGTATTCTGATTAGATTTCCAGTGTCAGAATGAGCCTTAAGAACAATTATAGAGCTGTTGGTTGTCACTGACATATTAGTGCCATTTCTTACACCTGTTTGCATATCTGCCTATGCTGGAAATTGTCTTTGTTCATAGGTGTTGACTCTGGGTCGGGCTGTTTAATTGCTTCCATCCCTTGGCAGCTTGCACAGTATTTTCTGGAACTATAAAAGCTAGACTGCAGGAAAGAAGCTTTCAGGTCAGATCCTGCTCTAATCCCCTGAGTTATGTGTTCAACATGTGTGATGCTGTCTGCAATCGGGGCCTGCTTGTGGTCCCTGTGTTGCAACCACGGGCTAACTTTGCAGGTTATACCATTTGAAGAGTCATTTGGACCACCATGGACAACATTTCAAAAGGAGGTTTCTCCTTTTACTGTTTTACTGTTTTTGTTGTTAGTCTATAGTTCTTATGTGGCGCATCATTAGCTCATGTAGTTTAACTTTATTTAACACACACACACACACATACACACAGTGTATAGTTTGAGGTAAATATAAAATAATATGGTCTTGAGGCTCTATCAAGCAACCTTGATGTTATTTGATACTCCTCCTTTTGTATTAAGCCCCTCCCTCTTTCTCAGTTGGAGTCCCCTCCCCATCATTCTGTTTCTCCTTCATATCATCATCCATATCCTGCTATTCTCTTCCGACGTTCTGTGCCCCCACCTGTGGTCCTTTTATACTTTCCTCAGATCTGTGGTTCGTCTATGTTGTATACTCACATCTGAAGACTTGAAGCTAGGAACCCTAGATGAGAAAGAACATTCAGCGTTTGTCTTTTCAAATATGGGTGACCCCACTCAGTCTTTTCTAGGTACATCAATTTGCCTGAAAATATTATGCTTTCCTCTTCCTTTACAGCTGAATAGTATTCCATTATGTATATGTACCATGTTTACCTATCTATTCATCTGCTGAAGGGCATAATAAATGGCATTATTAGATCTCTTTGATAAGAACTCATTCCTTGTATCCATTTACAGTAGATAATATGCAACATTACCCAGGGCATGGACAAAACTCTGGTTAAGGAATTCATAAGAGGGGCTGAGTGCATAATTCATAAAATAAAGTGGTTGTTGTAAGCACTAGTATCTATGTTCAGTCCCCACAAACCACATATAAAAAGCCAGACATACTTATAATCCTGCTACTAGGAAGGAAGAGGCAGGTCGATCCCTGGGGCTTAGTAGTCAGCCTAGTCTACCTAGTGAGCATCAGGTTTGTGAGGCTTGTCTTAAAAAAGAGGTAGAGAGTACCTGAGGAACTATGTCCTCTGACTTACACTCACATCTGTATATACAAACACAGGCACATGTGCGCGTACACACGTGCGCACACACACACACACAATGACAAAGAAGTTAGATATTCTGATTGATGTTTACAGGGCTTAGATCTCTGATTAACAGTGATAAAAACAGGCAAGGGCTCTTCATTATGCCTCCCCTATTTTCCCTTCCTTTCTTCAGACTTATTGGTCCAGCAGTCCTGCGAGTTGTATAACCCCTGTGTTATCCAGCCACCTCTGAATATAAAGAGTAGTTATTGCCTTTTATTCAGAGCATGCATTTCTCTCAAGGAAATGGAGCCTATTTTTCAAGCTAGATTATTCCTGGAATTTTCAGTGTTCCTCTCCTCATCATGCTAGTCCTTGTGCATGTCCTTGCTTCTTCCTGTGGTTCACTCGACATTTATGTCCTATCCAGAGTTTATCCGGTGTGTCCCTGCAGGAACTGTATTAGGGATAAAGCTCGAATCAGCATCAGCAATAAAAATGTACAAAATAGGAACTCTTGGGTCTCAATTTTAGGGCTATCTTAGATGAAGACTTAAGTCAAAAAACCCTCTCTCTCTCTCTCTCTCTCTCTCTCTCTCTCTCTCTCTCTCTCCAGTTTCATTTAGTTTTACTATTAGTGAAAATCATTTCTAGTAAAAGAGTAAACACTACAAAAGAGACTTCATAGGTCCCCATTTATAGACTGCTACGCAGTTTAGGTAAAAAGGCTCAACTCATAGAAAGCTCAATGTTTTGTTCCATTTTCTGTCTGTATAACAAAATGCTTGAGGTTAACTATTCTATAAGGAAGACAGGCTTCTTTAACTCCCAGCATGTTGCTAGAAGCTGAGAGGCTCTGATGAGGACTCCCTGTGAAGACTGTCACATCACAGTAGGTGTGGAGCATACACAACAGACAGCAAGACAGGAAGCCAGCGAGAGCTGCGCTTGTTTCTAATAACTTACCTATCTATTTTTCCAGAACTAATCTACTATGAAAGAGCAGCATTGGTCCTTCTGTGGGCAGAGCTCAGAATGATCTAGTTACCTCCCACTACACCCAATCTCTTAAAGCTCCGCAATCTTAGTATTGACATTGGCCAATAGGCTTCAAGCACATGAGTGTTCAGGGATGTGCTCATGACATATCCAAACTGAAGCATCTAACCTACAAACCTCAGTATCAGATTTACAAATCTGGCCTGGTGGAGTGGAGAACGAGTAACAGGGCAGAGCTCAGTAAGAGATACAGTCTTCTCAACACACCTGGTCTTGCTTCAGCTAGGCTGCCTCTTTGTGATCAGTCCCTGGTTTTCTCCTGATATAAAGAAGCTTTATCAGTGTGACGTTTATGCCTACGTATGAGCAAGCTTATAAACCCTTTAGTCCAAACTTACTTATATGCTGTTTGTTTGGTCCCTGTGTTAGGACAGCTCCTGAGCCTATGAGGTTTTTATTGAAGAGCAAATGAGAGGTTCATGCCAGCATCTGGGGCTTTTGGGATAATTCAAAAACCAAAGAAAGATGGTAGCTTCGTTCCATCTTTTTTTTTTTTTTTCCAAATAAAGAAAAGATCAATTTTATTCACACAACTTGATGACTACAGGACTGTAGCCTGACTTATACACTGGCTCTGGCTAGTATCTGTCACCTAGGAGTGTGGGGGGGAAACGTTTGTCTTGCTGTAAGTTTGATCATGTAAATTTCAGACTGAGCACATTTTCCTTGGCTGCTACATCTGCAGCCCCAGGAAGCACCAGCAGGCAGAGCTCTTCCCACGGAGGTGGCGGGTGGACCAGCTTCCCAAAGCCTTGCTCTACATCATTCTGTGGGTCGAGCAAAGAGGCCAAAGAACAAACAAGGGAGAAAGAGGGTTGAAGGAGGTGTTGGATAGTGGTTTTCAAATTAATAGCTTTTCTCATTTTGCATTCAAAACCAAACACAGTAGATCCAATTCAGCTCCAGGCACTTTCATCTGTGAAGTCAGATTGGCAGAGTTTGGGAAGAGAGAATGTGGGGGGATACAGGGACCACGCACAGGAATGCATTATTCATCCTGCATTATCAGATAATGAGTTGTTCCAAATGAGTGAGCCTTCCAGATAACCGAGTCTTCCTTTTTGAAACTTCAAGTTTCCTTTTAACTTTAGACCATATTTATATATTTTGTTAAGTGTGTTATAGGCATCTCTGCCTAGAATACCTGATTATAATTTAATGATATCTTCACTACCATCATATTTCAGCTGGGATTAATTATATTTTTTCACACAGATGCCACTCAGCTCTGCCCTACTGTGGTTCTACATTTTAACTCCTTTCCTCTGGTGAATGGCTGCATTCTTCCCTGTGGCAGTCACTTGTCCGGGTTATGGCACTCTTTCTCTTTCTTCTCATCTTTTGTACACAGTGACTTAGGAGTAAATGGATGTCTCCAGGGAAAAGCAAATAACCAAGCCTATTAGACCAGCAACTTTATTTCCTTCGTGATTTGAAGTCCACCATTCAGTTCAAATTCGCAAATAATTATTCTGTGTCTGTTAAGTGAAGATGCTGTGCTTAGTATTAAGATGGTTTTAAAAAAAAAAAGTGCCTCTGAGTGGTTACCTTCCATTAAAGGAGGAGAGCAGATGCTCTCATTTATCAGGGATGTCAAATAAGTAAAGATCATAAATTGATCTCATTGTGTGAAGTACATCAATAGAAGAACGTAAAGGATAGAGAAGTAGAATACGGTATTTAATTCACTGTGGTTGGAAAGATTCCAGGAAGGTTGCAGAGTGGGAATGATGCCCTAAAAAGCAGGATTAAAGAGTGCCCTACTCATAGAAAAGGTAGATAAATGTGTTTGGGCACAGGGAGCAACCGATATGTTCATAAGCTGGAAAATGCCAAAGCCTTTCTCCTTCTGATGCAGATTTAAATGGGCTAGGGGATAAAGTTGTTTATTACATTTTAGATTCTTAAAACGTCTTAATTTGTAAAGAACAAAATCAAATGAGAGGGAAATTGGGAAGTGACATGATTAAAACTACAACTCATACATGTACGAAAATGTCATAAGGAAACCCATTATTATATATAATTACTCTATGCTAGTAAACTAATAATGCCAGGAAATTAGAGTTTATCCAGTATCATAGGAAAGACAAAGTGATGGGCTGTATACCATGGAAACACTTCCACTCTTGGATAGCCTTCTGCTTCCAAATGTGCCAGTGTCTCTCCCAAGAACAGAAGAATGGCCCTGTGGATTGTCTTAAGGATTGTACCAAATTTAACAAAAGGGTAGAGCGGGTGTCTGCTTTTATAAAAAGCACAATAGTTGTCAAAATGTAGTTCCCAGGACTGAGCAGCAACAGCATCTGGGGACCTGCCAGACGTGGATATGCTCAGATCCCACCTAAGAGCTGCTGCAGTCTGTGGGACAGGAGTCCTGCTGTCTATTTCCCAGGCACCCCAGTGACATGGATGCACAACCTTTTTGGGGAATAACTGCTCAGAGGACACAGATTCAGAAGGAAGGATGCCAGCCCAGGATCTGAAGTGCGGAAAACAGACAAAGATAATGTGTGGCTTGTGCTTTGACACTAAGATGCCATCTTCATGTCCCATTGGAACTGATTAGCCAGCCCATTGGTCTACAATCAGGATGGCAAGAAACAAGTCTATGCAAAAGCTTCATCTAGAAACAAGTGCTTCTGATGGCTTTCATGTAATCCTAGGTGGACATCCTATGTTTTATACAACCCTTGGTCCTGAAGCACCACAGGTTTTATTTTGTGATGTATTGAAAACTGGCCAATCTCTCTGGAAGGCTCACACTAAGGTTCTTCTAGGAGTTATGATAGAAATTCGAAATGCCACTTAATTGATATGTAAATGAGCCATTTGCTGTAGTGGCCATCCCAAGGAGTCCCTCCCTTGACCTATTTACCTTCTTACACAAAGAATAAATACGAAACTAACTAGAAAGTGATACAACCAGGCAAGGGGGTTAGAATCACCCATTCACATGTTTCATGGCCTAATCTACCCAATTCACAAATTTGATTTCCTCCATAGGAAGTAAGTATGTAGATTCTGCAGTCTAATCATTCCCAAGGCAGAGGTGGGTGAAAAAGACCCTTACCCCACTGGCAGATACATTCTAACTGTAAATTTCTGGTTTTTTTGATTGTCAGGGTTTTCATAGAGATACCAACGCCACAGAGCAGGGCAGTTTTTGTTGTCTTCTCCCTGTGGGCCAAGTTGTGTATGCAAGGTGACTATGTTACACATTTCACTCACAGTGTATAAAATTCATTCCAAGTCCTATCGGTTCTAAAGCTACACAGCTAGCAATTGCATGGCCACAGCATGAGGTAGAGGGTTAAAGCAGGAGAAACAAGATAAAATCAGAAAAAATAACACAGTAGCAAAGGTCTCCTGGGAAACAGATGAGGGGAAGAACCTGTTGATGAAGGCCAGCACAGGGTTTGAAGTAGGTCCTTTGTTCAGGAGTTGGGTATCCTTTGCAAATCAGAAGATCTCTGAAAATATTATGACTTTTTAATATTTTAACAGAATTGGATAGAGAGACTTTATTCATTTCCTGGCTCCACTCTGTTGCCTTTGAGTAAATATTGGTTTTTGACACATAATTATTAATATTGTGTGTTGCTTTATCTAGCTTTTAAGTGCCGCTTAATTTATGAGAAAAATGAGCCAATGAATGTAAATGAGCTAAAGTCAGTGTGACACTTCTGCCCTCAATATGTCCTCCCTGGGCCACAGGGTCCCTATTGTTTCCATTCTCCCTATATTTTAGAGTCAGTTGGTGTTGCTGCGGTGGAGAGTGTTGGGAAATTATTTCTGAGCAAGGAATATTTCTTTAAAATACCTCTTCTTCCTGTAGATCCCAATCTCTTCCCTGTCCCTTCTTTGAATCCCACTTATTTCTTAAGCATGTCTGACCACACCCTGGCCCTAATCCTAGCCAGCCTGACTGTGAGGGAGTCTTGGCAGAGGAAGGAAAGAAACTGATGCATGAGCATCTGTAAGCCTGACTCTGCTCTGAGTCCTCAAAGTCCCTCTCTGCTTCTGGCATGCTAAGTAACGCCCACTCTGATGGTAATGAGTTTTAGCACTTTGAGAAGTATCATAGCAAGTACCCAGCCTAAGTTATACTGATGGAGAAAGGAAATCCATCTTATACTAATCATACTGGAGGGATTGGTCCAGGTACCAATGTGTATTGAGAGATACTTCCAGTAACAATGGAACAGTAGCTGAATGTGGTGTCTTACCACAAGTAATAAGATTGGGTGCCTTTCTTTTCTTTCTTTTTTTCTTTTTTCATCTTTCTCATATTAAAAAAAAGTCTTTGTTTATACATGTCAAAAAAGGTAGGAGACATCATCAGGGAAGAGAAGGAAAATAAAAAATGATCAGAATACATTAATGCAGGTATGAAAATAACACAATGTGTCCCATTATTCTCGGCAATTAGCATAAACACACACACACACGCACAAAAGACATGCCCAGCGAAGAGCTTTTAAGAAAATAATCAAGATTTCCAATACAATATGTGGTTAGTAAACTTACCCTTTTCCTAAGACAATAAATCTCTTTGTACTTATACTTGGAAGATTACATCATCTCTAGTAGTAACCCTGTCACCTATCTGCTTAATTTGGAACCAGTTGTTCACTTTGCCAAATTACCCACCTATTCCATTTCTAAGGCT
Organism: Uromys caudimaculatus; assembly: GCA_028551405.1. Taxonomy (NCBI): domain Eukaryota; kingdom Metazoa; phylum Chordata; class Mammalia; order Rodentia; family Muridae; genus Uromys; species Uromys caudimaculatus. Next base: position 86,620,695 of record CM052706.1, on the reverse strand, counting down.
CTGCCCATAGCCACGCTCTCTTCTTACTGTTAACACATTCAAAGCCTTGGATCTGGGAACACAGCACTCTCTGATGTTCTATGGGCTATTTCTTTTAGATACACCTTGCTTCTTGCCTTGAAGTATATGTAAGTTTTTAGTAGAACCATGTGTGTTCTTGTGCCAAGGTCAAGTCTGGCAAACTATTCTGCCTTTAGTTCCCTTCTTTTCCCCATTCAGATTTCAGGATGCCTTCTGCCCTTCTCCAATATAAAGAATGTTAGGGCATCAATTCCAGCCTGCCTACTGCCTGGACAGAGCATGTGCCAGCTGCTTTTTCCTCCTTGTCATCTTGCTGTGTCCTGAGAACCTTCAGCATTTTCTCTGGTGACATGGACAGTGGTTTTGGCCTTGGTATGCAGGTCTGGAAGAAGGGCCAATGTAGCCATGTATGTGTGAACAGAGATTCTTTGCTCATCTGAGTCTTTAGAGTGACTCCTTTGTATGTGTGTGGTAGAAAAGGGTGCAACCATAGAGACTTTCCTTTGCCTGGCATAGATTTGGATCAGCATACGTAACACATGTAGCACTGAGCAGGGAGGGAGGCTGGTAATATCTGGCTGACTCCCAGTGTTTCCACTACCTTATGTGAAATGATGTATCAACCATCCTTCCTTTTGGCTATAAATTTTATGATTATTTGGGTATTAAAAATCTTGGTGTAGAAATAAGTTTAGTACTCCCAAATACTGCATAGTCAGGAGGAAGTGGGAAAAGAGGGGAGAGGTAAGGCCTCCGTCTCCACAGAGATAATTCCAACCTGCCGAATAAGTTATTTATCTCTAAGAGATGGGTGAAGAAAGATTATTCACTAGAAATGAGAAGCTCGCAGGGCTGAGCAAAGGCGTTCTAAAAGAAAGCCCAGCTAATCCTTATGCATATACATGGTACAAGCAAAATGATGCTTTAAAATGTCATTGCTCATTATCAAACTGTCAAAAATTCCAAAGTTTATGAAGATGCATTTGTTACTTGTCTTGTTGCTATGACAAAATGCGCTGACAAAACCAAGTTAATGGGGACAGGGTTCATTTTTACTTGCTGTTCCAGGGTACTGTCCATTGTCGTGGGCAAGTTCTGGGGTAGGGAAATTGGGGTAGGTGGTCACACTGTATCCGAAATCAGGAAGCAGAGAGAGGTGAATGCTGGTGCTTAGTTTGCTTTCTCATTTTTGTCAACCCAAGTCCCTAACCTAGGGAATGATGCCACACAGTGAAGGTGAGTCTTGCCATTTCAGTTAACCTAATCTGGACAATCTACTATAGGCATACCAATGCTTGCCTTCTGGGTAAATCTAGATCCTGCCAAGTTGATGAAGGTAATTAATTATTATAGTGGAATTGCTGTTGACAAGAGTTATCAGGGAAAATGTTGTCATGGATTATGAATGGATCAGAATATTATAAAACTCGCTAAAAAAGTAATGTACCAACCACTATCAAAACTCTTGCACAGAACGCTGTGAGAAAAGTCATCCACTCTTATCAATCTTGAAATGACGTCATATGTAGCTTATTGATCTGTTGTTAGTGGAAGTGTCTAGCAATCTGCATTGGTACCTGGTTCTAGGCTATCAACAATGCATGATTGGTTTACGGTGGATTTTCTTTCCCCTTCAGTGTGTTTTAGGTTAGGAAGCTGATGTGGTTGATACTTCTTAGAGTCATAAAAAACAAACAAACAAACAAACAGTTTTGAAAGGTCTCTATTTGAAAAGTCTCCTTCCCACAGAGATATTTTCTCATATCTTATGTGATAATAACATAAAGAAAAGGCTGGATACTAAAATTAGCTGTCAGTAGGACCCATTAGATAAACTAGCATACATTTCTACAATGAAATACTACTCAGATACCAAGGTACATCTTTTAAAATATATAAGCAATGGTATATGCAGTGATATATGCACTCTACAACCTTTTGTGCTTTGTGTTAGGAATGGTGATTATGATATACTTACTTATGCTATTTTGAATAAAACCAAACATTGGTTGATAAGTATACAAGACAGTATAGTAATCGTTAATAATAATGGGAGAGAGGTGATATAGATAGTAAAATTTGTCAGCATATACTTCTTTGTAGATTGGTACTGCAATCATATAACCATATTACCTTTCCAAAAGAAAAAATAATAATTTGAAAAGAAGATGCAATTCAATGTTTAAGTCCTAGGGAATGCTGAGGACATAACTACAGTAAGTTTCTTTTTTTTTTTTTTTTTTTTATTTACATTTCCGATGATTCCCCTTTTCTTTGGAAACCCCGTGTCCCC
>CM052706.1:86573523-86617881 GCA_028551405.1 Uromys caudimaculatus | reverse complement strand
CCCTGTGTCTCGCGGGTTCGGGGCAGTACCTGGTGAGCTGTGGGGTGTGTCTTTGGCCCTCTGCTGGGTCTTGCGATGTCCTGAGGGGGATCTTTGTCCCGGCGCTGATTAGCTGTGGGGCCCTGTGGCCCAAGCTGAGGTTTCCCAGTAAGTTTCTTGTTTACATAGTAAGGATAGAGTATTCCTTTATGTAAAAGTGACTACTTATTCAACAACCACCACCCTAATTGCAGACCTTTTGACTTGGGCTATAGAGGTGAAGTTTCATGTTGACTCTTTCCTTTAATAGAAAGGAGGAAAGGCTAGGCTGTTGCTCAATGGTAGAGCAGTCCCTTGCACGAACCAATTCCTGAGCTTGATCCTTAGCAGCACAAAGACAATAAGAGTAAACAGGAGAAAAACCAGAAGACTGCCTTTCTTAATCTCTCCCACTTTTCATCTCTACAGTCAAGTTCAAGCACACTGACATTGGCAATGCTTATATCTTTGTACCTCCTCTGTGATATGCTTTGAGCTAAACACTTGTGCATGGTAGGTTATTAAATATCAACAGTTATGTGAGGTAACTGCTCCCCACTCCTAACAATATGTAAGTGACAGTATTCTAGGAAGTGATATATATATATATATATATATATATATATATATATATATATATATATATATGAAGATATTATTGCCATGAGGATATCGTATATCCATTGGCTGTCACTTGGAGAATAACCTGAACTTAGCAGTCCATTTGTACTCAAGGCAATATTCTCAACAGCTTTCCTGAGTAAAATGAGACATGCTGGGAATTGGCTTTCCCCTCCATCTCCTGCCTTGGTGCTGGTCTACCGCGCACCACATAGAAGGCATTAATTTATTGAATTAAGAAGTAAGGATGCTGGTTGTCTTTCTGCACACAAATGTGGAGGTGCAGTAAAAACAGGAGAAAAGACTTTTCTTGGACAATGGCTTTTATTTGCCCCCAAAAGAACTGAACGTGTATCCACTATTTTAAATATCAGTGGTCCATTGATGGAGCATTGTAGTTGAACAATATTAACCTTGTATTCTTTCAGAGATACTGACATTGGTGCATCTAATAACCTTTAGCCACCTGCCTTCACACTAAATGTATATTAAACATTTAGCAAACAACTTATTTCCAAAATGGTTAGCATAATGTTTTCTGCTAAACTGTCTAAAACATTATAGAGTACCTGTTGCTGCAAATATTTTATTAAGATCTCTGCATCATTGAGGTATGCTAGACATTAAAATATAGACTCATGTTTGCCTTGCTTTTAGAGGGATTGGAAAGTTCAGTTCCTGGTGGGAGTTTGATGGATAGAGATACTGGTCCTCCTCAGTAAAGGGTATGAGATGTTCCTGTGGAAGCACACAGTGATGCTGCAGTCTGGGTCCTTGAGTCTGTGTCTGTCTGTCTGTCTGTCTGTCTGTCTCTGTCTGTCTCTGTCTCTGTCTCTCTCTCTGTCTCTCTGTCTCTCTGTCTCTCTCTCTGTCTCTCTCTCTCTCTCTCTCTCCTGTGCATTAATTGCTTTTTGCTGAGGCTTGAGATATTTATGGGTTAGGAGATTGCCAAGTTATTTATTAGATGGAGTATCTAGGGATAGACTAATATAAATCACTTAGGCTGGCATTGAATATAGCAGACACTCAGTAATTTAAAAAGCTTTAATAAAAATGCTAAAATATGAGACTTGTCTTTGGCTGTAATGAGACTCAGTTATCATGTTTTTATCAGTGATATTCAGTCACAGACCTCTCCACCTTTTCTCCGTCTAAGAAAATGTGAATGCAATCTTCATTCTCAGAATTGCCAGGTTTGTTGGAATTGAGAGAGGTTTTAAGGATTTGGAGAAAGCTTCTTTTAAGAGATATATATTTACTATATATGTGGAGGGCTAATGACAGACACTCATACATTGAAATTCAAGCAGGTTTGTTCACTTTAGGAATCCTGTCTGCTGTGAGTCTGGAATGGTAAAAACCAAGAAAGGTGGAGGGGGGCGTTGTATAAGAGATGAAGAGAGACAGATAGAAGTGAACACGCTACATAGTCCCTGGGATCCAAGAATTCACATTACTGTGAATGCCACACCCAATCCTGGCCACAATGCCCTGAGTCAAAATTCAGGGACTTGGAACTGATTAAGTCCGCACAAACTCAGCATCTAGTCTTTCTTGATTTTCTCTTCTTTAATGGAATTACTATATTATGGGTCTATACCACTTGATAGCATTTCAACTGTATTTAATTTGACCCCACATTTATTCAGAGATGGAAGAATCTTAAATTTTATTTTTAAATCAGGTGGCTGTGGGTAACATGTGCATATGAGGGCAGGTGCCCACGGAAAGCACGAGAGTCCCTGGAGGCAGGCCCAGGACATTGTGAACTACCCAACATGGGTGCTGGGAAACAACTCAAGTTTTCTCTAAGAACAGCAAATGTTTTTAACTGCTGTGTATCCCACCTAGCCCTCTCAAATTAGAAGATTACAAAAGAAATAAAGAAAGAAAACAGGCTTAGCCTCCTCAGACCACAACACATTATGAAGAAGATACTTTCTTAACAAGCTTCTAAACGCCATCTGTCCCCAAGTAATGAGATTCCCGTGTTCTCTGAAAGTCTTACTTTCTGAGGCCCAGGTACTTGATAACTTCACCTTGAGGATGGTAGGAAGGTACATGAACTTACTTTGACCACACAGAGCAGATGTGAGAGGAGGGAAGGGGAAGGAAGTAAGGCACTACAGGAAGAAAAATCCCCGAGATTGGTTCTTGATGGAAATCCCAAAAGTCAGGCTAACTCCCCAGCTCAACTGAAACATCATCTAAAACCCAAGGTTGCCATGTAGGAGAACATAACTCAGCAAGGACCTGCCACACCCTTAAACTTAGAAAGCTCAGGGGCAGGCTGTGAGTGTTGCAAAACAGAAAGGAGCTAGTCTACTTGCCAAGTCACCAGGCATCAGCCAGCAAGTACTCGGAAGAAGCTCAGAGAGGTAGAGCAGCCAGCTTTGTACTTTTGGGGCTTCCAAAAGGGTGTGATCAGACATTCGTGGAGTCTGAGTACTAGGCAGAATTCTACAGAAAGCATAAAGGGGAGAAGGATTAAAAATGCATTTCCAATCATACATTTGAAATTGGATCAGAAGTCAGGAGTGTAAAACTAGTGTAAGAGAACACCTGCAGATTGTGAAAAGAAATCCAGACGGTCAGACATTGTTGAAGGGCAAAGTGGGTTATGAAGTACTAGGTGTTCACACATGACCTGTTTCTTAATCCAAGCACCCTTCCTGCACCACCTTCAGCAACAAAGGGCTTAAAACATGGCAGGGCCAACGTGATGGCTGCTGGCTTCAGAAATAGCAATCAAGAGAGCAAGGGATACTGAATCGTGGAGCAGAAATGTTCTTTTCTGCAGTTTAGACTGTGTCCCTCAAATGCTCATGTGGGAAAGGCTTGTAGCCTGCAGTGTAGTTACCCAGCCATAGAACTTCAGAAGGTGGAGTTTAGGGAGATAGAGGGGGTTGGGGTTAGGCCATTGAGGATATGTGCTTCAAGGACATAATTGGATACATTTGATAGCGGAAGATGAGCAGGCTATTTCTCTGTCAAGCCTCACCATAGGCCCTAAATCAGCAGAGCCAACTGACTGAGCATGGATGGGAATCTCCAAAACTGTGAGCCCAAATCAACTTCTTCTTCTCCTTCTTCTTCTTCTTCTTCTTCTTCTTCTTCTTCTTCTTCTTCTTCTTCTTCTTCTTCTTCTTCTTCTTCTTCTTCTTCTTCTTCTTCCTTCTTCTCCTCCTCCTCATTATTATTATTATTATTATTATTATTATTAATCATTTCAATTATTTCTCAATTTTCCCAGAAAATTAACTAAGACATCACTTCAACTTCTTATTTATATCTGTCACTGATTATACGTGACTCAGAAGCATAACATTAGAGAGTCAGGAACTAGAGCCAGATAAGGATTGCCACCTACCACTGAAGCAGGCGCTGTTGTGTATTCGGTGCTATTAGGATCACTGGGGTAAGGTGACTTCTGCCCCCAAATCCTTCAAGGGTCCCTGAGGACCCATGATGCTATACCCACAGTGGACAGATGTTTGTTTTTGGAACTTGTTGAGCTGTGGCCTGAGAGATACACTGCAATTTTGGTCAGATCTGTGCATACAACTGGGCTTCCCTTCTGAGACAGTGAGAGAACTTACATAACTGTCCTTGCCTGTTTCCTCATAAACACAAGGTACTAAAAGAGCTTCATATTGCTCTCCTGAGGCAGAAGTAATATCGCTACATGTGGTCCCTCCTGAGGCTAAGTTCTCATTGAGACTCCTCAGAGCAAAAGAAAGTAAAGAAGTTGGACAGGTAACCTGAAACGTTGTTGTTTGCCACAGGCTCAGGACTGTGAGTCCTCTCATGTTACAAGCCCTCCATTCTTCTCGATGACATGTGAGGCACCTATGGTCACTAGCCTGTTATTCAGCTTGAGAAGCAGATGAAAGAAATTAAGAAACTCCAAGATCACAGCATGAGTAAGACTGGGCAGGAGCACAGATTGTTTTAATAAGAGGTAGCTGTGACCCGCTTTAAAGGAAAGAGTGAAAAGAGGAGAAAGTTAAAGGACATAGGTGGGAGACACCCAGGTTCACTGGGGTGAGAGAGGCTTAGGTCAAAAGTGGTCATGGGTCTGGGTAATCACCTCATAATAAACACTTGGCAGAATTGGTGCTAAAGCCAAAGTGATTCCCTATCTGAAAAATGAAGAGGAAGAACCTGGCGATCCCTGGGTCTATTTTTGACTTGAAAATGCTGTGATGTAAATTAAAACCTGTGATCCTAAGTTTGAGTGTGGCCAGAGCTCTTGGGGGGAGGGGGAGGGGCACAGCCTGCAAGTCAGGGTTGGAAAGAACAAAGGGAGCCTCTCTGAGAGCAGCCATCTCCTGCCCTGAGAAGAGCAGAGAACAATCAGAATGACTCTGATACCCTGTGCGGTTTCTCTGATCATGGTCAGTTGCTTGAATTGTACAAATTAAAATAGGAAATGTGTGTCTATAAATAACCTCTGTAAGAGACACAGCGGAGACAACCATTACAAATGGACTCAGTGGAGCGTGTATGGTTTGTGATATCATCCTACCCCGAGCAAGTATTCATGTATCTGTAATTCATAATCATTTGTTCATGTTCGCTATCATTTTTCTCATCAAAATACAGCTAAGAAAGAAAACTGAACTCAAATAGACTGGGTCTTATCCTTTCCAGCATAAAATAAAACCATATCTCACCAGGATATGTAAGAGGTCTGAATTCACAGTCAGCCTGAGCAACTGAATAGCTGGACCTGATCATGCTTCTAAGAGTTAGTATATGACCTCAAACAATTCAGCACAGTCCCAACCTGATGAATGCCTCTCTAGATCCTGAGAATCTATCTGTTCACCAGAGACTTGCCTTTCACTAGCAATTAGTCTCAGTGTGTACTGAAAGACCTCACTGGACACTAGGCACTGATGGAGGGGCTGGAGTGATGGCTCAGGGGTTAAGAGCACTGACTACTCTTCTAGAACCCAAGGTTGGTTCCCAACACTAGCAGGCCTCTCACTCCTGCCTGTAACTCCATTTCCAGGAGATCAAACTCTCTCTGGCCTCTGTAGGTGAAGGGACTCTGGCTAGGTCCAGCATGGCAAAGATGGCTCTGGTAGGCCTTGCCCTTCTCCCCCATTCCTTCTGCCTTGCTAAAAACTGTGAGATCACATTCCTAAAGCTAGCCACCAAGGTCTATACCCTTATTTGACCACTTCTTCCTGGTAAGGCGTACGATGAAGGTCCAGATATCAAAGTATTCCAGTCTAGCAATCAAAAACCTTCTTTGGCTCAACTAATTAACACACCCAATTAAAATTAAACACCTCATCCTAACATGGGTTTCCTCTTTTACCTTTATTCATTGACATCTGCCTATGGGTCATGTCTGTCTCCTCTCTATCCAGAGGCAGTCCATTGTTTCTGCTACCTGGGACAAATACCCCTTCCTCCTCTATCTTGTTCCCTTCTGCTTCTCCCTTGTCTCCTGTCCTTGTCTCTTATTCCCTGCTCTTTGTCCCTCTGGGGCACATAAATCCCCTGTGTGCTGAGAACTTAGTCTTGGGGTATCTTGAGCCAACTATGAGGTTCCCTACAGTGAGCACCTGCTCATATGTGGTATATATAAACTCATTGAGGCGCATACATATGCACATAAATTAAAAGTAAATAAATACCTTTCGAAATTAGGCAGTGAGTGATCACTAAATGAGAAAACAGCTTTCTGAGAGACTACGTGTCCCTTTCTCTCTTCACACCTCTAAAAGCAGTGAACCAAAACTGATGTTTAATTGTGCTGTATACATATACAGATCGAAAACTGTAAGAGTCATACAACAAAGTACATATCACAGTAGTGTTTAGTATACTCACAAAGTTGTTCAGCCATAACCGATAGCTAATCGTAGAACATTTTTATCGCACCAAAAGAAACCACCCAATTAAGAGTCACTTGTAAGTTGTCTCTTTCCCTCCATCCTGGCAGCTTCAGGCAGCAGTCACAGCCACTGCACTGTCTGCCAGGCTCATTTTGTTGCGGCACAGACCAGCCTTCCTTTTCATGGCTATATAATATTTTATTACATTGGTTTATCACAGTATGGTTATCTCTTAATAGACAATTGGTTTACTGTATCATTCAGACTGTTGGAAATATTGTTGTAGAAATTTGAATATATTTTGTTGAAGTCCATGTTTCCTTTAGGGATTATGTATCTGAGCTGAGACAGCTGGGCCATATGAAGATTAAGTTTGTGAGAAGCCACTAGTCTAACTTGAAAGTCACACCACCATTATTTTCTATGTATTTGCCAAAGCTTCTTGTTGTCTGTCTATTATTATAATTATCCTGGTGTGTATCACCTCTGGATTTTGATTTACATTTTCCCAGTGAGAAACATTGCTAAGCATATGTTGATGTACATGTTGGCCATTTTAAGGCCTTCTTCAGTTAGAAATCCAGTATCTGTTTTTGTTTTGCTGTTTGTAATTATCTTGTCACATAAATGAAGTAATCAATGATTGCAAAGAATTCTGCCTATGCTTTTAGTCTAAGGGAGTCTTGGCTTTTAAGTTAAGTCTTTCATCCATTTTGAGTTAGCCTTTTTGTATGGGGTGCAGCTGCATTCCAGTGTTCCCTTTGCACATGATTGTAAGTTGTTCCAGTATGGTTTTCCTAGGGACTGAATTCTTTACTTGTTGATCTGTTTTGACATCCTGTTGACAATGATTGTAAACATTTACACATATTTCTGGTTTTTCATTTAGGTTTTCTGAATGTGTGTGTATTTTCTTAGGCTGATTTAATAATTAATATGTATTAATGGATTAACCATTATAAGAATTACATATACATATATGCAGTGTTATATTTTAGAATAACAAACATTCCTATGCTTTGTTGTTCACTGAAGTAAGTCACTTGTAGATTGGTCTTGGCTGTTTCATTTTCCTCCTCTTCTTCTTTCTCCTCCTCCTCCCCTTTCCTCCCCTACTTCTCTTTTGACACAGAGTTTCTTGACATAACCTAGGCTGGTCTTAAACTCACTGCATAGCTCAGGTTAGCCTTGAACTCCCAGTAATCCTCCTGAATCTTCCTCTGGAGTGCTGTAATTACAAACACGAGAGCATTATAAAGCATGTTTTGAGTCTAGTTTCATTCAAGAGAAAACTTGAGAGTTTACAACCTAGTTCCTTCATTTTAAGACCAATCAAAACAAATGACCATGCCAAGTGAATGGACACAGACACATTCAGTACTCAGCAGGTGGACTAAGAGACTTTCAAAAGATTGTATAATCAAGAAAGAAAGACTGGAACCCAGTTATTCGTATTCCCCATATAGTGCAGTAGTGTTTGTTTCTGATTTTGATTGTTAGTAAATTGCTATACTATTTCTCATGCAAAATACTGCTAACCTAGCTTGAAAGCTACATTTTCCAATTTATTCTTGCCTCTTATTTAGGAAATATGCTCCCCTATTAGGATGCAGAAAGGTAACCCACAAGAATAAAACATGAAATCTGTATGAGTACTTGCTATATTATTTTTGTAAATTAGAACCGAGTGTTTAAAACTATAATGAAAAGTGTTTCATATTTCTATTACCCTCACAAGATCTCTTAATATTTTGTTATTCCCCGAGCATCATAATAACATTAAGAAGAAAATAGTAATAATGGCCATTTAAGATACTTAGAAACCATTCTCTCTAGTCTAATCTCCACACACCTGCAAGGCAGATATTCTTATGCCCATTTTACAGCCCAGAAAGCTAAAATGTTATGGCTTAAATATGTGTCATTTTCAAAAATCAATTCAAAATGGAAGGAAATAGTATTCAAATGTTAGCATCTAGGACTGCGAGTCAAGCGATGATTTGGTTTTAGCCCTGCAGCTTAACTAAGATATTGGACACTAAAATCTTGTGAGTGGGGAGAGTAGGGTTCTGGTGTTAGCTGGCTGCCTCAGAAAGCCGTGGGGGAATAGAACATGGGTAGATATCCCTAGTGGACAATAGGCCCTGGGCAGGCTTCTGAAGCTTGTCAGGTCTAAGTAACTGAGAGACACAGGTCAAACCCAGGGCCCCCATTGAGGGCTGTAGCTTCTCAGCCAGGCTACAACACAAACTCACATTGAGGACTTTTAAACAGAATGGCTTCCTGTTGTGATCAGGACTCAATGCCCATCAGTGAACAGAAAGCACCTCCCTGACTTCTTGCTGTCATAGGAACTTTTTTTTTTTCTTTTTTTATTATTGGATATTTTATTTATTTACATTTCAAATGTTATCTCATTTCCTGGTTTCCCCTCTGAAACCCTCCTATTCTATACCCCATTCCCCTGCTTCTATGAGGGTGTTCCCCTACCCACCCACTCACTCCCACCTCATTGCCCTGGCACAGTGGTAGAAAAAGAATCTGAGTCTCAGAGAGACCTCAGCAGCAGCAATGTGCTTCCCTGCTATGTGGTGCCATCCAGAGGACTGCAGCCAGGCAGGCAGCTTTAAAGTGCAAGGAAGCCACGGCCAGAATCTGGAGGTGTGGCTCTAGCCAGGGATCCCCTACATGACATCTCAAGTGCTGATCCCACCTAAGCTTTTAAGGTCCTTAGACCTCAGACTCTCCACCCACCCAGTTTAGAGATGCCATTAGGGTCAAATTAGATATCAAAGTCATTGCAGATGAAAGACTACTTCCACCTTTGCCAAGGATGATAGCCAGAGGCCTGTTTGACAAGGCTGCCTATGGAAAAGCAGCAGTCACCATTGCATGTTGGTTCTTTCTAACGTGGCCCTCAGCTGAGATGGGCTATGTGACAGACTAAGCAGGATGCTGAGACCTGTCCACTGTCCACTGTTCCTTCTTAAAAGACTCCCCAACAGACATAAGAAGCACTTGAGTGGATGCTCCATGCACATGAGTGAAGTCTGCCCCATACATTGGCTCAGGCGCAAAGCTCAACTGAAGAGGAAGATGTCAGACCTGCCTGGAGTACATTCTGCCAATGCCAGAGAGCCAGAGTATGTGTGCTATGCGACAATTATATGTGAAGAAATGCCTACCTAAGGGTATAGAACATTAGGTAGTATTACTATATTTATACCAATGTTATTTATTTATACCAATTTTATTTGTAGATATAATCTTATAGAGCATACTCTATTATTTATGTTACTAAACACTACATGATTATAGTTATATAGGTCAAATTACAAAACTATACTTATTATATGACTTATTGTATATAATTTAGTTTATCACACTTATTAATGTACTTAGTTACTGAATACATTTAACTTAATTAAATATAAGTAGATTTTCCTTTGCCAGGCATTGAAGGCAAGCATAAACCCTGACATAAAGTGAAATAAATTGAGAATTGGAAAATGAGCAGTAAGAAGGGTTAGAACTATTTCTGTTTCTAAATGACACAAACAGCATTCGCCATGGGCACAGGAAGGACTGGCTGCAGCTTGCATTTGATAAGTGCTGCTGTATTTCCGGTCACTGTGCTGGTGTGCTATGTAAAGTCATGTTTATGTCTTAGGACAATCAGGAGAGGTACATTTTGTCAACTTTGCTTTTCAGATGGCAAGCCAGAAGGAGATGGGTTAAAGTTACCCAGGCCATGGGGAGCTCCTGGACTCTAGAACCTGAGTGAGAGACATACAACCTTCCCTATTGTGGCCATTGTTTGTAGGGAGAGGATAAAATATGCAAAAACACCCTCTCATCCCTGTTGACTTTGTACAAAAGAAGCTTCCCTTTCACCTCACTTTTGAGAAACCCATTTCTAACTCAAGCTTGCTCTCACAAGAACACAATGATCTACAAAACATAAGTCTATGGTAGATATTTACTTATTCCACAAGGTTTCATTATGTGTTAAGTCGTTCTAAGTATGGGGTCCATTGTGCTTTCTAAACTCTATGCTTGCAGTGCAGTTCCGAAACAAACAAGCAGGTCCTATCAATGAATATAAAAGCACAAAGCTCTAAGTATCATAAAGGAAAATGTGAATGTTAAGAAGAAACTGTAACAAAGGCACCTGAATCAGACAAACAGTTGGGGAAGAGCTGGAGTCATTAGCAAAGACTCGATTACAACTGATCCCAGAAGGAAAACTTACACCAGCGGTATAAGATCTTGAGTATTTCAGGGAGAGGCAATTGAAGGACAAATGTCAGGTCTCTAGGATACGATACGCTTGATACATTAAAAAAAAAATACTCAATGTGGAAAACTCTCTTCACTTAGGTGTTATATTCTAAGGGTTAGGAGTGTATATCAGGCATTATGGTGTATAACAGTATCACAAGGAGAGATGCGAGAGACCCTGGTCATGAGACAGTGCAGTTGCAAAGGTAAGCAATATGCTAAAGAATGCCTTGGTAGAAACTTGGAGAGAAACTTGGGCCTCATTAAAGAAATTGTTATCTTAGTCAAGTGTTAAGGGATGACTGGCTCTGGGGCACTGATATGTGACTATATTTTCAGCCAGAGGGAAAAAATGTATAGAAAAACACAGAATAAGAGTAGCACACTAGTAAGAGACACACACTTGTAAGGAGGCTGCCAGTGAGGCTGTGGACAGACTGACGGATACTGAGCATATAAATCCTGCTAAGAACTTCATACTGTGTCTGCTGGGTAATAAGTATACATTATAGGATTTGGATCAAAACACGGTAATTGTAACTGGTGAGCATACAGAGACTGTTGTATAGGGTAGTAATAAGTAGACCATGACTAACTTTTGTAATATTTTAAACAAGAGAAGATAAGAATTGTCAGTAAAGTCAATGATGGTGGGTTTCAAGATGAATGACCAGGCTCTAGATGACATCCGAAGTATCCAAAGTAGAGCAGGTGGCCATGATGTAGGTACAGAGATTGGTTATAAACCTCGTGGTAGCATGGGACCCAAAGACAATCAGAAATCCAACAATTCCATAGGATACTTGATTGCAGCCTTTTAAATATTGTCTGCCTACAAATAATATTAACAATAGATAGTTCAGAATCTCTCCAGATGCACTGAGCAATCTGCAAACCTGTGTGAATGCCCTGTGGTCATCCACCTTAGTGGTCAATTTTCCTCTCATTGGTAGAAGCAATTTAGAGGACATGGGATTTATTTTTGCTCAAGCACATGTACCTAATGGACCACATGTGTCCATGGATTCTGTGAGTACACCCCAACACAAAACCATAAATACACTTAAAACATGAGATTTCTTAAAAACGATATTCCTATAACTTGACTATGTGGTCCTTCAGTGCAATTTTTATAGATGACAACATTTTTGTCAGAATGTCAAAAGGTTTGAATTACCTGAAAGGTACAATTCATCATGAAGAGAAAGACAAAGTATCTGGGATCACTTGGTCCATGGCAGTGAACAGAAAGAAAAGACAAGACCTGCCTTAATGGTCTGTATCTGCCTACCAGGATTTATGTCCCAAAGATTACATAACTGGAAACAACACCATTGGCCTAAGACCAAATGTTCAAACACATGTGCTTATGGGAATATTTTCACATTAAAGCCATAACTCTCTGAGTCAATGAAAAAAAAATCAGACTCCTAGTCTACCAGCAGGGAAGACCAAAAGCATCTATAGATAGGTCTTGAAAATATTTTGTTTGAAATACTCCAGTTACAAGTTCACTGTCCAGTCATTTACTATGTGCAGTTTGGACATTTCAAATTAATGCCATTCATTTCTTTGTATCTGTTTCATTATTTATCAATACTAGCATAATATATAGACTCATTTGTCACAAATTGTTACTGTCATCGAACACAAATCTGTTCTCCAAATGTAAAGGAGCATTTGAAAATTTTCCCAAGTGACATTTTTATTATCTTCAGAAGTTATCATGGAAGCAATGGTAGAACTTCATGATATTACTAAGATCAATTCAGATTAAAGATTATATTAGAAATACTGGACAACTCACTGGGCAAGCAACACATATGGGCTTGGAGAAGCAAGGATGGCTAAGATGTGCTCAGGCTGCCAATGATTTGCAGTGAGCTGGAGAAGCATAGATGAAGAAGTGAGTCACTGTGGAAAGTACTGAGGGCTGCTGTCTGGAGTTTATGGACATTTTATATTTGGAGAATTAATGATATTAAATCAAAAGAAATCATAGCATAAACCTATATGAATGGAATACTTTACTGAACATTCTTTATGCCTCAGCTCTTCATTTTATTCACTATTTTATAATTTTTAGGAGCCTATGAGACCATTAATATGTAAGACCATTTGATGAACAAGTAGAGACATTGATGTTGGCTACCGAGTGTTTCAGAACTGAGACCCGAAAGGACTTTGCTCCTTCCAAATCACTTCACTTCCTGCCTTATCGATGATCGACATGCTTGTGTCAGAGTTTATCATTCTTTCTTTGAGAAAACGACACACTCGCCCTTATTTGCCAGGAATGACAGATAGTGCTGCCTGGCAGAGTGGGGCTGTCTGGCTTGCCTTGACCCTCCACTCCAGGAAGATTGTTTCTAATGACTGATGCTGACGAGACACCTGGGAACCTCGGAGGTCATGCTAAGTCACTACCCACTCTTCCTAGCACCATTTTACTTGTTCCATTCAAACTGACACAAGAAGGACCATGGCAGTGATAACTACATCTCTACAATGGATGTTGTTCTGGGAATTCCAGCCCAAGGTATCATGGCTACTGAGTGACTTAGTAAGTCACAACCATGTTTTCCTAGACAGTGTCTATATTCCTTCCAGAGAGACCCTGAGGTCTTCATAAAGAAGCCTTAAAATAACCTAGAATTTCTGGCTAAAGGACATATTATTTTGCAATATTTTGAAGCTGCACAGAAGTTGTTTTTTAGGAATGAGGAAACATGTATTGACACTTCTATGCCCAGGCCTATTTTTTTAACAAGCTAAAAAATACTGAAAAACAGGCAGAACCATTTTCTCCCGAGTATGCAGTGCAGTTGGAAAGTACACTGTTTTTTCCCAGTGTGTATTTTGGTAAAATATGTGCACTGAAATTTCAGGGCAATTCCTAATGCAGAAATAACCCCTGATACGGCAGATTTATAAGCTAAGCAATTTTTATTTATTTGCTAATGTAGATTCCCTTAAGAGCTCAAATGTTCTGCTGGTTACTTATGGCTTCTCCTTGAAAAGTCTTACCTGTGAGGTGTCGGCAGTGTGAAACTGCAGGCTGCAGGGATGTCAGGGTTGAACATCAGCCTGAATTCCCTTCTGCCAATGACTTGGGTGGTTTAGAATCTAGCAGTGTGTCAGCTGCTCCTTTGATGGTTAATAATTCATAATGAAAGTGGCAATACAATGAATCAACATGCCTCTTCTCTCTCTAATTTCTCTTTTGATTCTGATGATGGGGTGGCAAGGGGGGAATGAGAAGGAATCTGAAAGCTTTCACCCTGAGCTTTGTCTCTCTTAGCATCGGAATTCTGTTCAGCCTGTTATCTGAATCCTCCTTTCAGAGATGAATTCAGCACATGCCCTTGACAGTCTCCAAGTCCAAGATGCAGGAATCCCACTTTTCCTCATGCATCTGATCCCTAGGGAAAGAGACAGGGTGCTGCTCTAGCTACAATATAGCTTGCTTTGTCATCTTTCTGAGGCAGGCTTCGATGAAATGACACAAGAAGGATGACTTTAGTATTGGGGACACATAAGGAGAGGCAGCAGAAGGAAGGTAGCATTTGAGTGGCTCTCTAAAGATGAGCCAATCTTTTAAAGGAAAGGTTTGAGGAAGAAGGAGTAAAAGAAAAGTCTTCCAAGTACCCCAAGGCCCTGACAGGATCCAAGAGCGTGGCCATCTGCATGATGCCGTCTAAGGGCATGAGGGTCTGTGGTGTGCAGTGTATGTGGCTGCTGTCTATGTGGTGTGCAGGGCCTTACACAGACTGCAAAGGTGTTGCTTACTCAGAGGACTTTGTGTGCTACACCTGGGACTGAAAGAGTCAGTAGAGGAGCGGACTGATTACATCATTACCTCAAAAAGTCATGCTGGGTACATGGAAAACCTAGATTAGATGGACTCAGACATGCAAAGGGACTGCTTGCAAAGTTGTAGGTGGGAGTCTATTGTAGATGTCTATTGAGAATTGATTAGAAACTCAAGTAGAAAATGATGATAAGAGTTGACATGGACTCTAGGTATTTTCCTATCCTGAGCTTTTAGTGAAGTTGATAATTAAGGACAGAAGGTTGGCCAAGGTAAGGAGTAAATTGAGGGGAGACGTCATAACCTGAAGTGCCTAAGATCCATGGACATCATCCAGTCCAAGAGAGGAAAACAATCTTGCAATGTTATTGTCGCTTTTTTTTTTCTTTTGTAATCAGCAACAGCATTCTCCTTGCTGCCATAGCAACCAATACTTATTGAGTGCTTACTTTACATCAGCCACTCTGCTAAGACAGCACTTAAAATCATGCAGCAAAGCACCTACCAGCTCACAGGTAAGGCACCAGAGTTCAAACAGATGAAAGAAAATTACTGATTAAGATCATACAGTAGGTGAGACATTGAACTCCAGAGCCCTGCCTCTAACTGATGGAATAGCATAACACTAAAATTAATTCTCCTTCATACTACAGATAGGTACTGGTTTAATATGATTCTTCTTGAAATTTTCCAATTTTTGCAACATTATTTCTCACATTGTAGAAGTCTTGATCTATCTTTTGATTTGAGGTCTTTCCAAGGCTAGTGTTATTTGGTGTGTAACTATTTCACTGTGTTGGGCAGTGGCAGTGATCCATAGCTCCAGATCAACCACAAGGTCAATAAGGGAATGCACCAATCCTCCATGTGTTCTGGGATTGCTGAGCTATGATGCTTGGTAGGATTTGTACAGTCATTGTATTTTGAATTTCATGATATTTAAAATTTACAATTATGTTTATTGGTCATAACTCCAACATGAACCAAGGGACATCCATACAATGTAAAGATGACAACAGTAACGGAGAATTTAAATGCTTGATTTGTTGGTCTCAAGGTGAATACTACTAATGGTAGTCAAGAAATCAGTAGAAAGTTTTAGAGTTTTAAAGGATAGGTAAGAATTTGAGGGTTAAGAAATGAGAAGAGTATGAACATGGAATGATAATAACGAAACAAAGGAGCTAAATTGGAAGAAGAAAGGAAGGCAGGGTAGAGGGGAAGAGCATGGGGAGGGATAATTAATACTAAATAAATCTTTGAAAATGCCTTATATAGCCCTACTACTATAGAAGTCTTCCAAAATATGTACATGTACATATAGGAAAAGTACTAAAACAGAGTTACTCTATAATGGTGGGATAATGCCTTTCTCAGGTACCATATGCTTCCAAATAAAAAGCCAATTACCCGTTATAGGTTACCTATTTTTTGAGTTGTTGGTAACTGGGATCATAGACCACTCCTCCCATAAAAACATTCCAGGCTATTGCTATTGTTCTTGGTTATCCTCTAGAACTGCATGTTGTGACTTTATTGCTGAAGATACCACATGCTGGGGTCATAGAACATGGAGAAATCAAGCTCTTACTGACCTACCTGAAAGTTTCCTTTCTACTGGCTAACTTTCATAACAGTGAAAGACTCTGCTTATAATACTAGGGAACAAAAGTATTCAACACTTACCCAGCTGTGAAACCTGTGATCTACAGTAACTAACCTAATAAGATATGCTCACTTGTCCAATAAAGGCACAGAAGTTATGGAAACAACCAACCACTTTCTGATTAAACTTAAAGTCTGCTTCATAAGACAAAACTCGTGCCTGGTACTGTTTTTTAACTGGAGGGGAAAAAAAATCTATGACAGGCTAGGACATCAGTCCCAGAGGAGACCCTAATACTATTATTCTACTAAATGGACACGGTAATAAACTGATCCCTAAGTTCTTATTTGATATTCATAGATCAATGGATCTCTCAACACATATCAGAGAAACTTCTTTTAGTAGTAGATATTTA
Source organism: Uromys caudimaculatus (assembly GCA_028551405.1). Classification (NCBI taxonomy): domain Eukaryota; kingdom Metazoa; phylum Chordata; class Mammalia; order Rodentia; family Muridae; genus Uromys; species Uromys caudimaculatus. Next base: position 86,601,277 of record CM052706.1, on the reverse strand, counting down.
ACATTCTAGTAAACATAGAGATCCACGACTGACTATTATGCAGAGAATAAAAGACTATGGAGTGCTCAACTCTAATTGAGATATTTATATTATAAGCCCATCTCCCAAGGCCCAGGAATCATGACAAAGGAGAGGGTGGAAATATTGTAAGAGCCGAAGGCAGTGAATGACCACAGGTAAACAGTTTTCCATGCGTAACAGGACCCATGTACATCTGAACTGAAAGTAGCTGAGGTCCCACCACTAATTGAGAAGCTATTGACAATTGACACCTTCTAGGAGAAGGAGAATATGTTTGCTTCAAGTACGTAGCCCCTAAATGGCTATCCATGCTCCAGTAGATGATCCTACACCCACCTACAGAGAGCAATAAACAGACTCAGTAGTTTTATAAAAATAGAGAAGAATTCATAAAGTTACAAGGAAAAAGTGGTAGGGAAGTAGGGGAGAAATTAGAGAGGAGTATGGGCTATATGTTTGATCAAAAACACATTAAATGTACGCAAAAATTTTTCAAAAAAATTAGCAACAACAATTAGCAAAATTTAAATTTGGTCTGAAGGATCCATGGATCCTTTCTGGTTTTGATGGTTGCCAATTGTTTTGTATATATCTTTCTAGTTTGTAGGAAATATACATTCAATTATTCACTTTCATTTATGTGACTGGAAACTCTGTAAAGAAGAAAGGAGTCTGTGGGTAAAGAGGGACTCTCTCAGGTCCTTGTGTTTTCTCTTTGACTTTGCCTCTAATTAAATAAATGGTTATACCTGGATCTTCCAATCTTCTGCCAAAGACACTACCATAACACACAAGAAATGTATAGTCATGCTCCCTCAGCAGGGCACAACAATCTGTTTTTCTGTTAGATACATTCTATAAATGATGGCATTTATCAGATGTTTGCCAAGACAAACAAAGTGGGATTAAAATGATGTTCATTCTACAAACATATAATCTATCATATTCATAGGCTGACAGTTCTTTTTTAAGCACAAAGAATCATTCTCAGTTTTATCTTTTCTCCTGTTTCTTTGTAGTTCCTCCCCAGATAATGAACATCTCTTCAGACATTACTGTGAATGAAGGAAGCAGTGTGACCCTGTTATGTCTTGCAATTGGCAGACCAGAACCAACGGTGACATGGAGACACCTGTCAGTCAAGGGTAAGGTCTTTACCATGCAAAGTTTTGAGAGTGTATTTTAAAGGCCTGCTAGGTTCTCATGCTAAAGGGAGATCAGCAACCGGAAAATAATATTGTATGTGAGTGAATCAATACACCATCTCAGTACCAATCTGTTTTATGTATCTGCTGCTAAGTGCCACATTCCAGGAAAGGAATTTGCAGAAGAAAATTACCTAAATTATTTGCTCAGTTTTTTCCATACTTGGAAAGTCTTTGTTTTCAAACTGAAAGGAAGAATGTGTGAGTAGCCTTTGTTGAATGATAGTAACATGTAGAGAGGGATGTGTCCTTTCTTGTGGTGGTGTGTGATGTTGACAGTATGCCCTTGGGAACTTTGACATTACTGCACGTGTACTAGAAAAAAACATACCTGCTTTAGTACTTTCAGGACAGTTATAGAGAACCATATCTGTTGGATCCGAACACAGAGTTCACCTTGAGGGGATAAAGGGCAGTGGAGTAAGGGACTGCACTGAGCATGACCTTGCTGGGTGCTCAGCAATTGGTATTAAAACATCAGTTACTACCATCTCTAACTTAGTATGAAGGAAATCTAAAGGACATGAGTCCTTATCTCCTTGGAAATAAAACTTGCTCCAACTTGAACTTTCAAAGATGGGCACAGAGCCATCTGCTATATTATCCTGTGCCAGAAACTGTGATTGATTCTTAAGATTATACAGAAACCAAGTGCTCCCTCAGGCTTTAGAAAACCCAAACGTGAAACCAGTGACTAGGAAAATACATACATGCCTGTGTGTAATGTAAAACTAATGTACATCTATAAGAAAGCAAGGGAGTAAATCTTAGTAACCTTGAGAAAGGCAGAGATCTCCAAACCACAAAGTTCCCTCTCTGAGAAGGGAAGAAAAAATAGCAGACTTCCTTGCATTTCCCAGGGCTAGCCTAGGCAAGTGTAAAAAACTTCATGACTTAAATGGAAATGCATTCCTTCCTACTGCTGGAGGCTGTGTGTCAAAGGTCAAATCATGGTAGGGTTGATTCCTTTCCTTAGCTGTAATGGAAGAAGATCTAGGCCATTCCCCCCTCCCCTTTTTCTATCAGGCATGGGTATGCCTTGGTTTATAAATGTGTCTCTTAGATCTCTGTCTTCATCCTCTGTAGCATTCTCCTTATGTGTGACTTTATGCAAACTTTCCCTTTTTATAAGGAGATTAGCCAAATCCTATAGGGATCATAGTAATTACAGCTTCTTGTTTGTTGAATTATGTTTTTCTTGATCGCCTTTATAAAGACTCCATTTCCATCAAAACTTCAATTCAAATAGAAATACATGAAATCAATTTAAAAATTAGAAATAAATTTTAAACGTCTTTGAAAAATTGTACTGATGTCTGACAAAGTAATGGCACCAACTGTATATGAGAATTTCTAACACATGGTTGTAACTGGCCATCTAGGAATGATCAAAACAGATGTATGAACAGCAAAGTACATAAAAATATGTCCAACATCACTGTCATAGAAATAACAATCAAACCAAAATGAGATACCACTGTGGTAGAGCCATGAGATATCACTGTGGTAGAGCCATGAGATATCACTGTGGTAGAGTCATGAGATACCACTAGGGTAGAGCATGAGTTACAACTATGGTAGAGCCATGAGATACCACTGTGATAGAAGATGAGATACAACTATGGTACAGCCACCAGAAAGAGCAAAGCTCAATAGACTGTGAATATCAAACTTGGTGAGAAAGTTGGCCCCAGGAGTCAAAATAAGCCAAAATGAATATAACTTTACACTAAAAAAAGGACTGAATATAAATTAGATTCTAACAAAATTTGAAGTATTCAGACATATAAGAAATAATGTCCTGATGTCTTCTAATTTGGTTTATAAGTCATATCAGTAACTTCAAAGGAGAGATGGTTTCTTAGTGGGAAGCATTGCCTGAGCTGTTTTCTTCCACACAAACTAAGAACATTCTTTCCATCCCTCACTTTTTCTAAAGAAAGATAACGCTAATAAATCTGCTCAACATTTTGTATAAAGACTACAGATATTGAAACCTAAAATTTTCATATTATAACATCAACAAAAGCATTAGAACACACACAAAGTGGGCATTGCGGAGCTCAGCTTTGATTGTAAGTGCAACTAAAGTATGTGTCCTTAAAGGCAAGAGCCCCAGGTGACTTTTGTCTAAAGCTGGAGAATGTATGCTTTATGTGATCGACAAGAATATGTCTAACCAGGAGACCAACTTCTATGCATTTTGTAAAGTTGGATGTATTTATAAATGCTTTAAATCCCAGAATATACTTATTTGATCCCAACTATATATTTCTCTAAGCCTAGAAACATTGTAAAAGGCATTTTGACTTTGTGTGAGTGTTTTGAAGCAATTCTTTCTAATGGTATACTGGTAAGAGTTCCTTCCCCCTTTAAAAAAAAAAAAAAAAAAAAAAAGATAGAGAGATTCATTCATCTCCCAACCTTTTATATAGTGTAATAGCTGCAATTCAGTGTTGGAAAAAAAAACCCAGAAAATTCTAAATTTAATGTTGCCTGTGCTCTTTTAGTCTCCAGGAGTTACGCTCCACTGTGGGCAAGGCTTTGTCTCCAGGTCTTTGGTTCACCAGCTTTCACGGCTACCATTGTCTTTGCTTATCTGTTTGCAATGACATTTAAACTGTTCAACTTAAGACATTGTCTCTGAAGTTTTAAAAGATCTGGAGAGTTTGCAAGCTTGAAATTTGCATCCAATACATGGACCCAGTGTCTTCTCTGTTTTCAAAAAAGTTGACCTCTACTTGAAGTTAGTTCTAAAGCTTTAGAGAAAGATCCAGTACCTGTGAGTATCAAGCAGCATATTGAGGGAAGAACAAAGTATTGACTGATTGAGAATGAAAGAGGAAGAAATAAAGGTTACAATCCCATGTCTTTTGACATTCCAATGGTGTTATGCAAGAGGATTAAATTCACTGGACAGCTAGCTCTGTTCCCCAAAGACTGATGCAATTCCTGAAATATATGGCTTAAATTACAGACTTACATAATTGGAATAAATAAACAAACCATTTAAGAGAAATATTTCAATGAACAGATGATTAAGATCTAAGAATAATATTCATGCTTAGGTTTTAATATGCAAGTGTGCAAGGATGTAGAGGTAGATCATGGATGTGCCTTGCCTGTCCAAGACTCTGAGTTTGAAGCCCAAAGTCATAAAATTGGAATCTGAGTACATGCAGCCAATTCTTAGAAATCATGGAAACAGGTAAAAATAAGTGAGTATGTACATCTGTTACCACATGGAAGACTAATAATGGTAAGAGTGATATGTCCAAAAATATAAGAAATCTCTAAAATTGAAAAAATAGACATAATGAGGAAAAATTACAAAAAACAAAACCAACCAACCACACAAACAAACAAACAAAAAACCATAAAGTTCAAAGTAAAGGGATGGGATTACATCGTACAAGGATAGTTGAACACTGGATGGTTGCAGGCAGAGATGTCCTGGTAGATGTTTGTTTAAAATGGTCTGGAAGTGGGGTGGGAGGAGGCGGCCTTGAATAGTGTCATCTGGTTCCCTTGGTGCAAATATCCTGCCTATTGCCACATTCCTGGGAATCCCTCTGTAGTAACTCTGCAATTCCCAGTCATTTGCTCATGAGAACCAGCAACTATACCTAGGTAAGTCCACATTCCAAAAGGAGCTGCCAGGGTTGAGGCATCTACCAGGTGCCGGGTGTGACTCTAAAGAATTGCAGCTTCTCTAATGTCTAGACTAAGCGAAGATCTGAAGCCCTCTAGACCTGTTTCCTCTCCAGCATTAAAATTACACTGGGATCCCCAGATACAGCATTCTAGAAGATAGGATACCTACAGTGCTTCTCAGGAAGCTGGTCTCTTTACAGGATCATGTGTTTTGACCACTCCAGGAAAAGTTTTCTGTGGATGTACATTTGGGTTTTCAAAGTAGGCCTATAAACCACCAAGCATATCACTGCATATCTTTAGAGATAAAAAGTTATTCCTAATGTCTAAGTAGGAGATAATGGCTTACTAATAAAAACATATTTCTGTGGATGTGATCGTGAATTCGTCACTTGTCCAATGGCCTCTGCAAATGTAGATTTGCTGAATGGTGATCTGCAGTGCAGGGCTGAGAAAATGTTTCATGGGTTTCTGTCTCAATGATTTGCCTTCTGCAGAATAGGGTAGGCATGTTTCGAAACAGGTAAGCAAAGTGGATGAGCAAGTGGCTAGTGTGTTTGTAATATGCTGTGAATGAGCTGGGTTTCAGGAGTTATTTTCTGGTTCCTTCCTGCAAAGGAGAAGTGTCACTGGGATCAACAGAAGCAGGGAGATAGCTCTTCTGTGTGAAAGGATGATGTGAATACAGATCGAGGGATAGGAGCGGAGGCAGACTTGCTGCCCTACAGAGAGCTGCGTTTCTTTCCCTCTTGTGATACCATAGCAATCCACTCAGACGCCTCACACCTGGCCCAGTGTCTGCTGACGTACTTGGGAAGGCCAGATGTTTGGTGAACATAATAAAGTCTTCTCTTCTGTCTCCCTCCACTGAGATTTTAAGATGACAGCCATTCACCTGTGAGTGAGTCGCTCACACGATCTACTCATACGGGGGAATACCTTAGGGAGCCGGGGGATGTATTATTTTTGCAGAATTTTCTAGGGAACTGAAGCTGACTCCTTTATGCATTGACTTGAGTCATTTTAATGGGAGCTCTTTTTAAACATGCAGCGAGTTCTCTTCTTATTCTTCAATCTAGTGGATACCAGTTAGCCTCATCTTGATAGTACAACAGCTCTACACATTTCAGTTGTCTGTATCTGAGCACTCAGGAACTAGGATAACTAGGAATATAGCCTTTAAATAGGTTAAATCCTTCTGTTGGTGTCCATTGTTTCTCTGCTTTTCCTTTTTTTAAACACCAATCACACTATTAATTGACAATTCTCCCTGAAGTCAGTGTGCTTACTTTCTAGCTGCCACATTTCTTCTGGTTGTTTGTTTCTAATTTGTCACAAAGAAAAGTCTATGTGACCCAATGGATTGATCCTGAGTAAGAACTACTCAGCTGGACTCTCCTGGAGGAGATGAGGCATTCTGATGGTCATCAGACACAAGTAGAATTTGATATTGTTTTCACACATGGCATTGCTAGGTACATGGTTTCTATGGCAGTGGTGGAGCTAGTGCTAGAAAAACCGACATCCGTGGTTCTCATTTGTTTGGTGATTTTTATCTTGTTTTCTCTATTTAATACTGAGCTGGGAAGTTCACCCAAAGTCTTTATTTGCTGCTTTATAATTCATGGGGAGAAAGTTTTAAACAATTTACCAAATCCTTGCCCCCTCAAATGTGGAGTGGCCATATTTGTAGGTACGAATCCCTTTCCGGTGGTGTATTATCTCACTGGATGTCTGTGTTCTGCACTTGAGCTTGAGAGTTCAGCTCTTAACAATGAGAAACACCCTTTGCTCATCCTCATTATCGCCATTTCTTCCAGCGTAGGATGGGACAATGTATTTCAAACTCATCCGATAATGTTTGGGGTGAAATTTTAAACAAATGAATGGCAAGTATTTGTTGTGTTTTATATAAAGAGAAGAGAAGAGCCAGGGATATATGTGGTGGAGGTGTGGGTATTCCCTTCTATGGAATTCCATTCTATGGTTTCTTAGTCTGGTTAACAAAGGAGTTTAAAAATGGATTCAGAACAAGGTTCCCAGGATCATTTTATTAGTTTGAAAGAACAATGACAGAGCAGGCAAGTTGTAAACCATGGCTGCTAAGAAGAGGGGGATAAATAAGTGGAAGAAAGACAGCCATGCTTTTTGAATTAAGGTCCATGAGAGAAGGCAGGCTAAGCAATAGATATCAGCAAGAAGTTGTGTTCTGAAGGGGAGGTAGTGGAGGGGCTTCAGGGAAATAGTGATAAAGCCCGGGACATCAGGAAATGCATGCTCTGTCTTTTGGCCAGTATTGGAAAAAGAAAGGGGAAAAAACCAAACATTATCCTTTTTGAGCCTGACTCAGAAAGTAGGCAGGTTTATTAGCAGCATTGCCTGGCAGAAGGTCTGTAAGCAACTCCATCAGGGGAGGGTTTGGGGGAGGGATACATACATTGTCTCCACAAGGGATAATTACTCCTCCCACCTACTTAGCATGTTGTTAGGTAAATCACTTTTCCAGAGGGTAGAGACTCAGGGTCAGATGATTGACAGGCCCAGCTACATTAACGCTTGAGGGAGTAGACAATACAATGTAATGTTCTAATCTTTAGGGCAGGCCAGAATGTCATGGGTCCACCCAGTGGAGAAGTAGAACTCAGATTAAATTCTTTTGACCAGAAGAAAGTATTTTTCCCTTACTGGGCCTCAACAAAGCCGTTATAAATCTTAAGAATGGGCAAAGCAGATGTTTCACATTAGGTATTTCCAAGGAAACAGAAGATAAAGTCCAAAGGCAACCAGGATGGAGCAGGTCCAGTGACCTCCAAGATTGCTCATCCCTATCTGGCTATATAACCACAGCATCAGTACCAGCCTTGTATTTAATTTATTTAATGTTCCAGCAGTCCTGCGAGAAAAGTGCTACTATTTAATTTCAATTCCCAATCCCTTTATTCTTGAGTCATTAATTAAGCAAGTCACGGTTTCTGTTATCTAACCTGTAAACTGGACATTTATACAGATACTTTACTATAATAGATGAATTTGGAAAGAAGCCAGATTTCATTTTCCACTGGGTGGGTATCTAAACTATGGTATATTCACACCATGGAATACTGCACAGAAAATAAAAAGAATGAATGGATGAAATCTGGGCATAATATTTATTAGAAAAAGGTTATACACTGTATTATCCCACTTTCATAAAATTCTTAAAACTGGAAATGTATAATGACAGACTACAGATCAGTGGCTAACAGGAGTAAGAGTGGACAAAGAAGAGGCCAGTGGTATGGCACTGCCTTGGTGTGGAACCTGTCACATCTTGATTGCTGCAGAAGTTGTGTGAATCTATATGCATAATAAAGTGTTCTAACACATGTAAATAAGCATGCAAAGCATAAAAACCCGTGTAAGTTTCCCAGCACCCTTACAGTATACATATATGTCTATGTAGATTTAATCAATATTCACATTCAACTAACAGACCATAATTGAGAGAAGTTAGTGGTGATTGTATAGAACTTGTTTACTATTCTTGTAAATCAATATTTATCTCAAAATAAAACTATAAAAAATAGTAAGTAAAATGAACCTATGGCTTTACATTAATAATCCACTACTCTAAATGCTTATAGAGAAGTCTGTAGTTTATACTTCCTCATGTGTCATCTCACATGAGGTTGTCACAGTTCTCCAAATAGGTCAGAGACACTGACTGTTTCACGGGTATCGAAACAGACCCAATGGTAAAAAGGCATGGCAGGTGATTCCTGGCTGGCTAAGCTGTACATCTATGAAAGGAACCTAGTGTCTGGGTTTTGAATCTGGACCTCTTTGTGTTGCACAAAAATGGTTTCCCTGGCTTGGAATTGGAATGGTGCACTTTAAATCAACTGCAGCTTGTTATCAGAGGCACCCAAGGGTGCCCACTACCTTTGAGAATCATCTACACTCTCGTCGTTTTCTTCCTTCCTCCACATCCCTTTCCAGTGTCTAACTATGTTTCTAGCTCCACACCATGTTGTTCTAACAAAAGCACAGTCTCCTAATGAAAGCTGAAGCCATGCCATTGTGTGTTGGTGGTCTCTGTTACTCTGCTGCTTCAATTAAAATAACACCCCCGAGAACTACCAGCCTTATTTCTCTGCTAAGCCACCCCACATCCAAGTTCCAGCCACTGATAGGAATCGCCTATTAGCTGACCTGCTGCATCATCCGTCCTTACTACTGCTCCTTTGTCTTTCTGCAAGGCAGCCAGGATCTTTGTTTCTAATCTGGAGTCATGTTTAGAGCCTAATTAATCCCCGGAGTGTGAGAAAGAGGTGTCTGAGATGAGAAATCAAGGTTATACATATCTTGCTCAGTGGAACAGTTATGGGCAAACAAGCTGTTCCTCTCACATTTTTGCAGAGCAAATTTATGTTCGCTAAGTTTGGTTCTTGTTGTAAATGAGAAGTGTATGAAGGTCTAGCAATGCGCTTTTCACCATATGGGTGCCCATATGTTACCCCCCTTTGCTTGCGTACATTTCGCTTTGGCATGCACATATGCCTGTATTTTTTGCAACTTAACAATATTAAAACTAATCCCATTTATGCTCCTTTTGGGTGAGTTGATTGAGTCATAAATTCCTGAGAATCTCCTCCTTGGGAGGCTGAAGATGTGATGCCTGAGAAGGGGAGGGAAGAGTAAGCTCTTCTGGGCAGACCAATGCAGTCATCAAATGCCACTACCTACCTCATGTCCCTGACCCAGTTTCCACAGTTCAACACTAACCCTAATGGCTGGGAAGCATGGGCAGATAGCTCCCTAGTGATAACCCATATTCTGCCTCTCTAGTGAGGAGGAATCTTCACTAAAGAACAGATGGTAATTTCCTGGGCTTCCCTTTCTAAAGTCCCCAGTAAAGTGACTCCTCTTGGAGCGAGCAATCTTGATGGCTCAAGGTGTGGCACTGGATATGTAGTCAGGATTTTTATTTATATTGCCCACTCTGAGTTGAGAAACTATGCGTGTCAGAAACGGAGCCGCTAGAAATTCAGCTTGGACTGAAATGATGTGTAGTATCTTCATCAGGCTCTTTAGAGGATAAATATAAAAATGGATTTTAACATGTACCATACCAAAACCTCAACTAATTCTCTGTAAAATTGGAAATGGCAATGTTGCTGCTGTTTGTTGTCAAGCTTCTCCATCTTTATTTCTTACTCAATCATTGACTCACTCATTGGCTTCATTCACGATATCTGCTTTCACTCACACACGACAATGGGGTATAAGGTAGAAGTGAATCCTGCCTGAATTAAAAAGCTGACCCTCTAGGGAAGAGGTACTCAGTGATCAAGTAATTCAGCACCTACCATGTCAGTGTGTGGCAACGGGTGTGAATGGGATACAGGAAAACATGACCCAGTGCAGGGTACGTTTTCTCCAAGAAGGTAACATTTAGGTGACATTTGGGAAGAGACAGTGATATGAACACTTGTTAGCTCCCTGGATAGACACCTTCCAGACAAGAAACACCTTGTTCAAGTTGGAAGAGGGAGCTGGGTCTGCAAGAAACAACACTCTATGTTAGACAAAACCAGAGAGACAACATCGCACAAAGGTACTTAAGGGTTTTGCCCAGTATTCTGAAAGCACAATTAAAACACCAATAAACTTCAAGAAAGCTTGGGAGTAAGGTGATCCTGTATCTAGATTTAGCTAGAAACATCTAATTTTTCATCTACTCATTCTCTGATGGCAATTGACTATGCCTCTGCCTCCGTTCCCCACCTATAAACCAGAAAGAATTAGTAATAATGCTTTTCCTTTATGAAAGCAAGGAGAATGGAACTTGATAGTATCTATTCAAAATACTTTTAGATTATAATATAAGAATAGAAATTAACATGTATCATAGTAAGTGTAAAATTGAAATTAGAAAGGCACCCAGTGCCGCCTGCTGTCTGTTGTAAAGTCTTCTCTATGCTATTGAAATCAGTCGGACACTGATAAAATTGAGACCAGCTTTACAAGTCCTGTAGATCTAATTGGCCTCAGCAGTGGGTCCACAGTGCCTCTTGCTGCCGAACTGAAATTGTGGGCTTCAATAGAAAATAATAAGCAGCCTGGCTCCATACCAACACACTGCAGCCACCCCTGGAGATAATGTGTTTTAATTTATACACTAAGCCCTTTCACTTGGCCAGATGTTGAGAGAATCTCAGTACTATTCCTTTCCTTCTTCTTAGAAAGAAGAGCATCCTTGAGAATCTTTGAGAAGACCCTTGGCTCTAAGTCTGACCACCGGCTTTCTGTGTTATTTCTTTTTCATAGCCATGTGTATTCCTTCCTGTAAACCTCTCCCTCCCTAGGGTAAAGTTTCTATGAATCATCCTTTCTGGGTTAAGATGTTTTAAACTGGGTTTCTACTATTTCCAAGCAAATTTACTATAATTAAATTCTCCCTGCAATGTGTCAGTGTGTAGCTGAGACAAGGAGAACATAGTTCTTGTTCTAAACATAAAAGGAGAGTGGAAGATGGAGACCAGTGAGCTTTATCTCTGACCGGAGATGTGGTTAGGACCACTTTATGAAAGAGGCAGCCTTGTTGGCCATCAGGGGGAGGAGAGGCCCCAGTAAAGGGGCATGTCAAGGTGGGAATATGGGAGTGGGTGGGCGGGTTGGTAGGAGGTGGAATTCCCTCATAGAAGTGGGGGGAGAGGGAGGGGGAGGGGATAGGTGGTTTCCAAAGAGGAGACCTAGAAAGGGAAAAACATTGGAAATGTAAATAAAGTATCAAAAAATAAAAAAAATAAAAAAAAATAAAAGAAAGAGGCAGCATAGATGCAGGCTGAAGTCACTGATTGACCTTTTAAGATCAGTGTCCATATCATGTTTTTAGGAAGGCTTAATTATAAGTTCCACGTAGCTTGCTAAGAGCTCTGTGTCTAACTCACCAACTCAGCTAGATTTGAATAGGCAGACAGGCACACACACCCACATATACACACACACACACCCACACCCACCCCCCCACCCCCCCACCCCCACACACTAACACACACACAGGCTCTGACACTGAGTTATGGGATATTCAACAGGCATTCTTTCCAACTCAATATAGCTGAGTGCAATGTGTTTTATTAGCATGCTTCATATGAACAGGACATCAATGACATAGCACTTAGAGGCTTAAGCACTAAGAGAGTTTGTCCTCTTCATTCTCTCCATGCTCTGGGCAAACCTCATGAAGAGCAATAATATGTCTTAATTAACTGAGTTACTGTAAACGGACATTTCCTAGTGGAGATATACCCCACTTTGACTAGATGATTCCATTCTTCCTTTCCTGTACCTTGGCCACTAGAGATCCAGTAGAGTACATGACCTGGGACATGTGTGATGTTCTTAACATCAAATGCAAGCATAACAACTTACATTTCAAATGTGGTCAAAGATTCCTATTGATTAACTCTATGTATATGGTCTAATATTCACTTTATTTTAGGCCACAGACAAAGGAAAGGGAGGCACAATGGTGATCTGCCTAGGCCAGTCTCCACATCCAAGGATGGCTGGGACGATACGGCTTCTGATGTGCAGAGGAAAGGCTGTGAGGCTGCCTTAGTCTCAGTTCTACTGCTGTGAAGAGCTGTAATGACCAAGGCAGCTCATAAAATAAAGCATTTAATTGGAGGCTGGCTTACGGTTTCAGAGGTTAAGTCCATTACAATCCTAGCAGGGAGCATGGCACATGCAGACAAGCACTGGAACAGTAGCGGAGAGCTACATTCTGACCCATAGGCAGAGAGAGACTGAGACTGCCTGATACTATCTTCAACAAGCCAACACATCCTATTCTTTCTGATCTGACCAAAGGGTTCCACTCCTTGGTGACTGAGTATTCAAGTATATGAGCCTATAGGGGCCATTCTTATCCAAACCACTAGAGGAGTGGGGAGCATTTCAGGGTTTATCTAGAAGGTTGTAGAAGTGATATCACTTCTCTCTAAAATGGGTTCTTTCCATGCTTCCCAATCACCATTCTTGGTTCCACCTGTCCCTAAAAATTCTATGCTGAATAGCAGATGGTCATCTCATGGGGGCTTTATTTATTACACCTTCATCCAACAATGAAGCTTGCTGCGGTCTAGCTTTCTAAATCACAATGCTTTATGGTCTAGAAGGTGTTGCTCTCTTCCTGACCAATCAGGTCCTGCTGGGAAACTTGTTAATTTTTCAAAGAGGAAACACAAGAACTGAATAACTTGACTTGGCATATTTAGTTCAATATCGGTAAGTTGGGTGAGTGACCTTTTCATCCCATAGAAGAGATTCGTCTCTGAGACACCACATTTCGACCTTCCCTATTCCTCCAAGCTCCATTTCTTGCTGTCTCCCCCTTCACAGCCCTGCTATCATGGACTTCCCACAGTGCTAACTGTTAGTTCCCACATTGCTGGAGCTTGAGAAATGTCTCTAGAAATGGTAGCAGTGGGGGAAGTTCCTTCGTTCACAGTTTAAAAGCAGTGAGCATGGTTAATTAGCTGCCTCTCTTAGTATGAGATCCAGAGAGGGAAAGGAAAGAAGGAAGGGACTGTTTGGAGCATTTTAATTGGAGTAGGCTCTCCAATCTTCTGAATGTTCCAACCTGGGAGAGGCACCCTCCACTGAAGGTAAATGGGACCAGGGGAAACTGATCTCATGAAGCAAAACTGGTTGATTGTCACGTTGAATGTGGACTTCACACCCAGAGGCTGCGATTGACTCACACACTAACAAGACCCAGGGTTGAAGGGAGAAGCGAGGGAGTCAGATCTCTCATATAACACCCAGGTATCGGAGCCCCTCCCATCCCTTCCCCTGCAAGCCTCTGGGGTAGCCTGAGAAGGAGACACCTGGGACACCTCAGGAGTCAGAGCAGGCAGCCAGCCTGGGAAGTCTTCTCTGCCTTTTCTTTGTCTAGCCAACACCTCTTCTTTTTATTTTTTTCTTATTCTTTTTTTTTTTTTTTTATTCCAGAATAACTTATTGTTGAGCGTAATCCCCCAGGAGTGCCAGAAATAGTTTGGTTTTAATGATACTCTGGATGATTTTGCTTCCTAAGAGAAATGTTAGGTAAAGTAATAGATGTAACCAGCAGTACCATCCTCCAACTCTCTCTCTCTCTCTCTCTCTCTCTCTCTCTCTCTCTCTTTCTCATGCACGTCCACTCATGCATCACACACACACACACACACACACACACACACACACACACACTTTGCTCAGCTCACCTCTGCCCCTCACAGCATAGCAATCATAACTCCTCTCATCCCAGTTCTCCACTGTGCTCTCCTTGCTCCACTGAGCCTGGGCTTATTTGTCCCTACACAATTGGAGCCGGATACAGTAATTACATCTTCGGTGAAAGAGTTTCTCTCCCTTACCAGCAGTAGGTATATTACTAGTGCTGCTAATGAGGAATGAGCCTTTACTGCGGAGCATCATGGGGCTGCACGAAGCTCTGGAATGTCACACAGCAAGACATCTGGAGTTTTGTCCTGGGTCACAGTGCACCTCAACTGCTGCCTCATTCCTTCTTCTAGCTCACCTTCCTCTTTCTCTTTGCACTACGGATCAAGCTCAGCCTTGCTTCTACTGTGTTTTCAGTTGGATTTCCTATTTAGGTATTTCACAACAGTTGGAGCAAAGGCAATGTGGCATTTCACTCCAAATCTGAATTGTAATTTCAAAGTGTCTGATTCTGCATATGATGTAAAGTTCCCATAGACATGGCATCTAGATGAAGCTTTATCTCCAGGACCTGGAAGGACCCACAAAGACACCTACTCCTTCAAGCCCTGTCTCATATCACTTCATCCATCCTACTGTGATTGTAGGTACTTTCAAAGCTTTCTTCTTTTTCTGTGGTCTTTGTGACACCTTCCCCCTGATATATTGGCTATATATACTTGTCACTCTAATAATATAAGGCAAAGGAATATCGTCATTGTCATCAACACACTTTAAGTGCACCAGTGTGCCACTTTTGACTTCATCTCACCTCATGCTCACAAAGGTCTTTTCTCAAAAGTCAGGAGACAGGTAAAAGCACAGCACAGGTAGAAACTGACTAATATTCACATCATAGAGGAGGAGATGGGGGGTCTAGACTGGTCCAACTGCCTGTAGCTGGAAACAACCATCTCTCAGTTATATATTTATTCATTCTGTCATTCAGTCATTTATTCAAGAAACTATTAGTGAGTGCCAGTTACTGATCAGAACTCAGGTGTAGTGGGGCAAGCCTATAATCCCAGCAATCAAGAGAACATTGTCTCAAAAAAATTAAATTACCTATCATATACCGAACTTGAAACTGGAGTAAGAAGAACCCAAATAATTATTTATGGCTTTCCATAAGAAGGTGACAATGTAGCAAGTCACTAATAATACACATGTTCACAGGACAATGGTCAGTAGACCAGCAACACATTAAGAAATACATTTGAAATGTGGGAAGATCAGGGGTGGTTTCTTGGATGGTGAATCATAAAAACAGATTCCAAGTTTGTCAAAAAAAAAAAAAAAAAAAAAAAAGAGAAGAGGTGAAGAAGAGCAAAGATATCAAAGGCAGTGGATGGAGGTAATTCGTTGTAAGGTTTTAAAAACAGAGAAATAGCATGTTGTAATGGGTAACATAAAAAATAGTTCAGTATCTTGGGAGCATAAAGTGTGAAGCTGTTGTAAGTAGATGCCGTTGAGATTTCTTGTCAAGATCCAATTATCACACAGCATTCTAAGGAAACAGGTTTGATCTCACTCACCAAGCAACCTATCCTGAGGTTTTACCCACATCCTCAAAGTGATCCCCAAATAATAAATATATTAAATCTCTGAATATTTCCATCAGATACCAAACTAGGATGGTTGAATGAGGCTCTCTGCCAGTCTTTCCCTGGTCTTCTTATAATATACTTTTTTAAAAATCTCTTTTCCTTAAACACTTCCTGACAACTCCAGACTGGCTGGACCTCTACATTCTCATACTCTGTGCTCTCCGGCTTCAGCAGAAAATGCATTTTTCAGATTTCAAATAAAAATCTGCAGTCTCTTAACTTGGTCATTCTGCAGCTCTACCCCATTACTCTGCTTAGCGTTAAGCCTAAAAACCAAGAATATATTCTTAGGTATACTTTGTCAAATATTAGCATGTATGTCTCTGTGGTAGTTGTATAAAATAAATGTTAAGAAGCAGATGTAGATCTTAGATCTGTGGTACACAATCATGATCCCAGCACCCAGATGGCTGGAACAGGAGGATTAAGAGTTCAAGACCAGCTTGGGCTACATACATAGTAAGACCTTATCTCAAAAAACTTAAAAACGAACTCTTTGAAGAGTGAGTTGCAAAGTGATTGCTAAGTGAAGGATTCATAGTAACAAATGCATGGCTTTACATTATCACCAACACAAGTTGATACAGAACATTTCCTTGAATTCAAAGACTGCCTTGTTTATCATCCTCAAAGATTCTCCATTCTACTTGAGTAAATACCATGTCTGGCTTCTGCGAATAAGCTTTATGTAGCTATGATGCACATACACATTTTTAAAAGATGTAAAAATTTTGTATAACCCTAAATATATATTATTTCTGAATTATTTTATTCACCTTCAGTATTTCTTTTTTTGTTGTAGTGTGAGATCCCTTTATTGTGGACAAATGAAATGATATATAAATGTATCAATATGCACTTACTCAGCCATTGGATACACATTTGCCTGCTTCTACTCTTTTGACTACTGTGTCTAAAAAGATGCTATAAATATGCAAATGTATTTTGTGAACATGAATTTGCACTTTTCTTGGGTAGGTTATGAGGATTGGAATTGGATGGCCAAATTACACAAGAAGCTCCCAGATTATTTTTCTAAATGGCTGTATTATCTTCTGTTCTTACACGCTGTATAAGCATTGAGATCCTTCTGCACACCTATCGACCACAACCCTATCCTCTCTTCTAAATGCCATGTTTTCTAGTAGGCATGTAGGGAGGTATGTTTGATTTTACATTGCACTTCTTGGAGTGTTATTAATGATTGCACTGTTCCTTGTGCTGATTGGCCATCTATATATCTTCATCTTCTTTTATTATTATTACTTGTATTTCTTTACAGTCCAGTCATTAGCTCCCTTCCAGTCTGCCCTCCCACAGTTCCTCATGCCATTTCTCCTCCCTCTGTCTCCAAGAGAATGTCCCCACCCCTCCACCCTCACTCCCACCAGACCTCCCCACTCCCTGGGGCCTCAAGTCTCTCCAGGGTTAGGTGCTTCTTCTCTCATTGAGGCCAGGCCAGGAAGTCCTCTGCAGTGTCTTGGACCTTGAACCAGCTAATGTATGCTGCCTGGTTGGTGGCTCAGAGGCTGAGAAATCTCAGGGTTCCGGATTAGTTGATGTCTTCTTGTTTGAAATATTGGTTGAAGTATTTTGACTCTTCTTGTTCATGTTATCTTCTAATTGGTGAGTTGTGACAGGTATTTATATATTCTAGATACATCTAGAATATCCTATTGGATATTTGTAGGCAGATAGATAGATAGATAAATAGATAGATAGATAGATAGATGGATAGATAGATAGACTGAGAGAGGATTTTCGTCTCAACCTGTCTTGTCTTCTCATTTTTGTTAATGATATCTTTCAGAGAATTAAGTTTTTAAATGTGGTAGAATCTGATTCATCAACATTTAATAATATTGTTGTACTTTTTAATAGTTTATCATATTGGATAAAATTATTCAATGAAATACTATATTTTTTTTCCTCTGAAATGTTTACAACTTAGCATTTCAGTTTAAGCGTAAGGTTTACATGAATCAATATATGTACATAGTATGAAGTAAAGGTTCAAAATACTTTTTTCCATATAACATAAGTCAGTCTAATATTGTTTGCCAGGGCATTCTGTCCTTTTATAGATTAATGACTTTGAATTCTTTTTCTAAAAAAAAAAAATCAACTGATCATCGATTTTGTTTTCTCGCTGATACTCTATGATTTTTCCTATTAATGTATTGCCACGTCAATACCATACTGTTTTGACAACTGTAACTTGATAATGTCCTAAAAATCAGACACTCTAGATTGACAACAATGAAGTTTTGAAAATAATATTCTTTGTATTACATAGTTGAAGAATCAGCTTGACAATATTTACCAAGTATATGAAAATCTAAATTGTGAATACATTTTAATTTTAGACAAGTTTGAAAACAATTGATGGCTTAACAATATTGAATTTCTCAATCTTTGAAATGGATTCTACCATTGACCTAACCTTATTCAATTATTCTCAGTAGGATTCAAAATGTAGTTATAAGTAATTTGTGTTTTCAGATATTATGGGCAATGCTGTTTGGATTTCAACCTTAATTGATTATAGAAAGGATGTAGAAATACAATTAACCTTTATCTGTTGAGCTTGCATCTTATGACCCTGCTAAATTTCTTGGTCCTTATAAGTTTTGAGGATTACTTAAGATAATAAACACAATTTATTCTGTTGTCTGTAATAAAGATGGCTTCAATTATTTCTTAACAATAAGTGGATTCTTTCCTTTTCCAAATTGTACATGGTTACCTTCTCTGTCAGCATAATAGTAAATAGAACTGGTTATACTGATATTGATGTCTAATTTCTAATAGAAGGAAGAACTTCCCATATTCTCAACTAAGTACAATATTGTTTGTAGGGTTTTCTTTAAAACTGAGAAAGTTTTCATTTACTTTTAGTTGATGGTATGTGTGTGTGTGTGTGTGTGTGTGTGTATGTGTGTGTGTGTGTGTGTATGAATGGATGTTGCATTTTTCAAATATTTTGTTGCATAACTATTTATATGATCATATTATGTGTTACAAGAAATAATTGCTTTAACATTAAACTCTTAACTTGGTCATCTCACACTAACACTTCTCAAATTATTTTATAAAAAATAAGTCAAAATTTTTTTATGAAGCTAGCCTTATCATGGCACTAAAATCAAACACAGAACCCCAAACGGCCAAAATACTATAGGCCAATAATTACAAACCAATAATAATTTGAGAAGTGTTAGTGTAAGATGTCTTTTGAGAGTCAGAATTCTACAGTGAATCCACCTGATCATGGTATCAATAGAAATCTACATTTAAAAAGTCAGTATAAGCCCCATCAAAATTCCAATGTAATTTTTCTCAAAAATTGAAAAAAAATCATGAAACCAAGACTCATGTACTATAGTGGTTTGAATGGGCATGACCTAATAATAAAAAAAAGAAGAAAATAGAAAAACTATACCCTGACATGGACAGCCTTACTCAATAGAGCATTTGTCTTGAAAGCATGAGGACTTGAAGTTCAATCTTAGAACCTTTGTAAAGACAAAGAGGAAGGAAGGAAGAGAGAGAGAGAGAGAGAGAGAGAGAGAGAGAGAGAGAGAGAGAGAGAGAGAGAGCATAAACATTCAGACCTGGTAAAAGAGACTAAAAATCACTGAGGTTCTCTAGGCAGCCATGTTAGGCCAGTGAGAGGCCACATCACATAAGGGGGAGAAGTCAAGGAAATCTGAGAAGTAACTCAAGGAAGCACCCTTTGTCCTCTGTTCTAAACACACACACACACACACACACACACACACACACACACACACACACACACCACAAATAGATGCATATACAAATAAGAATATACATTTTTCTATTTTCATAAAAATATGTACATTACATACCATTATAGTTAATGTTAATTTTCAGCTTTACAGAGACAGGAATTATCTAAGAGATGAGCCTCTAGGCATAACTGTGGGAGATTATTTTGATTACCTTAACTGATGTGGGAAGACCCATCTTAACTGTGAGTTGGGCTATTTCCTAGGCGAGGGATTTTGGAGAAAGCTGGCTTCATACCAGGGTGCAAGCATTTGTCCTTCTTCACTCCATAAGTATGGATGCAATGTGACCTAGTCTGTCAATCTCCTGCTGCTGTGATAACCCCATCATGATACACTATAACCTGCAACTGTGAACCAAAATAAACCCTAGGTATCTTTAGTTGGCTTGATAAGATGATATCATCAATGCAACAGGAAAAGAAACTAAGACACCTACTAGAGGTTGCATCAAAATATCTTTTGGACAAGCTATAAAAACTTAGATTTTTTTTCATCTGCATGAGTGGTAAGCACACATTAAGCAATGCTACATTAAGTGTTGTTGAAGTCTCATTTCTTCATGTAACATTTACATTCTTTGCCTTGCATTCCTAAGTAGGAATAGATTTTGTTTGCCATGTTTTAAAGACTACATCTGCTTTGTTATCATGTTTAGTTACTTTCCTATTGCTGTGACAAAGCACTATGATCAATTAACCTTATACAAGAGTTTATTATGAGCTCACTTACAGTTAGTTGTAGGGGGTCAGAGTCCATGACCATGGCAGGGAGCATGTCGGCAGACAGATGCAGTTCTCTAACAGTAGCTGAGAGTTTATATCTGATCCTCAAGGTTGAGGCAGAGCAAATTAGCTAACTGGGAGTGGCTTGAGCTCTTGAAACCTGAAAGCCCAACCCTAGTGACTCACCTCTTTCAACAAAGCCACGCCTCCTAATCCTTCATAAACTGTTCCATCAAACACATGAGCCTATAGGGGCCATCTCATTCAAACCATCACAGATGCCATACTCAAATGAATTGGTTCAGGGTGTTGTTGTTTTGTTTGTTTTGTTTCCTCTTTTGTATGCCAAATTTTTCCACTTTTCAAAAATAAAGAACTTTAATTCCTAAATATTTGATAGAAGTTCCCTTCAAAATTATTTAGACCCAGGCCCAGTCTTATTATTGAAAATGGATTTCTTTTCGTTCAGTATATCCTGATTTTGGTTTCTCTCATCTGGACTCCTTGTTGGTTCTTACTTACCTCACCTCCCATGTGGATTTAACTCCTTTCTGCCTCTCATTAGAAAGCAAACAGGCACCTATAGGGTAATAATAAAATACATTTTTTAAAATAAACAAACAAATTGCAATAGAACAAAACCAATAAAAAGGAAAAGTGCCAAGAAACAGCACAAGAAACATGACAGATGCAGAGACCCAGTTGTTCACACAAAGGACTCCCATAAAAACAAAACTGGAAGACAATATATACGCAGAGGATCTATAGGGTAAAATACAATTTAGAAAATACTAGACTAGACTAGACTAGACTAGACTAGACTAGACTAGACTAGACTAGACTAGAATAGAATTAAAATGAATAAAAAAATCCCTGATATGGCATCATGACACAAGGAACCTCCATAGACGCCCTCAAGTTGTTTTTCTGTTCATTCACTATCTACTGCTGGTATGCAGCCTACCCTTAAGAGTAGTTGTTTTCCCCAGCGAAAACTTAATTTTCATTTACAACTGGTTATCAATTGGAAATTGTTTCTGGGTTAGGGAAGGGGGCATGTGTCCACTTCTCCTTTCAGTTCTAGGACCCCATCTGGTACACCTCCATGCAGGCCTTGTACATGCTCTCTGTAAGTTCATGCGTGCATTGGTCCTGTTGTGTTTAGAAGGCCTTGGTTGTGTGTGTGTGTGTGTGTGTGTGTGTGTGTGTGTGTGTGTGTGTGTGTGTGTGTGTGTATGTGTGTGTGTGTATGAGTCCATCATCCATCCCTTCTGGTTCTTACAAATTGTTACTTCCCCTTCCACAGGGTTCCCTGAGCTGTACAAGGCGCAGGGGATTTAAGAGATATGTTCCATTCAGCTCTGAGTGTTCTGAGATCTCTCTCTGCATATTGTCTGGGTGTGGATCTCTGTAGGTGTTCCAATCTTCTGAAGGAAGAAACTTCTCTGGTGATGCTTGAGCAATGCACTGGTCTATGAGTAGGACAGATGTCATTAGGAATCATTTCATAGCTACATTCCTTTAGTAGAACAGTAGAAGGACCCCTCAGTCCCTGTGTTATCTATTCCCAGGTTCTGGTTCTATCTTGTGAAGTCTGCAAGTCAAATCAAATATTGGTTGGTTATTCCCACAATCTTTGTGCCACTACCATACCAGCATATCTTTCAGGCAGTCCACCATTGTAGATTAGATTGAAGGTAGCTGGCTCCTTCAATCTCGTTTGAGGGTGAACACTCTGATAAGCTCCAGTTCAACTTCTCCATGTTCAGTGGTTTGCAAAGGTGTTTTCAGCAATAGAGCCTTACCATCAGATTATACAAAGCAACCTATACAGCCTTGGCTATACTCTAGGTTGTTTGGGGGTTCCCCTGGGACTCTTTTGTCCAGCAACTCAATTATATTGTAACACATTCCCAGAACTGGAAGCTTCATTTGGTGACAGGAGAGAGCCAGTTGTTGCTCTTTCTCCCTATTATTTTGTGATTTCAATAGGATATTTTAGGCAGCTTGTACTATATTGGGTTTCTATAAAACCCCTCAAATGGCACTTAATTTTAACTGTCTCTCCTCAAATTTCCTCCCCATCCCCTCTTCATCCTCCTGTGCCAGCATCCCCCTATTTAATATGTAACTATCTATTCTATTTACCTCTCTAGGGCTATCTACCCACACTTCCTAATCCCTTACTTTACACCTAAGTCTTTGGTTTTATAGATTATAACTTGCTCATCATTGACTTAACAGCTAATATCTACAGATGAATGAATGAATACCTAGCATATTTGTGATTCTGGCTCTCATTTTTTAATGGCTAAGTAATATTCCATTGCATAAATGTACCACATTTTCTTATTCCAGTTTCTGGCTTTTATGAATAGAGCAGGAATGAACATGGTTGAGCCAGTATCTCTGTCATAGGGTAAAGCATCCTTTGGGCATATACCCAAGGGTGGTATAGCTGTTTCTTGACATATATTGATTCTCATCTTCCTAAGGAATCACCACACTGATTTCCATGTTGACTTTGTAGGTGTGCACTCCCACAAGCAATGAATGAATGTCCCCATTATTCCTCTTTCTCATCAGCATGAGTTGTCATTTGTTTTACTGATCTTAGCCATTCTGATGGTTGTAAGTTGAAATCTCAAAGTAGTTTTGATTTCCGTTTCCCCCATGGCTAAGGATGTTTCTCAGCCATTTGAGACTACTCTTCCGAGAATTCTTTGTTTAGATCTGTACCCCATTTTTAAATTTGATTAATTTTTTCTTGGGTATTGTCCTATATCAGATGCATAGTTGGTAATTTTATTCCCATTCTGTAAATAGCTGCTTTGTCCAAATGATGGTCTCCTTTGTTGTGAAGAAGCTTTACAGGTTCATGAGGATCCACTTATTTTGACCTTAGAGTCTGTGCTAACAATAATTTGTTCAGAAATTATATTCCTATACCAATGAGCTAAAGTCTATGATCCACCTTCTTTTCTGCCAGTTTCAGTGTATCTGGTCTTACATTGAGGTTTTTGGTCCACTTGAAGTTGAGTTTTGTGCTGAGTAATATATATGGATTTATTTGAATCCTTCTGCATTCAGCCATCAAGTTTGACCAGCACCATTAATTGAAGACAAAAACTTTTTTCCAGTATATTTTCTGGTTTCTTTATTTAAGAAATAAAAAACAAAAACAAAAAAGCAAAACAAAACAAAACAAAACCAAAAAGAACCACCACCACCACAAACAACAACAACCACAACAAGAATAAAAACAAAACAAAACAAAACAGAAAACAGAAACAAAATAAACAGGTGCCCACAGGCATGGGGATTTGTGTCTAGGCCTTCAATTCAATTCCATTGACCGCTGCACTGGTTTTTGTGCCAACACCATGCTGTTTTTTTACTGCTATAGCTTTGTAGCCTAATTTGGGGTAGGAGATGGTGATTCCAGCATTCCTTTTATTATTCAGGATGTTTTTTTGTGTATGGGAGGGGGTTTGCTGTTGTTTTGGAGTTTTACTTTTGAGGGTTTTTTATTTTTGTTTTAGCTATTCTACACATTTTGTGTTTCTATATGGAGCTGAAAATTATCCTTTTAATATCCTGGAAAAATATGTTGGAATTTTGATGGGGATCACATTGAAGCTGCAGGCTGTTTTTGGTACAATGGCCATTAACACAATATTAATCTCACTGATCCATGAGCTTGGGAGATCTTTCCATCTTCTTACATTTTCCCATTTCATTCTTTAATTCCTGTTTTGAATCATACAAGTATTTCATTTGATTGGCTGGGTTACCCCTAAATACCTGATAATTTTTGAAGCTCCTGTGAAGGCTGTTGCTTCCCTGTTTTATTTTTCAGTCTATCTCTTGAATATAGGAGGGATAGTGATTTCTGTGAGATAATATTTTATCCAACTACTTTGATGAAAGTGTTTATCAGTTTTAAGAGTTTCCTGGTGGAATTTTTAGGGTTACTTATTTATACTAGCATCTCATCTGCAACTAAGGATACATTGACTTCTTCCTTTCCAATTTGTATCTCCTTGATCTTCAATTGCCTTATTGCTCTAGCTATAACTTCAAGTAAAATATTGTATAGGTAAAGAAAGAGTGAACAACAGCCTTACCTTATTCCTGATTTTAGTGTAATTGCTTTGAATTTCTATTAACTGATGTCGGCTACAGGCTTGATGAAAACTGCACTTATTGTGTTAAGATATGTCCATAGTACCCCTATTCTCAACCCAAGATTTTTATCATGACAGGGTGTGGGATATTGCCAAAAGTTTTTCCTGCATCTAATGAGATGATCATGCAGTTATTGTCTTTTGATCTCTATATATGATGGGTTACATGTATTGATTTATGCATTTTGAACCACCTATGTATCTCATGGTGGATGAACTTTTTGATATATTCTTTTTCAGTTTTCAAGTATTTTATTGAGAATTTTTGCATCTAGATTCATAGAAAAAATTGCTCTGTGGTTTTCTTTCTTTGCTGAGTCTTCATGTGGTTTGGGAATCAGAGTAACTGGTGCCTTGTAAAACACATTGGGCTGTTTCTTCTGTTTTTATTTTGTAGGATATTTGAGGAGTATTGTTATTAACTCTTCTTGGAAATTCTGACAGAATTCTAGGCTAAAACCATCTGTCCCTGGGATATTGTTAGTTAGTTAGTTTGTTTGTTTGATTGATTGATTGATTGATTGATTGGGAAACTTTTAATTATTGCTTTTATATCACTAGGAATTATGTGACTGTTTGAATTGCTTATCTGATCTTGATTTAACTTTAATAGGTGGTAATACTGAAAAAGTTACCCATTTCTTTTAGATCTTCCAATTTGGTGGAGTGCAGGTTTCTAAAGTATGTCCTTCTGACTCTCCTCAGTGTTGCTTTGCCCCCTTTTCATCTCTAATTGTTTATTTGGTTATCCTCTCTCTGCCTTTTAGATCATTTAGCTAATGGTTTGTCAATCTTATTCATTTCCTCAAAGAACTACTCTTTGTTTAATTGATTCTTCATATTGCCTTTGGTTTGTTTCCTTCTTTCTAGCTTATTGATTTCAGCCCTGTGTTTATTTCTTGCTGTCTATTTTCAGGTGTAATTCTATTTTTTTTTTTTTTATTCTAGAGCTTTCAGGTGTGTTGTTATTTGTATGAGATCTCTTCAGGTTTTGGTTTGTAATTTTTTTTCTTATCTTCTTCTTCATTTTTTAATGTAGGCATTTAGTACTAGGAAGGTAAATCTTAGAACTGCCTTCATTGTATCTCATAAGTATGGGCATGTTCTCATTTTTGTTCAATTCTAGAAAGTTTTTGATTTCTCTTTTAATATCTGTCTTGACCCATTTTTACTCAGTAATGACTTATTCTATTTCTATGAGTCTGCAAGCTTTCTGTTATTATCTTTGATGCTGACATTTAACTTTAATCTATGGTGGTCATATAGAATGCAGGTTGTTGTTTTAATTTTCATGTATTTCTTAAGACTTGCTTTGTGTTTGAGTATGTGGTTATTTTTGGGGAAAGTTTCGTGGGCTGCTGAGAAAAAGGGTTTTATGTTTTTATGAAATTGTCTATAAATATCTGTTAGGTGCACTTGGTTTCTGATGTTAGTTAACTCCAGCATTTCTGTCTAGGTGTTGTCAGGATGACATTAGTATTGGTGAGAGTGGAGTATTGAAGTCTCCCACTATCAGTGTGAGAGAGTCAGTATGTGATTTAATCTATAGCAGTGCTTTTTCTGAACTTGGGTGCCCTTGTGTTTGGTGCATAGATGTTAATAATGTCCTATTGGTGGATTTTTCCTTTAATAAGTACATAATGTTCTTTCCTATCTCTTGGGATAATTTTGGTTGGAAGTCTGCTTTGTTAGATATTTAAATAGATGTACCATCTTGCTTTTTAGATATATTTTCTTGGAATGTCTTTTCCATCCTTTTAGCCTAAGATGATGTTAAATTGTGTTTCTTAGATGAAGCAGATGGATGGACTCTGTCTTTACATCTATCCTGTTAGTCTGCATCTTTTCATTGGTGAATTGATATCATTAAAGTGGAGAGTTATCAATAAGTGTTGTTTGTTGATTTCTGTTATTCTGTTGTTGTTGTATGAGTTTTTCTTCTTCTTTTGGCTTGCTGATCTGAGAATTTTTATCCCTTGACTTTTCTTGGTGCAGGTAATCTCTTCAGGTTGAAGTTTTCTTTCTCGCACATTTTATAGAGCAGTATTCATAGATAGATACTGTGTAAATTTGGTTTTATTATGGGACATATTTCTTTCTCCGTCAACTATGATTGAAACTTTTGCTGGGTCTACTAGTCTGATCTGGCATCTGTGACATCTGCAAGCTTGTACAGCATCTGTCTAGGCTTTTCTTCCTTTTAGAGCCTCCTTGGAGAAGACAAGTGTTATTCTCATGGGTCTGCCTTTACATGTTCCTTGGTCTTTCTCCCTTGTAGCTTTTTTTTTTTGAAGCTGAAAAAAAGGTGCAACGATGTATTATTATGGCTCTTAGTTTATATCCTTTCTCTAAAATGTTACCTCATACAACTATCAGGTAGAATGACTACGGCAGGATAATTGATTACACGATTTTCTAAATATTTTATATTGAAATAAGTTCATAGTAAATTTAAGGCAATAGTTCATGTGATAGATCAATAAAGTTTTTGGAATCATAACAGAATTGTTCATGTCTTTCCATTAAGACTAGTATCTCACTAAACATTTAGTATCTGTTACTAGTCCTATAAGTTCATTTTAAGTTTATTTATTTATTTTTTGATACTTTATTTACATTTCCAATGTTTCCCCCTTTCTAGGTCTCCTCTTTGGAAACCACGTATCCCCTGCCCCTCCCCCACCTCTATGAGGGAATTCCACCGCCCACCCACCCACCCACCCATTCCCATATTCCCACCTTGACATTCCACTCTACTGGGGCCTCTCCTTCCCCTGATGGCCAACAAGGCCCTCCTCTGCCACATATGTGGTCCAAGCCATGAGTCCCTCCATGTGTATTCTTTGGTGGGTGGTCCAGCCTCCAGGAGGACTGGGGGGGGTGTCAGGCCAGTTGACACTGTTGCTCCCTCCATGGGACTGCAAACTCCCTCAGCTCCTTCAGTGCCTTCTCCCACTCCTCCATCTAGGACCCCACTCTCAGTCCAGCAGTTACTGTAAAGTGAAACTTGGGTATTCCGAACTTTTGGGCTAATAGCCACTTATCAGTGAGTACATACCATGTTCACTCTTTTGTGACTGAGTTACCTCGCTCAGGATATTTTCAAGTTCCATCCATTTGCCTGCAAATTTCATGAAGTCATTGTTTTTAATAGCTGAGTAGTACTCCATTGTGTAAATGTATCACATTTTCTGTATCCATTCTTCTGATGAGGGACATCTGGGGTGTTTCCAGCTTCTGGCTATTATAAATATGGCTGCTATGAACATAGTGGAGCATGTGGCTTTATAACAT